>JAVJIF010002685.1:0-381744 GCA_038442645.1 Agave tequilana
AAACTCACATGCATGTAACTCATTTACAACTGTAAAAGACTTTACCAATTACGACTTACGAATTACGGACAATTACGACGACCAAACAGACCCATTGTTCAATCAATTTGTTTGATTCCAGTACAAGACCATCCCCAAAGTTCACATTTAAAGTATCTAAATATTTCCCAATTTTGTAAGAGTGAAATCACACAACAAAATAAATAAATAGCAAAAATGTGAAATCAAATGATTGCATATAGAAGCTTATTTCCCAAAGGCCCATGCTTTAACATATAGATTATAAATGGGAGATATACCATTCCCTTGAAAATTCCTTTACGTATCTGCCTCTCCAGTTCCAAGTGTCAGGCCTTCTGAGAAAGTTAAAAATTCAAAGCTATTATGCGCGCTCGTTTGAAAATTAGAGAGACGACCACGAAATATTGAATCTTTTCTTTTATTTTAGTTGGTCTCTATTAGTTGTCATTCTCAATGGAAGAAATGTTTACTATGCTCATAAGCCTGCTAATTAAAATTTTGACTGCGACGTATTCTCTCTACTTTGTGGTCAAATCTTGCTCACGGGAACACAATTGTGAAGATTTCATTAGCATGTGAATTTGAGCACCACGGCCTTATAAGAAACTGTTCGTATGGTGAGCTGAGAGATTTGAACTAAGGTCTCAAAATCCATGGGCAGCAACATGGCTTGCAAGCGTCTACTCATCTTGTTCATGCTCCAAATCTCAGCATCTTGCCTTGTGATCCCCTCAGCCTTGGCAAGGTAACTTTCTAGTCCAGAACTTCTCTTTTTATTGGAGCTTCTCTTTTTTATATTGAGGCTTCTTTCTCGTTCCATTCTCTTTAGTCTTCCTCCTCCTCCAGAATATAAAAGATTAAAATATTTCTGATTTTTAGTATTGAATCTCACAGAGATGGATATAGGCGGGAGAAAAGCACTCGGGCTGCGGCCCCCTTGGACTGAGAATCCTGGCCCTTCCAATCGCCGTGATCCGTCGCCATGTGAGGTGGCTCAGATTTGCTTACCTCCTCACAAAGCCTAGATCTTTGAAAGAAAGAATATATATACCTGTGCGTATCGATGTGTGGTGGAAAATATGATATTGTGAAAATAAAATAAAATTGAAAGGGAAATCTCTTCTTTCTGATACATATAAAATTATTGTTCATTGAGAAATTATTTTTTCAATATTTGGATGGTTTTATAAGTTTCTTGATCCAAGGGTCATGTGGATATTTTCCTTCATTTGGGCTTAACCTTGGAGATGATAACGGAAGAAAAGTTCGATTCTGTCAGTTATGCATTTATCCTCTAAAAAGCTTGTATCCTGCTGGGAAATGAGGAATTTCAAGCGAATTTTAAGCTGAATTCTCGCCCGTTTCTTGAAACACACGGTTATCTCCAACAAACAGAATGGTTCTGACAGCTCTTGTCTGAACGATTATGTCGATTCTGTCCAAACTGTTGCAACGGTTCCATCCAACTGTCGATCAAGAGCTCTATAAATACCGCTTCTCTCGACTCTTTCCAAGACACAATAGAGTCCAACACAAAAAAGGAAATTTGAATCTGAGTAACATTCATTGTGTCTTAGTCCAAGTTTTGTTTACTTCCAATTAGTGAAGGTATTGTTCAATTTTGGTTCAATCGTACGGTCTATTTGGTAGTACTATTCAAATACCGTGAAGCAGTGTTGTATCTTAAGAGACCAGCCTCTAGTAATCCATTAGCACCGTAGCCTGTTAGCACTGAAGACGTAATGGCCTTAAAGAGATTCGTTATATGCGCACTTTACTTCATATACTGTGTAATTGAACTAACATTTTTTTACTGAGGTTATGCTGGAATACTTTTTTCTATAAATATTACTACTAATATATTTATTATATTGAGACTAACTTATGCGAGTCTAATTGGTGCTTAACTAATAAAGAGAATTGAAAGGTGATTCTGTAATTAAGGAATGTTCTATCGAGCGAAAAATCTACCACCTGATTTTCACCTACCGGGCTAATTAGATTGGTTGGTGTTGATTAGTTATCAGACCTAACAATCTTAAGGCAATTACGATATTGAAGTTACTAACTTCTACTTTTCCTGAATGCAGAAGATGTCTGAAACTAATCGCGAAGATCATTCTAGTAGGGCACTGAATGTGCCGATCCAAACAATGGTATCTGCTTCACTTTCTAACCCAAAGTCGGAGAATCCAGAATATTTTGATGGCACAGAATTCAAGAGGTGGCAACAGAAGATGCTTATCTACTGACCACTCTACATTTGGTCAAGTTCTAGCAAGAAGATCCACCAGAACCCGAGACTAATCGGGACTCTGTCCTTGCAATTGATGCATGGACACAAGGTGACTTCCTATGCCGAAATTATATTTTAAAGAGACTGGATGACCCTCTCCACAATGTGTACAATCTTATCCCATTGGCAAAGAAGTGTGCAAGTATCAATAAAAAGTGCAAGACTGAGGAAGTCAGTACTAAGAAGTTCATCGTGAGACGATTTCTTGAGAACAAAATGATAGATAGTGAGACTGTGATTAGTCAACTCAAGAGTTCCAACTTATCTTGCTCGAGATAGATGCTGAAGGTATGATTTTACCTGAAACTTTTTATGTTGCTACTGTCATAGAGAACTCACCTACGTGGACAGATTTCAAGAACTACCTGAAGCACAAGCGCAAGGAGCTGATGTTGGAAGATCTCATTGTGAGGCTTAGAATTGAAGAGGATAACCAAAAATCTGAGAAGAAGAGTAACAAGAACTCCTATGAGATCAAGGAAAATGTGATCGAAGACTCAAAGGGGTATGCGTTTACTTTCAAGGGCTTAAAGAAGAAGAAGACTGCCCCAGAGTACAAAGACAAGGACCAAGTTTGCAAGAATAAGTGCTTCAAGGAAACTTACTACATTTGCAATAAGGAAGAATACAAGGCGAATGAATATCGCAGTCGTCTCAAAAAGAACAAGAAAGACCAACTACAAGCAAACATGGTCGATCATGTGTTGCCAAGTCTATCAGTTGTGGTGTCAAAAGTGAATCTAATGACCAATAGCAAGAATTGGTGGGTAGACACAGAGGCTACCAGGCACATTTGCTCCAAGAAAATATATTCGTTGAATAATCAAAACTGGAGCATGATGAGTAACTGTTCATGAGCAACTCAGCCGTCTCCAAGGTTGAGAGGAAAAAGTCATACTGAAGTGGACATCTGGAAAGAAACTCACTCTGAACGATGTGCTGCATATTTCGGGTATCCACAAGAACCTGATCTCCAGATCAATCCTTAGTAAAAAGGGTTTTAGAATGATTTTTGAATCAGATAAATTTGTACTTACTAAGGGAGGGGTGTATGTGGGAAAGGATTAAACTGTTGATGGCTTTTTTAAATCCAATGTTGTCATTGTGGATAAAAAGTCTGTGTTTCTGTACCCCAAACACATAAATAAACGAAAGGCTTCTGTTTATTTGCTTGAGTCTCTTTTATTATGGCATGCTAGATTAGAACATGTAAATTACAAGTTTTTACAGAACTTGTCTAATCTAAGATATATTCCTAAACTAAACTTAGAAGAAGTTCGCAAGTGTGAGATATGTGTTGAGGTCAAGTTCGCAAAAAACTTTTGTCACTCAATTGATCAAACTACAGAACCTTTAGGGTTAATTTATAGCTATTTGTGACTTGAAGTTTACGCCAACAAGAAGCGAGAAAAAGTATTTTATTATTTTATTAATAGTACAAGATATTGTTTTGTGTATCCTCTAAATAGTAAAAATGAGGCAATGAGTATGTTTATAACATACAAAGTCGAGATTGAGAATCAACTCAACAAGAACATAAAGATTCTAAAATCTGATTGAGGCGTAGAATATGTATCAAATGAATTCAGTGAGTTGTGTTCTAAATTTGGTATAATCCATCTAACTACAGCACCATGTACTCCTCAGCGGAATGAGATTGCTGAACAAAATAATAAAACTTTGAAGGAGATGGTCAATTTCATGCTTGCAAGTTCTAGAGTAGCGCAGAACATGTTGGAGAAAACTCTATTAACCGTAAACTATATTCTAAACAGAGTACTCCACAAGAGACTTGGTCCTATACCATTTGAGCTATGGCATGGAAGGCCACCTTCCAACCATTACCTCAAAATGTGGGGGTGCCTTGCAAAGGTATCGACACCACTACCTAAAAAGACTAAGTTGGGATAAAAAACAATGGACTGCGTTTTCACAGGCTATGCCTTGAATAACAGTTCCTATAGATTTCTGGCACACAAATTAGAAATACCCAATATTCGTGTAAACATGATTATCGAATCCAGAGATGTCGTATTTTTTGAAGACATCTTTCCGTACAAATGAGAAGAATACAAGACTTCTAGGAAAAAATACATGAAACAATTTTTAGGAATAAAGTAAATGCGGAGTTGAACAAAGGAGTACGAGGTCGAGAATCTCTAAATTATTTCATCAAAACTTCATAGCATATACGCTTGCAAGTGAGCCTCAAGCATATAAGAAGGCTATATCTACCCTAGAAGTAGAAATGTGGAAAGAAGCTGTAAACAACGAAATAGAATCCATCCTAAGCAACCATACTTGGGGCAAACTTGCCTCCTGGTAATAAACCAATTAGGAGTAAGTGAATTTTCAAAAGAAAATTAAAATTTGATGGATCTATTGATAAGTACAAGGTTAGGTAATTAGCCAAAGATTATCAACAAAAAGAAAGACTTGATTACTTTGATACTTATTCGCCAGCAAAAAGAATAACGTCCGTTCGAATATTAATTATGATTGTAGCATTGCACAACTTAGATATTCATCAAATGAATGTTAAGACTGCATTCCTAAATGGCGAATTAAATGAAGAAATATACATGGAGCAATTTGAAGGACTTATAGTCAAGGGCCAAGAACACAAAGTGTATAAACTGGTCAAATTCTTATACGGCCTGAAACATGCTCCAAAACAATGGCATGAGAAATTTGATAGTGTCATGATCAAAGATGGGTTCGCTATCAATGAACGCGATAAGTGTGTTTACACTAAAATAGATAGAATGCTTATAACATTGTTTATCTCTATGTAGATGATATGTTAATATCCGAGACTAATATTGGGGTTATTAAGCCTACAAAAAAGATGTTCTCCAAAAACTTTGATATGAAGGATCTGTGTGTTACTGATATAATTTTAGAAACTAAAATCTTTAGAACACCAGATAGAATTAATCTATTTTAATCTCATTACGTAGATAAGATAGAAAGATTCAAGGAACATGAAATAAAACAGAATACAAATTATTTTCTCCCACACATCCACCTTCGTAAGAATACAGAAATTGAAAAATGACAGTTGGAGTATTCTCAAATCATCAAAAGTCTAATGTATTTAATGAATTACACTAGACCCGTTATTGCTTACGCTGTAAGCTCAATGAGCAGATACTCTAGTAACCCTAATGATTATTATTGGATTGCTCTACTATGAGTAGTAGGCGACAATCAATACCAAGGAATATGTCTTGAGATATGAAAAGTATCCACCTGTACTTGAAGGGCACAACGATGCAAAATGGATTGCAGATTTTGAGAAATCAAAATCAACTAGAGAATGCATCTTTACTCTTGGAGGCGTGATGGTATCTTGAAAATCCTCCAAAGAAACTTACATAGCTCATTCTACGATGAAATCAGAATTTATAATCTTGGATAAAACTGGAGAAGAAACATAATGGCTTCAACAATTTTTAGAGAATATACCACTGTGGCCTAAACCAGTGCCTACCATATGCATTCACTATCATAATCAAGCAGCAATATCTAGGGCACAAAACTTTGTATACAACGGTAAGTTTAGACACATCTATCGTAGACATAACATTGGCAGTTGCTCTCAAATGGTGTTATGTCTATTGACTTTGTGTCTCAAAGGATAACCTAGCAGATCCGTTTACTAAAATTTGAGTGGAGAACGTATAAACTGCGCATCTAAGAGATTGGGATTAAAAACCTATGCATCCCGAGTCAGCTTAATAGAAACATACTTAGCGACTGGAGATCCCACAGACTAAGTTCAAGTAAAAAAACTAGTTATGATTGACTCTGCGAGTAAGCACTTAGGAGCTTGACTCCAACTGTTTGGGCATATATATTACATAAATATTATTACATTCCTACATATATTCTGTAATGAATATTGCAAATAACTTGTCTTAATGTCCTAATTCATGCAGGGTATGATAGGGAGAAGATAATTATGAATTTATCCAATTAAATTCAAAAGTTCAAAAGAAAGGGATCGATTCAAATCTAAAGGTTCTAAAAGCTATCTTATCAGAAAACTGGATATATCAGAAAAGATAATATCAACTAATTTCAAGGAAAAAATGAATTGTTTAAAAATCCTATCAGTTTTGCTGAAAACAGATGTATATCTTATCAATTCTAGAAGACAAATTGAAAATCAAAGAGGATAAATGTATAGAGAGAAGATCAACGGATGATATGAAACAATTTAAATTCGGATTCAGGCTGGATATAGTTTAGCATTTTAATCAAAACTTTCATTACCGAAACTCAAATCTAATGATTCAAAATGCTACAGAAAGAAGACTTAAAGGGCTACAATTCTTCTGTTGATCACTCATTCCAATTCTATCATTTAATAAGTGATATTCAGAAATCAACACGCCAATAAGTTGCAGATCAGAATTGAATTTATGGATAAATCAAATCAAGTTTGGAGATAAAGGAAGAATTCAAATTCAGAAATATACTGCTCTTCCTATCTTCATACTCGTTCTATCCCTCTGGTTTTCTCCTATAAATACCCTCATACCTTGAGGGCAGAAAGGGCACCATCTCAGAGAGAGAGCTTTAATTTAGATTTTTCTTTTCTTCTTCAATATAATTTTTATTTTTTTATTTTCTTTTAGGTTAGAGAGCGTTAAATGAGAAAAGAGAGGAAGAATTATTATAGAGTGACACTATTGTAATTCTTTTTCAAGAGACTTATATTGAAGGTGATATCAATGGAGTTTTCTCACTTTTCTTCATCGTACTCAATTTGGCCAAGCACCACGTTCAAGTTACTCTTTCTATTTGCTTTGATTTACTTCATACTGAGGCAAGTCTTTCTTATGATTCAACGGAAGAGGTAAGTACTCTTTTTGTTTTCTTTTTCAGTTCATTAGTTTAGAGTTATAATTCTTTATTTAGTCTTTTTTTTATAAATAAAACAACAACACCACAATCTCTTCTTCTACCTTCTCCTTCTTAACTTAACATAATAATTTTATTTTCTTTTTATAAAATTGAGAAGATAAATATTAACTAGTTTCGATAAATTAAAAGAGAGAAACTTACACAACGCTTTCATCATTGTCCTTCGCTGTGGATCATGACCCGTTAGCCCTAGGCTACACGGTAGAATTGAGGACTTAGCACTGTTCTAAGTTTATGTATTTTTTTGTGCAAGTTTGGCTCGATCATAATTTTGGCGCCGTTGCCGGGGAGGGACGGTAAGTTTTCTTTCTTTTAATTTACTTTAATGAATTAATCCCTTTTTCTTCTTTGTTTTGATGTACAAGGGCTAATTACAGAAAAAGCTGTAGTGGATATATTGTTACTCTGTGCCTCTGTCCAAGAAGGCAGAGCATCAGAGCCCACAACTGTGGTGAACTACTTACTATAGTCTCTTGCAGGTTGCTTTACAAAGATTAACTCTCTGCAGTTATTAGTTTATCTGTTTAACTCACTCTGTACATATTTCTAATCAACAGTAACTTGTTGCTTTGTAAATGTTAAAAAACGTTTAGACTCCTGCATCTCAGGGCATCTGTCTATTTCGTTTCTTTACATTACTGTTGAAGAGTGCTGGAGCAAAGGTATGTGTGCATTGCATATAGTTTAGGAAACATATTTTAAGTGATTCATATTTCTTGAATGTTACCTTTTGCTTTATACTTGTACACTGCACTAAAAAGACTAAGGGCATATCCTTAAACAAGATAAGGTGGGGAAGTCATTACCCTTCCTTAGCCCAAAAATCATCTTCTCACTCACTAACCCAGCCTAACATAAAATTGAGTAGACGTTGGCCCAAGAGACTTCTCAGACTCAAATAGGGATTGACCTAAGGGGGAAATTATTCGAAGTTGACTCTTGCCAAATCGGTGTCTAAGGTTGGGGATTGAGGGGAGAAACCCCGAAGGCTAGTGGTTTGGAATAACTAGGCTCGTTGCTTAGGCACGGATACCTCCCACCAATCTTGCCCCCACCTGGCCAATTAACTTGTGGTCAGGTTATGCAATATATGCAATATACCTTCTGTGGATAATTAACAGTTTGGAGTTGTCTAGGTCTAAGCTCTATCCTAACATAGGCTAGATTTTTCTTTATTTTTTTGTTTGTTTATTTGTTTGTTTTTGTTTGTTCTTGTGAAAATGGATTATAATTACAATTATTCTGATTATAACTCAAATCCATATTTCACCCCAACCTCTTTCAATTCGGATATTTTCAACCCGGCATTACATAACTCTAACCAACTAAGTATACCAGATTGGTCTTATCTGAATCAATATATGCCCCAATCCAAGTACTATGAACAAGAATGGGACAATCATCACCACTCTTCTCTGAGTCAGTGGGAACTGATCGGTCGCTAATGTTGCATATTTAATATCATATGTCCATACTTATTATAGAATAAAAGCCTGTATTGTCCTAATTAATTGTTTGATTTATTTGCAGGCCCAATCTTTAAGGAGTTGAAGAGAAATGAGCGCAAAGCCCACCAAAATTCTGAATTAAATCAGAATTAATTCGCACTCACTAAATCAGGGCAAAATCAAGAGGTTGAAACCGGTTGAGAAGAATCCTCTCAGGATCGATCGGTTAAAGCCAAGAATCCAAGGCTATTTCGTCAGAATCCTGGACCCAAACGAAGAAACCAACTAAAGATAAAGGCAGAAGGAACTCCCAGAGAGACCCACCAACAGGGTGTGGCCATCTGGCCACACCCTGGCCACGAAAACGCGGCCCTAGCCGCGTTTCTGCGGCTTTGTTGGGGAGTTAGGGGGAGCGTTTGCTTTCCCGACCTCCCCAGGATTCTGGTTGTAGGGCAATTGTTGTGCTGAAATTGGAGGCGAATGCAGAGTTAGGATTTTAGACTAGTTTTTCCATTTTGTAGTTTAGTTTTTACTTTTATGTAACTTGTATGTAGCTTAGGGTAGAAGAAGATTCATGTAAGTAAGAGAGAGAGAGAGGCATATGTTGAGAGTGATACCGATGTACCCTCCTCCTTTCTTTCATTGTCTCAAGCAATAAAGGTAAACTTTTATTTATGTTCTTTTCTTTACTTTCCTTTTCTTTTGTTTTGCTTTCCTCTTCCTCTTTCTACTTTACCTTGGTTGTGTTTGTTGAGTTTACAAGTGAAATCCAAAGAAAGTATAACTAAACTACGTGAGAGCCAGCGATAGTTCATGAAGACGTTCTCCTCTTCCAAGATCCGCATCACTTCGTTCTTGCTAGGCTTGACGATATAATGTGCACGGGGACTGAGCTCGAGCTTATGATCTATGCGTTGAACGCCTCCGAAGCAAAGGTAGAACTTGCACAGGTTTCCAAGTAAGTCACTACCAAACTAGGTAAGTAATTCTTAACTTTCTTTCTTTTCTTTTATCGCTATAGTATAGATCGCCAACACGATTTCTTTCACCACTTCTTCCCAATCATTTTCATTCTTTTTTCCCAAATCATTTGTACATAGACGCTTTCGCCGTTTTCTGATTTTTCTACCTTCTTCATCTTTCATTTTCTTCTAACATAACATAATTCTTTTTCCATTTTCTTAACTTAAAAACAGAGAAGAACTATCGTTTTGGTTTCTTAACGATTTCAATAAAACTGTAAACGCTTCTATCGCAAAACCCTCCTTGTGGATTACGACCCGCATAGTCACTTGCTATAGCGGAAGAATTGAGCACTTGCACATCTTCTTTCTTAAGTTCTATAATTCCGTATTTTGTGTGCAGGTTTAGCCTCAATCAAATTTTGGCGCCGTTGCCGGGGAGGGTAACATGTTTTTATTGAAATCTGATTTTTTTTTGAAAAATTTTTAGAACTAAACGAATTTTCTTCTCTGTTGCAGGTTACAGGGCAATCAAAGCAGAAAATTAATATTGCAGTGACATACAAGTGGCCTTGGGCCTCTGCTCTAGAAAGCAGAGACCAAGGGCCCTCTGAATTGCCGCGTTTCCATGGCAAAAGCCGCGGATCCGCGGCAAGGACGAGTTGACTACTAACAGGTTTTTGCAGGGCTGCTTGCTTTGCAAATTCTAGTTCTCTGCAATTCTTTATGCCATCACATAAGCCTGCTAAATAATCAACAGTAAAACGTTTGTTGCAAAAGTTAAAAATTGATTAGACGTTTGCATTTTAGGCACGCGTTTTTTTTCAATTCATTTATTTTTACTGTTGAAGAGTGCTGGAGCAAGGTACGTATGCATTGCATTTAGCATAGGACTCACTTCTTGGTTGATTTATATCGCTTTGAGTGAATCTTACATATCTTGTACACTTGCACTAATTGATTTTAAGGGCACCAACCAATAACAAGATAAGGTGGGGATTTAATCACCCTTCCTTAGCCCAAAAATCAGAATCCAAGCACTCACTAACCCAAGCCTAACTTAAAATGAGTAGACGTTGGCCCTAGGGACATCTCGGACTCAATTAGGAGATTATCTTAAGGGGGAAAGGTGTTGGAACTTGACTCTTGCCAAATCAGTGTCTAGGAAAGGGATTAAGGGCCGAAAGCCCGAAGATGGGTGGTTATTTAATTAAGGAACGTCTTTGATGGAAAACCTCCCACCAATCTTGCCCTGACCTGGCTGATTAGCTTGTGGTCAAAGTCTACATTAAACCTCCGTGGACAGTCTAACCAGTTAGGAGTCGTCTAGGTCTAGGTCTACCCTAACTTAGGTTAGAATTTTTTCTTTCTTGTTTGTTTATTTGTTTGCTTTTCTTTCTTTTTTGTGTGTATTGTGTGATATGGCTTATAATAATAATTTTTTCAACTTTAATAATAATCCATATTACACACCGAGTTCATTTTCGGATATTACCAACCCGGCATATCTTGACTTTAACCAACCTAGTGTGCCGGATTGGTCTTATCCGAATCAATATAACCCATGTCCCCCATCTAATAACTATAATGTCCATAATAATTTCAACTCTTCACCGAGTCAGTGGGGATTCACCTCCCCCGAGCATAATTATCAACCAACTTGCCCTCCTTCTCCACCTAGTCCACAATATTTTCAAGAGTCATACTCAGTTCCACCCGTCCAAAATAGGAAACCATCAATTTTGGAAATGAGTATGCGTGAGTCCAAACACAAATCCCAAAATCTGATGGACTCACAATTTCACTACCACTTCCAAGACAATTCTTCATCTTTTCATCAAAACAATGAACCTATCAATTATGAAAAGATGCTTGAAGCCATGACTCAGGCTCAAAACACTCGTAATCGTGACATAGATATGATGGCCGAATCTCTATGTTCCCACCGTCCTGATGTCACTTACCATGCTGTTAGAACCGAAGAGTCATGTTATTTTGGAAATCAAGATTCTATTTCAGAACAACCATGTGAACTTGCCCAAACTCCAAATTTTGAAAAAAAATATTGACAGTTTGGCAAGTTATTCCTTTCCTGAAATAGAACTTGAGAATGAATATGATCTTGAACCCCAACTTAGTGATTCAATTCTTCTTCCTGATTCAATAATGACTCCGGTATCTTCACCTGACTTCAATCTTTTCCCGGAGTCAACATTGGATCCTGTACCAATTCATAATGAAATTGAATCACCCATCTTTGAGGATCATATTGAACTTGACCAATTATACACTTTTGAAGATCCTATTGACAAATTGGCAAGTTCTCAATTTTTTGATATTGAACTCAATGAGATATGTGACCTAGATTCTCAAATCTGTGATCCAGTTCAACTTTCTGAATCAATATTGACTCCTGTTTTGTTATCAAACTTGAGTAATATTTTAGAGTCAGTTTTGATTCCTCCACCTATAATTCCTGAACTGGAATCACCCACATTAGGTCACATCCCATTGTTAGAAAATACATATGGACTTGAGTTTCAACTTCTTGACTTAGACCCGCTTCTTGAACCAATTACGACTCCTGAACCTTTACTTGACTTAAGTCACCTTCCTGAGTCGGTATTAGTTCCTGTCCTTCCTGAGTCCAAGTCAAACATTCTATCATTTCACACTCAATTCTGGGACGAGGTGGTTGACAAATTTGACTCCGAAATTAGTTATGGAATATGAAAATTAGATGGGCTTAAATTTTTAATAAAAATTCTTCATGGATTCATCTTTTTAGTGGGTTATATTAGAGTACTTTCTGGTGGGTTCCTCCGAGACCCAAGAAAAGTTGATTGAGCCGCGTTTCGTGGACCAATCAGACCACCACCGGAACCACCACCTTAAGGTAACCTTTTCCTTCCCTTTCTTCTTTTTCATGCATCCATGCATTAATTCATACATTGAGGACAATGCATGAGATAGGTGTGGGGGAGGGTCTAACATAACTTTTCTTTTTCTTTATAAAAAAAAATATATATATATTTAACATTTTTCTTTACTTTTAAAAACTTTTTGAAAAATAGAAACAATATTTTGACTTATTTTTGTAAGAAATTAAGTTAATTTTAAGGAATAGGAAAATCCAAATTAGGATTTCTTATACTTGGTCAAAATAAGATTATTTGTTTGATTTTTAGAGTTAGGAAGAGAATTTGTCAAAGTAATTTGGTCTTGATCTTTACCTTGATGAAATATGCACACTTCATACACTTACACACTTAGGGTTCAAAAACAAAGATTCTTATGCCTTATAAAAATAAAAAAATAAAAAAACAAGTCTAATTATTGATTAGCTAGGTGCTTTGGCCTAAGCAAGCCTTAGTATTTATGCGAAAGATGATTAGATAAGTTATAAAAGATATATATATATACAAACAAGTCTAATTATTGATTAGCTAGGTGCTTTGGCCTAAGCAAGCCTTAGTATTTATGCAAAAGATAATTAGATGAGAAAAAAAATGTGTATCCTCTGATTAAGCTGGGTATTTATGCCTCATGAAGCATAAGTATTCACGCCTAAAAGCGGTACATCGTATAAATAAAAACCTTGGTTTCGTGGCCTTATCTGCTCGAGTATTTAAGTCCTTAGGGGTGTTTTCTCACCTGGTGCCCTAAAACTGTCCGGTTTGGGTGTCACCGACTGAATGCTTGTTACATGGGCAGATTAGAAAGCCTAATGAAAATGAGGAATAAAACAAAAAAAGTATATTAAATAAATAAGGCATAAGAGTTAGAGTAAATGAACCCTTAGTCAAAATTTTCACAGTCACAAGGTGCATATAACTTAGGGTAAAGTAATAGACTAGATGAGAAGTACAATTTGACTCCTTACTTTGATTGATAACAAATTTTTTAGAGACTAAGTTTAGGAATGAAAAATTTGATTTTCCTATAACTTATAGATTGCTTAGATCTTACAATCATATTTCAAATATTTTTCTCTTTCAAAATGCTTTTCGAAAATACTAACTCTTTATTTCCCATTCTTTATGGATTTTGTGGGTGCAATCCGCTGAAAACCCTCACGAGACAAAACTCGTCCTCTAGGGGAAACTTAGAGGTTTAACGGCTTGTTGCACATGCTCAGTGCAATCGCGTGACCTGCGAAAGTGGTCTAATAATCCTTAGTATAGTTTAGTTGTTTTGCTCGAGGACGAGCAAAAGATAGGTATGGGGGTGTGATCGGTCGCTAATGTTGCATATTTAATATCATATGTCCATACTTATTATAGAATAAAAGCCTGCATTGTCCTAATTAATTGTTTGGTTTATTTGCAGGCCCAATCTTTAAGGAGTTGAAGAGAAATGAGCGCAAAGCCCACCAAAATTCTGAATTAAATCAGAATTAATTCGTACTCACTAAATCAGGGCAAAATCAAGAGGTTGAAACCGGTTGAGAAGAATCCTCTCAGGATCGATCGGTTAAAGCCAAGAATCCAAGGCTAGTTCGTCAGAATCCTGGACCCTAACGAAGAAACCAACTAAAGATAAAGGCAGAAGGAACTCCCAGAGAGACCCACCAACAGGGTGTGGCCATCTGGCCACACCCTGGCCGCGGAAACGCGGCCCTAGCCGCGTTTCCGCGGCTTTGTTGGGGAGTTAGGGGGAGCGTTTGCTCCCCCGACCTCCCCGGGATTCTGGTTGTTGGGTTTTTGGCCTATAAAAGGGCAATTGTTGTGCTGAAATTGGAGGCGAATGCAGAGTTAGGATTTTAGATTAGTTTTTCCATTTTGTAGTTTAGTTTTTACTTTTATGTAACTTGTATGTAGCTTAGGGTAGAAGAAGATTCATGTAAGTAAGAGAGAGAGGCATATGTTGAGAGTGACACCGATGTACCCTCCTCCTTTCTTTCATTTTCTCAAGCAATAAAGGTAAACTTTTATTTATGTTCGTTTCTTTACTTTCCTTTTCTTTTGTTTTGCTTTCCTCTTCCTCTTTCTACTTTACCTTGGTTGTGTTTGT
The DNA here is from genome assembly GCA_038442645.1 of Agave tequilana. Taxonomy (NCBI): domain Eukaryota; kingdom Viridiplantae; phylum Streptophyta; class Magnoliopsida; order Asparagales; family Asparagaceae; genus Agave; species Agave tequilana. The sequence continues at coordinate 14,673 of JAVJIF010002685.1, forward strand.
TGAGTTTACAAGTGAAATCCAAAGCAAGTATAACTAAGCTACGTGAGAGCCAGCGATAGTTCATGAAGACGTTCTCCTCTTCCAAGATCCGCATCACTTCGTTCTTGCTAGGCTTGACGATATAATGTGCACGGGGACTGAGCTCGAGCTTATGATCTATGTGTTGAACGCCTCCGAAGCAAAGGTAGAACTTGCACAGGTTTCCAAGTAAGTCACCACCAAACTAGGTAAGTAATTCTTAACTTTCTTTCTTTTCTTTTATCGCTATAGTATAGATCGCCAACACGATTTCTTTCACCACTTCTTCCTAATCGTTTTCATTCTTTTTTTCCAAATCATTTGTACATAGACGCTTTCGCCGTTTTCTGATTTTTCCACCTTCTTCATCTTTCATTTTCTTGTAACATAACATAATTCTTTTTTCTATTTTCTTAACTTAAAAACAGAGAAGAACTATCGTTTTGGTTTCTTAACGATTTTAATAAAACTGTAAACGCTTCTATCGCAAAACTCTCCTTATGGATCACGACCCGCATAGCCACTTGCTATAGCAGAAGAATTGAGCACTTGCACATCTTCTTTCTTAAGTTCTATAATTCCGTATTTTGTGTGCAAGTTTAGCCTCAATCAGGAACAACTCCCCCGAGTCTTACTATCAACAACCTTACCAACAAACAGCTTCATATAATCCATACCAAGACTAACCTATAAAAGAGAAATCTTCTTTAGAAAAGACTTTTGAAGCCTTCTTTGAGTCCACACCACAAGTACAAATCATAGCGGACTCAGTTCTCCCAAACAATTCCCAAATCTAAGATTCTTACTCTAATTTCCAAATCCAACCACAACAAGAAGAACCTGTTGACTTAGAAAAGAATATATAATTCATGATTTAGTCCCAAAATAATATTATTCAATCCCAAACAGATTGTCTCAAACCTCTTAATAGGCTAGAAGCAAAAGTGAGTCATTTGGTCAATTCAATTAATGATAGGAATGAGGAAACTCTGCCTAACATATTTTCGACCACTCCTGATTCTCCTAGCCATATTGACGAAGAATCATGGTATCTTAGAGATTTTAACCAAGATTCAGTTTCACCATAAAACTTTGAACTTGACCAATATCAACCTATTGACAAATTGGCAAGTTTTTATTTCAATGAGATTGAACTTGAAGATGAATGTGATACCGATTCCCAATATTGTGATTCAGTTCCACTTTTTGAATCTATGTTGACTCCAGTTTTCTTACCCGATTTGAACCAAATTCCAAAGCCAACACTGATTCCTATCCCCGTAGAGCTTGAACATGAACCAACTATATTGGATAGTCACATTCCATTGTTGGGAAATGAATGTGAACTTGAATTCTATGATTTGGACCAAACCCATGAACCAACTCTGACTCTCGAACCTAAATTTAATTTGAGTTTTATTCCTGAGTCAGTATCGGTTCCTATTCCTTTCATTGTTGATCCCAAATCATCCATTCCACAAAATCACATTCCACTGTTGGATCAAGGTTTAAATCAATATGATTCCGTGATGATATCCCAAGACTGGTCATATAACCGGAAAAATTTTTATGCTAGGATCTTGCATGATCCTATTCATATTAAGGATTATAAAAATGCTAATAAGAAAGAGAAAATAAAAGGTGGGTTCCATAAAAATTCACAGTATCTAAATTGGATAGAAACGCTTGGCCCAATGAGACCACCACCGGACCACCATCTTGAGGTGACAATTTTCCTTCCCTTTCTCCTTTTTCATGTATTGTTGTATTTCATTCATACATTGAGAATAATGCATGAGTTAGGTGTGGGGAGGGTTTACTAAAATGCTAACTTCACTAATTTAAAAATAAAAATCTTTCTTTAAAACTTTTGAAAAGGAAAATAATACTTTGACTTATTTTTGTAGAAAAATTAAGTTAATTTTAAGGAATAAGAGGATCATAATTAGAATTTCTTAACTTAGTCAAAATAAAATTATTTGTTTGATTTTAAGGTTAGAAAGAAAAATTGAAAAAGTAATTTAGTCTTGATTTTTACCTTAATGAAATATGCATACTTTATACACTTACACACTTAGGGTTCTAAAACAAAGATTCTTATAACTTATATAAAAATATATATACACATATATCAAAAAATTCTCTGATTAAGCTGGGTATTTGTGCCTCATAAAGCATAAATATTCACACCTAAAAGTGGTTCATATAAATAAAAATCCTTAGTTTTGTGGCCTTGTTTGCTCGAGTCCTAAGTCCTTGGGGTGTTTTCTCACCTGGTGCCCTAAAATCGTCTGGCTTGGGAGTCACCGACTAAGACTCATTACATGGACAAATTAGAAAGCCTAATAGAGCTAAGGGATATTACCGCCATAAATAAAAAAAAGAAAAAAGAAAATTATAAGGCATAAGATTTAGAGTTGAAGAATCCTGAACCAAATTTTCAGGGTCACAAGATGCATATGACTTGAGGTAAAATAATTGACTAGATGAGAAATACAATTTTAATCCTTACCTTAATTGAAAACAAGTTTTATTCAAAAACTAAGTTTAGGAATGACTAAGTTTTGATAATCCTATGACTTATAGATTACTTGAAATTTTATATTAATACTTCAAATATTTTTTTCCTTTCAAAACGCGTTTTCAAAAAAAAAATACTAACAATTCATTTCTTTTTCTTCATGGATTTTGTGGGTGCAATCTACTGAAAACCCTCACGAGACAAAACTCGTCCTCTAGGGGTAACCTAGAGGTTTAACGGCTTGTTACACGTGTTAAGTGCAACCGTGATTTTTACGAAGGTGAGTTAAATTTGGTCAGTCTAGTTTTTTTTCTCTTTGTTTTGCTCAAGGACGAGCAAAAGATAAGTGTGGGGGTGTGTTTGGACACATATATTGCATAAATATTATTACATTCCTACATATATTCTGCACTGAATATTGTAAATAACTTGTCTTAATTTCCTAATTCATGCAGGGTATGATGGGAGAAGATAATCATGAATTTATCCAATTAAATTCAAAAGTTCAAAAAAAAGGGATCGATTCAAATTAAAAGATTCTAGAAGCTATCTTATCTGAAAACTAGATATATCAGATAAGATAATATCATCTAATTTCAAGAAAAAAATGGATTGTTTAAAAATCTTATCGGTTTTGCTGAAGATAAATGTATATCTTATCAATTCTAGAAGACAAACTGAAAATCAAAGAGGATAAATGGATAGAGAGAAGATCAATGGATGAGATGAAGCAATTTAAATTCGAATTCAGGCTGGATACAGTTTAGCATCTTAATCATAACTTTCATTACCGAAACTCAAATCTAATGATTCAAAGTGTTACAGAAAGAAGACTTAAAGGGTTACAATTATTCTGTTGATCACTCATTCCAATTCTATAATTTGTTAAGTAAAATTCAGCAATCAATACGCCAACAAATTGCAGATCAGAATTAAATTTATGGAAAAATCAAATCAAGTTTGGAGATAAGGGAAGAATTCAAATTCAGAAATATACAGCTCTTCCTATTTTTATACGCGTTCTATCCCTCTAGTTTTCTCCTATAAATACCCTCATGCCTCGAAGGCAGAAAGGACACCATCTTAGAGAGAGAGCTTTATTTTAAGTTTTTCTTTTCTTCTTCAATGTAATTTTTATTTTTTATTTTCTTTTAGGTTAGAGAGAGTTACATGAGAAAAGAGAGGAAGAATTATTGTAGAGTGACACTATTATAATTCTTTTTCAAGAGACTTATATTGAAGGTGACATCAATAGAGTTTTCCCACTTTATTTTCATCGTACTCGATCTAGCCAAGCACCATGTTTAAGTTACTCTTTCTATTTGGTTTGCTTTACTTCATACTGAGGAAAGTCTTTCTTATGATTCAACGGTAGAGGTAAGTACTCCTTTTGTTTTCTTTTTCAGTCCATTAGTTTAGAGTTATAATTTTTTTTAGTCTTTCCTTTTTTTTATAAATAAAACAACAACACCACAATCTCTTCTTCTACCATCTCCTTCTTAACTTAACATAATAATTATATTTTCTTTTTATAAAATTGAGAAGATAAATATTAACTAGTTTTGATAAATTAAAAGAGAGAAACTTACACAACGCTTTCATCGCTGTCCCTCCCTGTGGATTACGACCCGTTAGTCCTAGGCTACACGGTAGAATTGAGGACCTAACACTGTTCTAAATTTCTTTATTTTTTTGTGCTGGTTTGGCTCGATCACCAACCCATTCCTATGATGCACCCAAGTTCTTTTTATATTTTAATTTAGAATAAGTTTAATGCTTTTAATGATGCTTATATCTAGAGATAGAGTAGACTACTCTTAATGGAACAATCATCTATGTAAGTGTAAAGCTGGGTCGGCTCTTTGGGAGCTCTATAAAGGCTGTGATTTCTTAAACACACTCTCTGAAACTAAGAACGTCCAGGGCCAAAAAAGACATAACTGAGAATCAAAGTTGATTTTGAAAAGTTAATGTGTGAAGCCTGTTGACTTGTCTTGCATAGACAACTGACAGTTCAAAGCCTAGTTCACTGATTGGCCAATAAGTCTGATAAGACTTTCGCTATAGAAACTTCAAGACCTGGTTTACCTATCTTGATGTAGTTTCTTTTTTAAAGTACTTTTTACTATAGATTTAGTCTCATATTGTGTTTATTTCTTGAATCTCCATTCATTGTGTGGGATTGTTACGAAATGATGAATTTCAAGTTAATTTTTAGCTGAATTCAGGTGTGATCTATTATTAGAAACATACAGATGATGGTTGGAGTGTGTTATCCTTCCATTGGGGATGAACTTGGTATATTTACATTTTTAATTTTGTTTCCGAATGAATGAGATATTTAAGTTGGAATTTCTCTAATTCAATAACTAAAGAAGACCAAAAGGAGTAGAAACTTTTTACTCTCACATTGGATATGGTGTGAAAAGTTGAGTGGTTTAAATATGAAAAGTTGGGAACTAAAAGCGGACCCTTAGGGTACTTAGAGTTTTCACGCACGTTTGGGGAGAAACCACTCCCACAGCGCGCGCCACCACCCGCCCGCCTCGCCCCGTACCGGTGCGGGTAAGGGGGCTTGATTGAAGCTTAAACCTGCACACAAAATAAAGAATTTCAGATTTAGAAATAAAGATGTGCAAGTGCTCAATGTACGCGCCGGAAAAGAGGGAAAGTGATGGGTGTAAAGATTTCCTTGAATCAAATGAAACTATTACAACCAGACTTTTCTTTCCAGTTACAAGGGAGGGAGGATATTGAATCTTGAATCCCCCTTTGTTTAATGCTGGGTTCTTCGTGTGGCGGTGGAGAGTGAATCTTGTTCTCCGTTGACCGGATGACCGTCGGGATCGTCAGGGGATCTTCTCTGTGGCTGGTAGAGGGAGTAACACAGCTCTGTCTACCAAAACTCTCAAAGAGAAGGTAGGCAAAGAGCAGCTTGTATGCAGCAAGCTTGACGAAGAGTTGAGCTCTCTCCTTTTTCTGCCGTGTCCTGTCGTCTGATTGCCGATCGCCACTTGCCAAGTTGCCCTGATCTTCGATGCCCGATTGCGATTGCCCCGACCTCATAGCAAACGAGGCTATTTATAGAGGTCCTAGGGGGTGAACGTGCCCCCTAAAAACGCTCCATAATGGGGGGTAACTTCCCCACTTCCCCACTATGTGGGCGGCGACTGGCCCCATAACCAGGGCGGTTATAATCGAGGCGCGGGTTTAGACCCACGCGCCTTGATGCTGAGACGCGGGTGTCGAGCCAACGCGCCTTGATGCTGAGACGCGGGTGTCGAGCCAACGCGCCTTGATGCGCGGGTGTCGAGACCTTGATACTGGGTGTCGAGCCAACGCGCCTTGATGCTGAGACGCGGGTGTCGGGCCAACGCGCCTTGATGCTGAGACGCGGGTGTCGGGCCAACGCGCCTTGATGCTGAGACGCGGGTGTCGCGCCAACGCGCCTTGATGCTGAGACGCGGGTGTCGGGCCAACGCGCCTTGATGCTGAGACGCGGGTGTCGGGCCAACGCGCCTTGATGCTGAGACGCGGGTGTCGAGCCAGACGCGGGTGTCGAGCTTGATGCTGAGACGCGGGTGTCGATACCTCGCGTCTAGAACTTGAGACTCTGCTTTTATTGGCTTGTCTTTTAGTGACTTTTAGACAGCCTACAGAACCCCCTCTAAAGTTTTCGATATTCCGCAGTTAACTGGAATGGATTTTGAAATACTTTGGACTCTAGCTGAATTCACCTTCATGACTGGACTGTTAATGCTCCGGGTTTGATCTTATCTGGAGTTGGTCTTCGTGAGTGTACTGTTGAACTCTTTGAAACCACCAGAGTTGACCGTGTTGAGTGTCTAGATACACAGTCTAAACCTCCCCGATTGCTTTTTAAGTCTGTCGTGGGTGTGCTTTAAGCCAAAAGTGGTTGGTCTTCTGCTTGTGCCAGTGTACTGTTGAACTGATTTGCAGAAGCAGGAGGCCGAACGCAGGTTCCTTTTGAAAAGTAGAGATGGTACTGCTTTAAAGACGCGACTTCTATAGGGGGCGTCTTTTGGCAATGGAAACGCGACTGATCTTCCATAAGGCAGACGCGATGTTAGGCCCGCTTGGACGGATGCGGACTTAGGAAAGACGCGCCTCTAATAAAGACGCGATTTTCTGAGCGCAACGCGACTTTCTGGGTGCATTTATGGTGGTGCTGACGGGGCAAGACCATTGAAGAGATGTGGCCATCGGGTGCGAATCCGTGCCATGATTACGCTGCCAGCTGGCCTGGGGAACCGGCGGGATTTTACCTTTAGGCGCGCGGACTTCCCGGTTCATTAAATGAACTGCTCCACGTGTCGAATGATGACTCACTGCGGAGCCGTGGCGCATGATCTTCCCTGTTCAAAAATGATTTGATGCCATGCGTCAAGCGGTGATTCGCTGCAGAATTTATCGGGCCACACGCCGCGTATCTTCGCGAATCCTTGTGCCTATAAAAGGCAACAGTTGGAGAGACATCTCTTCTTCTCCGAACGCACTTGCTTAAGAAAGAGAATTTTTCTTCTCTGTTCATCTCTTGAACTATTCAACTCCATTACTGGATTTTTGAACGGTTCATCTTCATTACTGGATTTTCGAACTAGCGATGGCACCCAAGACCAAGCCAACCGCATCGTCCTCAAAGGCGACCGTCGCCGAGGCCCAGAGGGGCGCTTCCTCTGCGCAGGGCGTTGTTTTCCGAGGTAAAATGCCACTTAGGTTAAACTTCACCATTACTGAAAGTTTGAGGAACCCTAAAAGACATCTTTTTGGAGGAGAACCATTAACACAGGATATGAACCGGTTTAATTCTCAGACGCGGTCTCAGACGCAGTCTTTGAGTTGATAACCAAGGCGCGGGTTGATGTCCTGGTGCCAGTGAGCTCTGCACTTCAGATCCTTCACTTAGAATATTTCTAATTGTGAAGGGTTCGGACGCGGTCTTGGTTTGCAGAACGCGGATTTGATCCTTGCGTTCTGTGCCATCTGCACAACGCGGATTTGATCCTTGCGTTCTGTACCATCTGCAGAACGCGGATTTGATCCTTGCGTTCTGCGCCATCAGCTGCCGATTTTGATGAATCTGGCACCTGAGTCCAAGCACTTAGAAATTTTTTGTAAGTCTTGGTTTGCAGAACGCGGATTTGATCCTTGCGTTTCTTTCACCTTGATGCGGATTTGCAGGTCTGGACGCAGATTTTGACAATTTCTGCGTCTAGTGTCTTTTCTGCGTCTGAATTGTAGACACTTGACACCTTTTTCTTTTCTGACAAGACTTCTAATCAAGTGTCTTTTTCTTTTGCAGTGCCACACCCTGCTGCGCCACTTGCCAAGAATAGCCATTTCGGGCGCGTAGGTGGTGCCAACCGCAATCTGACCTTTGTGCTGCAAAGGACTGTACCTGCGACTACTGACAAGTCGCAGGAGCGCAAGGAAAGGATCTCTAACGTTGACGGGAGAACCTTTCGGGTGCTCATGACTGATGCAGCATTCACAACGGATGCTCACATCAAGCTGGAGAAGCCTGCCTTCTTCTTTAGAGACCATGTCGGCGATGGCGGCTATCGTATGTATGACGGGACTTAAAGTGGCTCCATCAGATAGGGGATAGGAGATACTTTCTTCCAGCCATGGAGAGGATGCTCCCGCTGTCTTATCTCCAACACATGTCCGTCCCTCGGAAGATGAAGTGGGACGTTTCCCGGTATATTCCTGAGATTACTCTCGGTGATTTGGGCTCCCATAAAGTATACCGTCATGATTGTCATGATAGGACGGTCCTCGGCCTGTTCCCCGGGTCACGCAAGTCTGAGATCCCAGTTGGAGAGATACCAAAGCTCGCCACTACCTTCCTCAATAACTTCATGGAAGCGGAGGGTGATTATCCGGTTGAGTTCCGTCCACCCGGGTGGGTCCATTCCACGGAGAATTATTGGTGGGGCAGGATGGTGGGTTTCGTCCTCACCGATCTTGGAGATCTGCTGGAGCATGTGGGATTACGCTCAGCAGTCAGGGCCGTACAGTGGGGTATCCCGCCAAGTTCTCACAACTTCTTCGGGATCCTGGAGCGCTACAATCCTCTGACGGGGACATTCTTCACCCCGGTCGGAGAGATGGGCCTTGCTCTGCACGAGTTGAATGAGGTCTCGGGGCTGGCGACAGGGGACTCTCCCTATGAGGAGTATGTCCCAACCACTGAGGAGCTCAATCTTCTGAAGAAAGGGTCTCCTGAAGTGTATGAGACTTATTGGGAAGTGATGTGTCACTTTCACATTTGCGGTCAGGTTATCGCCTGGAGGTCAGGAGGAGTCAAGCAGTTGTCTTGGGCCAACTACTTGTTTAACAATGTCAGTAAGAAAGACCATTTGATAACCCGACTGGCTTCCAGCTCTGACCAGGAGATTGACGACATGGTCGCCCAGGCCCCTGAAGGCTTCTACACCACAGACTCGAACGAGGATGGCTTCGAACCTGATACGCTTTTCGAAAGCTATCATCATCAAGCCCGGACTCCTATCTCTAGTCGAGCACTATTGGCGGGCTTCTTGATGCTATGGCTGAAGCGTTGTGTGGTGCCCACGCTGCCACACGAAGTTATTGTTGCCGACGTGGTGTACCCGGTGGTGCTCTTGGCTCATGGCCGTCCCATAGCCCTCCTCCAGGCTGTGGCAGCTGGCATTCAAAGCGAGTTGCGGGCGTTAGCCCAGAATTTCTGCGAGCTGCCGAAGACTGTCGAGTCCCATGGCCAACCGCTCCTTGACTCAGAGGGGAAGCCGACGGTGAAACGCAACAACCCTCGAATCGAGCTGCCTTATACGTACCTCATGGCTTGGTACGTGATGCACTGCCCCTCCTTGATGACGCCGGTGCGTGGGAGTGCGGGTTCTGTCCCTTTTGTGCAGCGGTTGGAACGTTCGGATTGGCGTGATACCTACATATACTTCGTTCAGAAGTGTCTTTCAGATGCCACGAACTACCAGCTCAACCGCTGCTTCCCAGAGATTCCTGGTGCATCTTTCGGGGAGCAATTCACTGATTCTGCAGGCCGTGATGACTTCACGCAGCTGTCCGCGGGAATCTTCTGGTGGTTGATCAACATCTGGCCAGGATATGTGCTGTTCCGGCAAGGGACTTCATGCACAATCGAGCCTTATATGCCGAGTCGTTTCGCCCGACAGTTTGGCTACGATCAACTCTACGTCGGTAATCCGAACGCTCGACTCGCCTTCGACGGGAATTTGTTCGAAGGTGCCCGAGCTTGGTACTACAGCGTGGCTGGAGGGACAGAAGCAACTTTCCGTTTGCCTGTCGAGGGGCCGAAGAGCCGCACCAGCTTCGCCTTCTGCACCTGGTACTCTCAGGTTAATCAGTCATCGGACTTCGCTCCGGGGTATACGTGTATCGAGAGTATCAATGCCCGTCTCAAAACACGGTCGGGGTCTGGCAAACGTTCGCAAATGGTCGAACAGTATCTAAAGGCTCAGAAGGAGCTCGGGAGAGCATCTCAGAGAGAGGCCGGGAGAGGATCAAGAGAGGAGCCTCGAGTAACCCAAAGGGAGACCAGGAAAGGACCAAGGGAGGAACCCTCTACAACAAAGGCTCGACAGCCGGTGAGTAAGCGTCGTCAGGGTTCTACTTCCACTGCTGAACCTACCCCAAAAAGGGTTCGGAGGGACTTGACAGCCGAAGTCTCTCAATCCGAAGGTGTCCCCGTTGTTGTTGAGGAACCGTTGGAAGATAAAGATTTCCCCAACTTGGTCCGTGCTCCTAGGTCGCACAGCAGGATCCGCAGGACTGCAGAGGAGGGGGAGCCTGCTGATATATCCACTACCGCTGACGAGACCGAGCAGCTCGAGGTGGATATAATGAGTGGAGGGGATGTCGAGATCCCGGGGATCCTAGTTCAGCCCGAGTCTTCTTCGACTCACGAGAGGAGGGATGAGGTACAGCAGACAGGGTCCCCTAGCGTCCTCATCTCCAGTCCTCGGGCAGTTGACCCTAGTCCTACCACCGGGGTGATTGGTGGTAAGGCTCCGGTTACCGAGGACTCTCGTGTTGAGCTATCGTCTCCCTCATCCGAGGAGGAAAGCGACTTCGAGGATGAGGTTGACTACGGTGACGAACCCGCTCCTCCTGATCCGAGCAAATTCTTCCACATTTCGGAGGAAGAAATGCATGGGGGTGAGCCATCGACGGCATCACAGCTGGCGATTATTCCCGCTACAGGTACTCTTTTCACCTTCTGTCCAGACTTCCCTTTTCATTTTGAAGAGAAGGTTTTAACATTCTTCATTTATACTGCAGGGTTGGCCGAGGACGTCGAGGCTGCAACCTCTTCGCATATTAAGGAGACGGTGCAAGAGTCGACCCAGCCAGAAGGAGTTGAGGCTTCAGTTGCCAAGATAACTTCTGAGAGGGCAACTACTAAAATTGGGGAGATCCTCACTTTGCCGGAAGAGGAGGCAACCCCTGAAGTCGGGAAGACTCCCACTCCGCAGGATTCACCCAAGGGTTCGACATCCCTGGACCTCCAACCTGGTAAGGAAGTTTTGATGTCCTGAGTGTTTTCTGCTTTTCACCATTGTGGCTAATGTCGCGATAATTTGTAGAGAGAACTGAGGGAGCTTAGGTGGAGGAATTGACGGTCAGTGCCCCTCCAGAAGGCCACACAACTCAAGCCCTGGCCGAGGTTTCTGAGGAGGTTGTATTTGCTACTCCGTCATCGGCCGTGGAGGTTCCTACAGAGATAGCACCTCTGGAGGTGCCAGTGGCTACCCTAGATCTTGCCGTAACAGCGGTCGGTACGACTCTTGTGCGAGAAGATCCGCCTTACATCCCTTATCCTGTGATAGAAAAGGGGTCGGGGAGCACCTCGGGCGACGACACCATGGAATTCCTAGCACGCAAATCGGTGCAACAGTTCTTTGACTCGATGTGAGAATGCATCGATTTCATCCTGTCTGGAGGTAGCTCCTTCGAATTTTCCGAGATGTTTCTCGGAAACTTGGCCGAAAACATCAAGTTGGCCGGAGGCCCTTGGTTAGCCCGAGCGTGTCTGTCGGTGGTGGGGCAGCTGGGGCAAGACCTGAGAGAGCTTCGATCCCTAGAGGATGCTGGCTCAATCCATGACGCCCAGGAAACCCTGAATAGGCTCCTCGCTATCCGAGAGCAGGAGCGACGGGAGGTGGAGGAGAAGATAAATGACAATACCCGTCTTCTTGAAGGTTTCCAGGCTGATCATAAAAGGCTGGCAGTTGAGTCCAAGGAATCACAAATGACTATGCAGGCTGCAAAACAAGCTATCCTTGACTCTCGGGCCGCTATAGCCAGGGCAGAGGCCATGATCATTCTTAATGAACAGAGGCTCGCCGATTCTGAAAAGAAGCTGGCGGAGTTGGAGGCTGCCAAGACGCAAGTTGAAGCAAACCTCTCTGTTCGTTCAGCCGAACTGGAATCCCTCCAGGTACAAGCGCAGGGATTTTTGTCTGATGATGATCTGCGGGCCCAGGCTTTCATGGAGGCTGAGGAGGTGCGTCAGCACAAGATTCATCGCCTCAGGGAACAAATCCGTTCCTTGGCGAATCAATACTTTTAGCCTTTTCTTCTTCTCTTCTTATTTTTTTTTTTGAAAAGGACACTCTATTTACAATGAGTATATGTACTCACTTTTATCATTTTGATATAATAAAAGTCCTTTGAAGTTTTTGTTCCATATTCATTGCCTCACAATCTTTGATTAATTGACTGTGAATGCTGAACTTAGGTGAAACGCGGCATTACTCCTGAGGGAGACGCGGTCATCAACTCATTTGAGAAACGCGGTCATCAACCCATAGGAAGTTGGGCAGACCCAAGTCTTTCTGATGAAACGCAGCGTTAACTCATGGGGGAAACGCGGTCGTCAGCTCATCTGAGAAACGCGGTCATCAACCCATAGGAACTTGGGCTGACCCAAGTCTTTCTGATGAAATGCAGCGTTAACTCATGGGGAAACGCGGTCGTCAGCTCATCGGAACTTAGGTAAACTAAGTCCTTTTTGATGAGGCGCGGCGTCAACTCATGGGGAGACGCGGCTCAGAGTAACGCGCATCTGTCCTGCTAATGCAAACGCGGTTCGAGCGGACGCGAGTGATGCAGCCTTCTATATTTTCCTTCAGAATGGACTAAGTGTTTTCTCTTAGAAGGGGGCCCGTTTGCCGAAGGGACGCGACTTTGAGTCACGCGGACATTCCTATGGAACGCGGGTGGACTCCATTTAATCTGAAAGGGAGACGCGGATTCCTCGACGCGACTTTTACGCCTGCGTCTTGGTTCAACTTCCGAGGCGTTACATGCAGCCTGACATAAAGATTTTTAGGAGATATTTTAACGTCAAGTCTTTACTGTCGATTGGGAAACCGGGTCATCCGTTGTTTTCCAAGGCAGTTGTCCACGGTCGATTTTTCATTGGACTGAAGGCGTTAATGCCTTTTAATGCAAAACGGCGCTGGCGGTTGGAGACCAGTGTCTTCGACGGTTCCCAAAGCGGCGTTCCACGCGTCAGTCCTCCATTGGACTTTGACAGTCGTGCGCGACGGTTCCAATTGATGCACCATTAATAACAGTCATTAGGGTCTGCCTATAAATAGGGCTCACCCTCTCCCTCTTTAACAATCCAAAGTTGGATTGTTTCCTTTCGTTTTGCTCTGAGAAATCCTGCCTTCTCTAGAGTTTCCAACAGGGATTCTGCCTTCATGGACGAAGGTGACTCCATGGATGAGGATGACCCAGAGCCTTCATGCTTCTATTTGGTCTCTTCAGACGGAAGCGTCTCTTTGATCACCTTTCATGTCTCTGTTCTGATGCAGAGAAATCTGCCCTTGACGGAGGCCTCTGCGGGTATGCCATTCCGACCCGCCATGATGTCTTTAGTCCACCCAAACTTGCACTTTGGCATCTCCTGAAGAGATTGTCATCTGGAATTTTTTCATGAAGTCTGAGTTGGTGCATTCCTTCTGGAATTTACGCCGCCAACTTCCTCTCTGGACGCGAGCGCTGAAATCCTTGGCACTTGGCGCGGGCTTTGCTCATGAAGCTCGCGTTTTAAGGCCATTGACTTGGATGAATTCCAAATTGGGCTGAAATTTTCAGACCCGAATCTTGCAACTCCTGTTTATTCAACAAGGAGATGGCAATTTTTGGCGTTTGAATTTTTTTTTCGCGTCTTGTGCTTTTAGGCGCGGGCGTAAGATGAGGCTGCGTTTGAATCCTGTGTGTTCCACAGTTCTGATTCGCGTCTGTCTCTGTTGGCGCGATAGTTTGACTTACTGCGCGGGTCATTCCCGCGTCTGAAGTCCTCCACAATAGCCGCGTCTGTCTCTTAGTATTCTTTTGCTGAAGTACACTAAGTTCCAGATTTTCTAACCCCCTTGTTTATTCTTTGCAAGTAGGCTTGATTGTCCTTTTTCAGGTTCGCTGGGCCCCTGGAAGAATATTTCAGCCGGCGGACTTGTTCGATGTTCGTCCACAAGGGAATATATTATGGTCCTCGTCGTCCACAAGGGAATATATTATGTCCCTGACGAGGAATCGACTCTCGCCAAGGTCTCTTCAGATCCACTGCACCAGTCATGCCTGCTGGCAAGAGATGGTCAGGGTAAGTATGGCGGCGAGGGGGCTACGGTGGATGAGGTGGCAGATAGGATCCTCTTCCTCTCCCACTCCAGAAGTAACATCGAGGACTCTTCATGTTTGCTGGATGGCATGCTGGGGAAAGAGATGCTCATGAACGAGGATTTCAGGACTTTCTGCTGCCACCGGACCTCAAGAACACCATTGCTCTTAGCTTAGTCAGCTAGGGCTCTTTCGATGTTCACATCATGCATCGTGGTGTAACCAGCTTCTATTGTAGCCACAAAACATCGCGCACTTGGAATCAGACGCGGCTTTAAGGAGTGAGTGCAACCTCTGAGAGAGAGAGGGACTTCTTTGTACTCCTTAATTGTAACACTCAATCTTATTGTATAAGAGAGCGTTTTTACTGTAACGCTCAATCTTATTGTATAAGAGAGAATTTTTTGTATCACTTTTATATGTTTGGAAATAAATAAAAGTGACACTTTTCTTTTTGCCTCTTTCATTGTCTTGAACTTTTTGTCTTAGACTCATAGAAGCAAAGAATCTCTGACTTTGTCAAAATTATGATGATAATCTCAACAAGTCAAACTTTGGAGGGAAAGATCCTATTTCAGGAACTCTCACAATACTGTCAGAGGTGTAATATTAACTTGACAGAGATGGAATAATTTTTTGGTGGACCTGCCACTTTATAAGAGAAAGTGACAAGTAGAATTGGTACCCCCAGGAAGGGTGATCTCTTATCAAGTGTTTGGGATTAACTTGATTGAGCTCAACTGGGGATTTGATGTAAACACTGTTGACGGTGTAGTAACAACCTAACAATGTTTTTTAGGTAGACTTGTTATTCTGTTGAAGAGAATAACAAGTGAGACTAGACTCGTGGGGAATCTAGGAAAGTTTGTTACCGTTAGAGGTGTGATGTTAACTTAACGGGTTGAAAGTGGTCTTGTCAGAAGTGTAATGTTAACTTGACAAGGATGTGAGTCAGAGGTGTGGTATTAACTTAACTCAGAAGTGTCACTGTCATAGGTGTAATGTTTAACTTGACAGTGAGGGTAATGCTAGAGGTGTAATGTTGAACTTGGCATTGGTCATCTCGGCTTGGATAAGGAAGTCGAGGGAAAGGTCAAAGCCATAGGTGTATTGTTGAACTTAGCAATGACTTGGATGCTAGAGGTGTGGTGTTAACTTAGCATCATCCATTTCAGCTTCGATATGGAAGTCTGAAGAAAAGTGACTGTCAGAGGTGTAATATTAAACCTGGCAGAAACTTGATTACTGTTTAGAGGTGTGGTGTTAAACTTTAACAGTAATTTGTCAGAGGTGTGATATTAACTTGACAAAGATTGCCTCATGATAAGAGCAATTTTGAGGACCTGTCATTCTATTGGTGAGAATTGACAAGTGAAAATTTTGAAATGCCAGAGGTGTAGTGTTAACTTGGCAAATTTGAAAATTTGATACTCCGTGTAGAGTTGACAAACAAAACTTGTACTCGACAAGGAATATTGAAAAATTTCCATTACCAGAGGTATAGTGTTAACTTAGTAATGGTTGTATTTTGTAGACCTACCATTCTGTGGATGAGAATTGGTAGGGGATTTTGCAGGAAAGAGTGGAGCCAAGTCCACTTTAGGATTTTTATCAAACCCTCAGCTATCAACGGATTTGAGGTGCCTTTACCAACTACCGTTTGAGTTGGGCTAGCCATGCTATTCCCCTCAGCATGATGAGTTGTTGAAAACTTATGTTGGGCTTAAAAGCCAACATTTTCCTCTATCCTTAGCCATCGGGGGCGTCGGATATTTGATCAGAGGTGTACTTTTAACTTGATCGGTGGAAGGATACCATCTAGGGATAGTACTTCTTCAGGAACCTGCCGTTGATCGGCATCATGAGTGTATCGCCATTTGAGGTTACGAGGCGATATGACCCATTTGAGTAGACTGACTCTACTACGAATGGTCCTTCCCATTTGGGTTGGAATTTGCCTTTTGTCTTGTGCGTCATCACCATGGGTCTTCTGACGGCTAAGACAAGATCGCCTTTCTTGAAAGTTCGCACTTTAACTTTCTTGTTGAAGGCTTTGGTAATTCGAGCCTGGTAGAGCTCGATTTGCTGTTAGGCCTGCAGACGCTTGTCGTCTAAGGCTTCCAATTCTTGGAGTCGCTGTCGATGCTTCTCCTCTGTTGTCATCTCCGCTGTCAAGGCGACGCGTAGAGATGGAATTTGATTTCGAGTGGAAGGACGGCTTCGCACCCGTATACCAAAGAAAATGGCGTAGCTTTAGTTGGGGTTCGCACAGTTGTGCGGTAAGCCCATAAGCATTCACCCAGCTTGTCGTCCCAATCACGTTGACTTTTTGAGACGAACTTCTTAAGAAGCTTGCCAATGGTCTTATTGAAAGCTTTTGCGAGGCCGTTAGCGGCAGGATAGTATGCCGTTGAGGACACACTCTGGATTCTGAACTTGGCACAGAGTCTCTGGAAAGCCTGGCTAATGAACTGAGGCCCATTGTCATGGACAATTCGCCGAGGTACACCGAAACGGTAAATAACGTGATGTTTCACGAACTTGATCACGTTCGACGACTTGACTTCCTTCAAGGGAATGGCCTCAGCCCACTTAGAGAAATAATCGGTTATTGCCAAAATGAACCGATGTCCTTTTGATGATGGTGGGCTGATAGGGCCAACCACATCCATCCCCCACATTTCAAATGGCCAAGTAGAGGTCGTAGAGTGGAGGTACCCTGGTGCTTGATGGATGAAATCCCCATGCACTTGGCAAGCGTGACACCTTTTAGCATAGGTGACGGCGTCGGCAATCATCTTGGGCCAATAGTAACCCAATCTTTGGAGTCGATGTGCCAGTTTTGGGCCAGGTTGATGGGCTCCACACATACCGTCGTGGGCTTCCCTCAATATCTCTTGGGCTTCTTTTGGTGAGAGGCACCGGAGCAAGATCCCATCATGCGATCGACGATACAATGTTCGCGTAATCGCATTATAATAGAATTTGGGGGCTTTCCTTCGAATGGCAGCCGCCTCTTTGGTGTCTTCAGGCAGAATACCGTATAAGACGAAATCAATGTAGGGGAATCGCCAGTCTTTGAGCTCTAGACCGGTTGACAATTCTAGTGCTTCTTTGCCTTGACAATCTCCCTTTGACTCTTGATAGTCCTCGAGAGTATTTCTCAGGCAATACAGGTCGTGGCTGTAGACGAATATCTTCTCCATTGCTCCAGTTGGAAGAGCTAATGAGGCCGCGAGGGACGCGAGTGCATCCGCGTGCGCATTTTGCCTGCGCGGTACATGGTCGATGTAGAAGCTTGTAAACCCCTCGGCCATGCGGATAGCTGCGTTGTGGTAAGGTACTAAGTCTTCATGTCTGACTTCGTACTCCCCGCGAACTTGGCTGACGATGAGTTTAGAGTCACCGTATGCCTCGAGATTTTAACGCCAATCTCATCGGCGAATTGCATCCCAATCAAAAGAGCGTTGTACTCCGCCACATTGTTGGAACAAGGCTCAGTTAATGAGACAGCTCGGGGAATCACATAATTTTGTGGGGATACGAGTACTACTCCTACCCCCGCTACTACGGGTCCCTTCGGGCTTGTTCTTGATGCACCGTCGAAGAAAAGTTGCCATACTTGACTTTCGAACGATGTCTGAGTCAGGCAGACTTCAACTTCATCTGGGAGATCCTCGTAGACTTTGGCTACCCTCGGATCTGGGTGCTCAGCTAGGAAGTCCGCGACTGCTTGTCCCTTAATGGCCTTTTGTGGTAAAAAGCGCATCTCATATTGGGAGAGCATTATGGCCCATTTTGCCAGTCGGCCATTTAGCGATGAAGGTTTAGTCATAAGTAACCTCAGGGGGTTGACTTTTGATATGACGTTTATAGTTTGGCCTACCAGATAGTGTCGCATTTTCTAGATAGTGAACACCAGTGCCAAACATTCCTTCTCGATCGGGTTATACCGATGTTCGGCTCCGATCATTGTTCTACTCAGATAGTAGATTGCTTGCTCACGTCCTTGATCATCATTCTGAGCTAGTAGAGCCCCCAAAGAATGATCCATTGCTCGGACGTACACCAGAAACGGCTTTCCGGATACTGGAGCTGCAAGGACTGGTGGTTGGGTGAGGTATTGCTTGATTTCCTCGAACGCTTGTTGGCAAGCGTCATCCCAAATGAATAAGACACCCTTCTTCATTAGCTTAGCAAAGGGTTGGCATCTTCCGGAGAGGTTTGAGATAAACCTGCAGATGTACGCCAATCGTCCCTGCAATCCTCTGAGTTCTTTGAGATTTCTCGGGGGTTGCATCTCCTGGATAGCGCGAACCTTTTCCGGGTCCAAGTGAATTCCGGTGGATGTTACAACAAATCCTAAGAATTTCCACTGGCCACCCCCAGGAAGGACTTCGTGGGATTCATCTTCAATTGATGAGCCCGCATGATGTCGAAGACCACCTTCAGGTCCGCTATGTGATCACCTTTAGTGCGGCTTTTTACCGCGATGTCATCAACATAACATTCCACCGTTTTGCGTATCTGCTGATGGAAAATGGCGTTCATGGCCCTTTGGTATGTTGCTCCTGCATTCTTCAGTCCGAAGGGCATGACGGTGTAGCAATATACCCCTAGAGGTGTTCTAAAGGAGGTATGCTTTTCGTCATCAGGATACATTTTGATTTGATTGTATCCTGAGAATCCGTCCATGAAGGACATTCGTTCGAATCCACAAGTATTGTCAATCATGACATCTGTGATCGGCAATGGGAATTCGTCCTTGGGGCAGGCCTCGTTTAGGTCGCGGAAGTCGATGCAAATCTGGATCTTCCCGTTCTTCTTGGAGACGGGGACGATGTTGGCTACCCAATCGGGATGTTGTTCTTCCCTGATGAAGCCAGAATCAATAAGTTTTCTGACTTCTGATTGAATTGCCTCCATTATTTCTGGGCGAAACCGTCGCTGCTGTTGTTTGACAGGCTTTACGTCCGGATTGATGTTGAGGCGGTGCATGGCCTCTTGAGGATCAAGTCCTGGCATGTCCTCATAATTCCAGGCGAAGACGTCTATATACTCTTGTACAAGAGATATTAGATCCTTCTTCTCCGAAAGTGACAGGCCGTCACTTATGAAGATGGGCTTGGGGTTAGCCTCATCTCCTAGGTTGATCTAAACAACCTTGTCTTCTGTGGGTGGCTCGCGCTGTTCAAAGCGGGTATCCCAAAGAGCATTTAAATGTTTGATCCAAGGGTCTGTATCAGATTGGATCATTTCTTCATTTCCATCTTCCAGGTGGCTTGTCGAAACCATGTTCACTGAAAGTTCCTTGAAGATGTTGCCGACACTGACATCTGACTCCCAAGATGATGTCTCTGAAGAGTAATCGTTGCTCGACGATTCTTGAGAATCGGAGGCTGATGGGACCAGAGTTGATACGTAGCCCAACCCCCGACGCGTCCGATGATAATAATCGGGGGCCTTCCCTTTCGGCACAAAGGATTGAAGCAACGTCCTCCTTCCTTTGCCGAAGTTCAACCCGGGTTTGTTGGTCAGGTCGTACCCCATGCATCTCATCATTTTGAGTGCTTTTGGTTCGTAATGATCGAACTGAGGTGATTCTTCCTCGCCTTCCGATTCGTCGCGGGGCGTTGGTTCAGACGAGATTCGCCCAAAAAGAATTGGTTTTTGGCCTTTCCGTCTTGCTGGAACCATGAATATAGATTCTTGCGCATTACCATTGTCTTGGTATGTCTCGAAGGACGATTTCACTGGTACATGCAATGATGTCAAGGCACCCATTGCCGACCAGAGATCGTCATCTATATCAGTGCTAGTATCTGACGGTATTGAATCAGAAGCACACACAGAAAAATACGCAAAATCTAAATCTTCATTAATATACCAACCGCCTACATCATCGGTGGTATTATCGACATCGGGCTTATTAGTGTCCGTTACGAGTGGTTCTAACTCCCACAGGCACTCTTCTTTTTCAGGCTCAGTGTCAGCCTCATTACCAGAGTCTGGCTCCTCTGGTTGTGGGGCTTCATCCGTCTCCGCCGGATCTTGGTACAACAAAGAGTCGGTGAAATAATTCTCGACCCCTTTGAACGGATACCTTTCGGCGATCAACGTCTGCACCTTTCCACTCCCGTCAATGTATTTCATGACTTGGTGGAGAGTGGAGGGAACGATGGAGTTGCGGTGAATCCACGGTCGTCCCAGCAATAGATTGTAGGTGGTGTCGGCGTCGATGATGTAGCATGTCACTTCCGACTTAAGGCTTCCAATCTGACATCTGAGCTTGATTTTCCCCATCGGACGGGTTTGGTTGGCATTGAACCCATAGATAGTCGTCTGGGTAGGGCTCAAACGATGGGTAGGAATGCCGAGATGTTGCATGACCCGGCGAGGCATGATGCTCAACGCGGACCCTGGATCTACCTGGATGCGGTTCACCTCAGACGATCCAATATACCCTGTGAAGTACAGGGGTCGATCATGCTTCCCTTTAACCTGCATATCATCTGCCGTGAAGGTGATGCAGGGGGTATTCTGGGAGGTGTGGAGGCAATCCTCTACATCTTCCTCCTTCGGCACCTGGGTCATAAAGACCTCAGCATTTGCCAGAGCTTCTTGCAGAGCTTCCCTGGTCGACTTTGATAGTCTAAGAAGTTCATACAAGGTAATGCGTGCCGGAATGTTGGCCAACTGAGCCAGGACATCAAAGCGGTAAGGTGCCGTAGATCCTTCCGCGATGCCCTTTTGAAGGGCTCGAGAAAATCGAGTCTCCTTCTGCTTCTCCACAGGTGGCTTTGTGGAGGGCCTGACTGGCTCCGCAGTTGGTTGTGGAGGGGCTACTGCCGTCTCGCCGTACTGTTTCAAGTACGCCTGTCCTGAACGGGTTCCCGCCATTGGTTGGTTGGGCTCTGCGGCCAAGACTATCGTTTTCTCCTCTGAGTCGGTCAGTGAAGGGATATCAGTCTCCGCTTCTCGGGAAGAGGCGCATACCACGTTGCAAGATGAGGCTTTTGCCTTGCCTTTGGATTTCCTGTTGGTCACAGTAGTCCATTGCTGTTCATTGACAAGGTCAGGGTGGACCCATATGATTTCTCCCTGAGGGGTGGGAACGGGTACCAAGCCTTTCTCTTGCCGCTGGTGAGGGTCTGTATTGACTATTCTCAGTTCTCCTCTTGGAATAGGGACCACCCTCGCAGGCGTTGGGGGTTGTCTTCTGAACTGGAGAGCTGACGTCACATTAGCCGTCACCTTCTTCTGCTCTGGACGGAGCTTTAACACCTCCGCGTCAATCAGAGCTTGAAGGACGTCCTTGAAGACGTAGCAGCTTTTGGTAGGGTGTCCCAACATTCTGTGGTATAGACAGTAGTTGGGATTGTCGGTCTTGTCGACTTCCTCGGGGCGCCTAGCTTCAGGGAGCTTCAGTCGGTTGCTCTTGTTGAGTAGTTTAAAGAGTGACTCGACATGTTCCTCCTTAAAGGAATATTGCTTGTTGGCGCGAGGCTGACTTGAAGAGCCACTCGCCCTGCCTGATTGAGGTTTGGTGGGAGATTTAGTCTCCGTTGCCAAATTATCCTTCCGCTTTGTTTGGAGGGATGTGTCTGGCGCACGCCTTGTCGACCTTTCCGGCCTGAGCTTACCTTCCTCCGCTCTGACGCGGGCAACAATCTCCTCAGCCTGTTCACCTTGTTGGACTAATTGTTTCCAGGTGCGGCTTTCAGCAACTCCTATTTGAGCAAGGAGTGAGGTTTGGAGATTGTGGCGGCATGTTTCCACCAGGGTGGCCTGGGTCATACCGCTTGGACACCGGAGTGCCATGTTCTGAAATCTTTCCACGAAAGATTTGACGGACTCCCCTTTCCGCTGTTTGGTAGCCAAAAGGGTGGGCATCGTGACTTCGGAGTCATCCTCGAAGAAGCGTGTTAGGAACAACTTCTCCAGATCGCCCCAGTTCTTGATAAAACCTTCTGGGAGCTTCATGAACCATTCAAAGGCCAACCCTTTCAGGGTGCCGATGAACAGACGCGCCAGGATAGCATCGTTGTCTACTACATTCCTGGTTTGGGATTTGAAGTAGTAGATGTGCTGGTTGGGTGACCCCTTCCCGTTGAATGCTTGGAGGGTCGGAGCCTTGAACTTAGGAGGGTATGGAACTAAGTCCCACTCAGCCGGATAGGGCCGGACCACTCCCGCTTCTTGGAGGCCTTTACGGTTGGTGAGGGCCTCAATGCGTTGCTCCAATTGACTCATTCTTTTAGCATGAGCCTTTCCCTGGTCTTGGTCGCCTTTTACTTGCGACGAGGATTTGGGCGAATCCGCAGCAGATCGCCGCGTCTCCTCAGAAGGTTCGGAAGATGAGCTTTCTCCCTCTCTCCTCTTGCCCTTTGACTTTTTAGGATGAGATTTCCTCCTGTCTTCGAGCAGCTGTGCAATTGCCTGCTTGAGGGAGTTGATAGATTCCTGTTGAGAAAGAATCATGTCCATTTGCGCCTTCTGGATCTGCTCTAAGCGTCTAGCCGTCTCCTCAGGAGTGCCTGTCATGTAAGCGGAGGTATCCTTCTCGACGGAAGAGTTCGAAGCCCTAGATCCCGCTACGGCGGAGTGAGAATCGTTCACTTCAACGCCGTGGGCTAAGGCATTATAGTCAATTGGGGGAATGGCCCCCGTCCGGGTGCGAGTGTGTCGATACACCCCTTCCGGTTCAGAGTCAGACTCAGACTCATCTGAGCTGACTGCAAGTTGTTTTCCCTTGCTCCTGCTTGTCATATTCGCAGTGAGCTCCGGGTACTCAACGTCAGAGAAGGTTCTCCTTCTGTGGGAGCGTCTTCTTTTAGCTGACGGGGGAATCAGGGTCAGCTGTCTGACTAAAGACTGCTGATGCGCACCTGATCCGCAACGGCACTCCGAGAGCATGGAGATGAGCCGTTGGCAGCAGCATGATGAAGTGACTTGATTGGCACTTCTTTTCTTCGTCAAGTAATTCCTCAAATCCATAGGAGGGGGATTGAAGAGACTAGCCTCGCAACGTCGAAGACGGGAGGCATCCATGTGCTGTGCAGTATGGACGGAGACTTCAGGGACGCGGTTCTCGCGTCGCGGCTGTAGAACGCGCGTCTGGCGTCTCTGTTGAGATGAGACGCGAGTCTCGCGTTGCTGCCTGGTGCGTCCGGGCAGAGATGTGTGAGAGAGAGTGGGCTGCTGGGCCCCTCGCCTCTGGGCGCGTGCTTCTTGCGCTTGACGAGACGCAGAAGCTTCGCCTTGGCGTTTGGTAAGTTGGTCTTCAGAGGACTCAACTTGAGGAGTTACACATTTGGGCCGCCAAACGCGGATTTCACGTACTGGACGTGCCGCAGGCAAAGCGCCAGATTGCATGTCGCGTTTAGCCTCAGTCGGACAACCAACGGTTCCAACCTGAAGCTGACGCGCGCGCCTCCTCTGTCGACGCTCGGCGTTTCGGTTGCGTCGTGGAGGCGGAGAGTAACCAACGACGACCTGATGCTGGACATCAGAGAGTTTAACCACGCGGGTCTCCTGAGAGACGCTGACGCGGGTCTACTGTGCGACGGAGTTGGTCGCAACAGCAGCTGTGCTTGCGAACACGCGGGCCTTCTGGGAGGCGTTGACGCGTGTACCTTGCTTGGCACAGTCCGCAGCAGGGGAGCTCGAGAAAGCCACAGATCGGGCCTCGAGGCCATTCCCTGTCAAGACCCGGCGGCAGACGCGGGTCTTTGGGCTCTTGGAGCCGGAGGAGAGAAACTCTTCGTATTTCGCCTGGTCGAACTCGACAACGAGCGATTCGACCATCTTCCCTTATGGAGGACGTCATCCTGCGCCACGATCTATTCGTCAGTGACGAAAGTAGTCCCCAGCGGAGTCGCCATCTCTTGTACGCGCCGAAAAAGAGGGAAAGTGATGGGTGTAAAGATTTCCTTGAATCAAATGAAACTATTACAACCAGACTTTTCTTTCCAATTACAAGGGAGGGAGGATATTGAATCTTGAATCCCCCCTTTGTTTAATGCTGGGTTCTTCGTGTGGCGGTGGAGAGTGAATCTTGTTCTCCGTTTACCGGATGACCGTCAGGATCGTCAGGGGATCTTCTCTGTGGCTGGTAGAGGGAGTAACACAGCTCTGTCTACCAAAACTCTCAAAGAGAAGGTAGGCAAAGAGCAGCTTGTACGCAGCAAGCTTGACGAAGAGTTGAGCTCTCTCCTTTTTCTGCCGTGTCCTGTCGTCTGATTGCCGATCGCCACTTGCCAAGTTGCCCTGATCTTCGATGCCCGATTGCGATTGCCCCGACCTCATAGCAAATGAGGCTATTTATAGAGGTCCTAGGGGGTGAACGTGCCCCCTAAAAACGCTCCATAATGGGGGGTAACTTCCCCACTTCCCCGCTATGTGGGCGGCGACTGGCCCCATAACCAGGGCGGTTATAACCGAGGCGTGGGTTTAGACCCACGCGCCTTGATGCTGAGACGCGGGTGTCGAGCCAACGCGCCTTGATGCTGAGACGCGGGTGTCGAGCCAATGCGCCTTGATGCTGTGAGACGCGGGTGTCGAGCCAACGCGCCTTGATGCTGAGACGCGGGTGTCGGGCCAACGCGCCTGATGCTGAGACGCGGGTGTCGGGCCAACGCGCCTTGATGCTGAGACGCGGGTGTCGGGCCAACGCGCCTTGATGCTGAGACGCGGGTGTCGGGCCAAGGCGCCTGATGCTGAGACGCGGGTGTCGGGCCAACGCGCCTTGATGCTGAGACGCGGGTGTCGAGCCAACGCGCCTTGATGCTGAGACGCGGGTGTCGATACCTCGCGTCTAGAACTTGAGACTCTGCTTTTATTGGCTTGTCTTTTAGTGACTTTTAGACAGCCTACACTCAATTCTTACCGCTACAGCAAGTGGCTATGCGGGTCGTGATCCACAAGGAGGGTTTGCGATGGAAGCGTTCAAAGTTTTTCTTATTGAAATCTTTTTGAAGACAAAACGAAAGTTCTTCTTTGTTTTAAAGAAATGAAAATGAAAACGAGTTATGTTAAGGTTAGAGAGAAAATGGTAGAATGAGAAAGTGGAAAAGAATGGAGAATGACTATTTACAAAGAAATAGGAAAGAAAGCGACTATGTACAAATGAGTTGGGAAAGAAGTGATTTGGAAGATATGGTGTTGGTGATTTAATTTACAGAAATAAAAGAAAGGAAAGAAGATGAAAGAAGTACTCACCTAGTTTGGTTGATGACTTACCTGGAACCCTTGCATGTTCTACCTTACTTTGGAGGCGTTCAACGCATAGGTCATAAGATCGAGCTCAGTCCCTGTTCGCATTATGTCATCAAGCCTTGCAAGAATGAAGTGATACGGATCTTGAGGAGGAGAACGTCTTCATGAAGTATCGTTGGCACTCACAAAGGCTTTTGTATACTTATACTTCTGGATTCTTGCAAGCTCATCAAAAACAAAAGAGGTAAAGTAGAAAGAGGAAGAAGAAAACAAAAGAAAATACGAACATAAACAAATGTTTACCTTTATATCTTGCAGAAACAATGGAAGAAAGGAGGAGGGTACATCAGTGTCACTCTCAACATAAGCCTCTCTCTCTTACTTACATGAATCTTCATCTAACCTAAGCTTACATACAAATTACATAAAAAGAAAAGAAAAACCTAAACTACAAAGAATGAAAACTAGGCTAAATCCTATCTCTGCATGGTCGTCCCATTTTCAGTGCAAATACTAGCTTTTTATAGGCAAAAACCCAACCTCCAAGATCCCGGGAAGTTCAGGGGAGCAAACGTGTTGGCCCAAAGGCCTTCCACTCTAGTTTTGATGATGATTAACTCATGTAGTTATGTGTACAAATAATCTTGTGAGTTTAGTTTAGATTATTAATCAAGTTATTAGTTAGTGAAAGCTTCCACACATCTTTCACAAGTTGATTCAAGAGCCCGAGCGTCAAAGATCACATATAGCACTTGCTCGATGGATCAAGGAGTTTGGATCGAGTCGGCTTGGAGATTGCGCTCTACAAGAAGACTTCGGTATCATAGTTTAGTTTTGTGTTTAGATCCAAATTCGTAAAGATTAGAACAGTATGATTATGCTCAAGTTCACAACACACGCGTTTCATGTTTTGAATATTGGTTTATGGTTTTTCGGTTTTAGGTTTAACTGATCTTGGTTTTCATGAATAGATAGATCAAAACAAGTTTACATGGTTTAATGTGTATATGATTTGTTCTATATACATACATGCTTTAATTTTCTAGACAAACTTAGTTTTGACTCACTTATTCATGTGTTATATGTTTTGGTATTTTTGACAAAACATATTTTGGAATTAATGACAAAAACTATGATATATATTTGTTTCATGTATATTGGATTTCTATCCATATGCATCATGCTTCAAAGTGTTTAAATATCATGTTTTTGCATTTGGAAGAGTTTTGGACAAAACATATTTTCTATTCAAAATCCAAGTTTTAGAAAATGCAGTTTTTGGTTTTTGGTAAAAATGATTAGACACAAAAATAGTTCATATTGATTGATATTTGAGCTAAACTTTTTACCACATGTTTATATATCAATGCAAAATGATAAAACTATTTTTGGTGATTTTTAGAAAAGATAAAAGAATTTTTAAACATATTTCTAACTGAATTTTCTGTTCCAGGCTTCAACCAAGTCGACCAGTAACCTGACTAGTCGACTAGGGCTGAAGTCGGTCGACCGGGCCGGTCGACCGACGTGCACAAATCTGTGCACGTTTGGCTGCTTTGGGACGGTCGACCGGACCGGACTGAGAGCAGAGCTCTCTGTTTGTTTCGGTCGACCGGGACGGTCGATCGGTAGCTGCCAACGGGCAAAAATTGACCGTTGGGCGGTCGACCGGACCGGTCGACCGGCAGGGTTATTTTGGCAAAATCTGCTGCCAACGGCTAGTTTCCAGATTTGCCTATAAATACCCCATTTGCAAGAGTTTTTCTCTAAGATTTTTTGTGCGAATTTTTCCCTACTCTCTGGTGTTTTCACAGCAATTAAAAGAGGTTTTTGGATTCAAATTGAACAATCTTTTTGGTGTTTTTATTAGGGTTTGAAAAATCAAAGAAAAGGGATTTTGGGAAAAGCTTTTGTTTGAACTTCACTATCCTCATTTTCTATTATTTCCCAAAGATTTTCTTTGAGTTGCTGGTTTCAAATCCCTTGGTTTTCTCCACACTTGAGCAAAAATCTACTATCTTTTTTATAGGATCTTTTGTGTGTGGGAAAAGAGATTGTTTGTGGTTGTTGTTGAACCACCAAGTTGTAAACCCTCTATACTTTGCTTTGTGCTTTTCCCTCTTGGGTTGAGGAGGTTGTTTGTGCAAGTGGTTTGTATCCCTCAAGTTGTGAGGTGATCCTTGCTTGGCTTTGTGCTAATCCCTCGGGTTGTGAGGTGATTGTTTGTTGGCTTGGAGTTGTGCCTCAAGGAGGAGGTTGTGTTTGTAAGGAGAGGAGTTGGGTACTCCTTGTATTGTGATTGCCCCAAATCCTCGGTGGAGGTTCCCTTTGTGGGAGTCCTTTGTGGACAAGCTAGTGGACTTAAAATCCTTCTGGGTGAAGGCGGGGATGTAGAGCTGGGTGCTCGAACCTCGAAACATATCTTGGTGTTTGCGCTTGTTCATTGACTCTTACTCTCTCTCTTTACTTTGTGCCTTTCATCTATTCATATTGCTCATACATACTTATATGCTTGGCTTGGTTGTGTGCATCTCTTGTTGAAATTGCAAATTAGCTCTTAATTCCGTATTGAGTTGACTAGATTAGCATAATCACCTATTCACCCCCCTCTAGGTGATCTTTCAAAACGCTCCCCCTAACTCCACAACCAAGCCGCGGAAAAGCGGCTTTGGCCGCGTTGCCGCGGCCAGGGTGTGGCCAGGTGGCCACACCCTGTTGGTGGGTCTCTCTGGATTTCCCTTCTGCTTTTATCTTCAGTTGGTTTCTTCGTTTGAGTCTGGGATTTTGAGGAATGGCCTTTGATTTTTGCTTCAACTGATCGATTCTGAGAGGATTCTTCTCAACCGATTTTCAACATCTTGATTTTTCCCTAATTTACTGAGCTCAAATTAATTCTGATTTAATTCAGAATTCTGGTGGGCTTTTGGGCTCATTTCTCTTCATCTCCTTAAGGAATGGGCCTGCAAATAAATTAAACATTTAATTAGGACAATGCAGATTTTATTCTATAATAAGTATGGAAATATGATACTAAATATGCAACATTAGCGACCAATCACACCCCCATACCTATCTTTTGCTCGTCCTCGAGCAAAACAACTAAACTATATTAAGGATTATTAGACCACTTTCGCAGGTCACGCGATTGCACTGAGCATGTGCAACAAGCCGTTAAACCTCTAGGTTTTCCCTAGAGGACGAGTTTTGTCTCGTGAGGGTTTTCAGTGGATTACACCCACAAAATCCTTAAAGAAAGAGAAACAAAGAGTTAGTATTTTCGAAAAGCATTTTGAAAGAAAAAAATATTTGAAATATAATTGTAAGATTTAAGCAATCTATAAGTTATAGGAAAACTGAATTTTTCATTCCTAAACTTAGTCTCTATTCAAGAATTTGTTATCAATCAAAGTAAGGAGTCAAATTGTACTTCTCATCTAGTCTATTACTTTACCCTAAGTCATATGCACCTTGTGATCGTGAAAATTTTGATGAAGGGTTCATTAACTCTAACTCTTATGCCTTATTTATTTATATATATATATATATATATATATATATATATATATATATATATATTTGGTGGTATTATTCCTTAGTTCTTTTAGGCTTTCTAATCTGCCCATGTAACGAGCCTTTAATCGATGACTCCCAAACCAAACGGTCTTAGGGCACCGGGTGAGAAAACACCCCAAGGACTTAAGGAATCGAGCAAATAAGGCCACAAAACTAAGGATTTTATTATATGAACCACTTTTAGGCGTGAATACCTATGCTTTATTAGGCACAAATACCCAGCTTTATCAGAGGATTTTATATTTTTTTCTCAAACTTATCTAATCATCTTTCGCATAAATACTAAGGCTTGCTTAGGCCAAGCACCTAACTAATCAATAATTAGATTTGTTTATCTTTTTTTCTTTTTCTTTTTTTATAAGGCATAAGAATCTTTGTTTTGAACCCTAAGTGTGTAAGTGTATGAAGTGTGCATATTTCATTAAGGTAAAGATCAAGACTAAATTACTTTGACAAATTTTCTTCCTAACCCTAAAAAACAAACAAATGATCTTATTTTGACCAAGTATAAGAAATCCTAATTTGGATTTTCCTATTCCTTAAAATTAACTTAATTTCTTACAAAAAATATGTCAAAATATTGTTTCTATTTTCCAAAAAGTTTTTAAAAGTAAAGAAAATGTTAAAAAAAAAATTTTAATAAAAAGAAAAACAAAAGTTATGTTAGAACCCTCCCCCACACCTATCTCATGTATTATCCTCAATGTATGAATTAATGCATAGATGCATGAAAAAGACGAAAAGGAAGGAAAATGTTACCTTAAGGTGGTGGTTCCGGTGGTGGTCTGATTGGTCCACTAAATGCGGCCCAATCGACTTTTCGTTGCGTTTGGAGGAACCCACCAGAAATATCTCTAATATAACCCATTAAAATGATGAATCCATAATGGATTTTTATTAAATATTTGACCCCATCTAATTTCCAAATTCAATAATTGATTTCGGAGTCAAATTTGTCAACCACCTCGTCCCAGAATGGAGTATGAAATGATAGAATGATTGACTTGGACTCAGGAAGTATAGGAACTAATACCGACTCGGGAAGGTGACTTAAGTCAAGTAAAGGTTCAGGAGTCGAAATAGGTTCAGGAATTGGGTCCAAGTCAAGAAGTTGAAACTCAAATCTACATTTATTTTCCAACAATGGAATGTGACTTAATATTGGTGATTCAAGTTCAGGAATGATAGGTGGGGGAATCAAAACTGACTCTAAAATATTACTCAAGTTTGATAACAAAATAGGAGTCAATATTGATTCAGAAAGTTAAACTGGATCACAGATTTGAGAATCTAGCTCACATATCTCATTGAGTTCAATATCAAAAAAATGAGAACTTGCCAATTTGTCAATAGGATTTTCAAAAGTGTAAAATTGGTCAAGTTCAATATGATCATCAAAAATAGGTGATTCAATTTCATGATGAATTGGCACAGGATCCAATGTTGACTCGGGGAAAAGATTAAAATCAGGTAAAGATACCGGAGTCATTATTGAATCAGGAAGTAAAATTGAATCACTAAGTTGAAGTTCATGATCATATTCATTTTCAAGTTCGATTTCAGGCAAGGGATAACTTGCCAAACTGTCAATATTCTTTTCAAAATTTGGAGTTTGGGAAAGTTCAAATGATTGTTCTGAAATGGAACCTTGATTTCCAAAACAACCTGACTCATCGGCTCTAACAGGATGGTTAGTGACATCAGAACTGGTCAAACGGTGGGAACGTAGAGATTGGACCATCATATCTATGTCACGATTACGAGCGTTTTGAGCCTGAGTCATGGCTTCAAGCATCTTTTCATAGTTGGTAGGTTCATTATTTTGATGAAAAGATGAAGTATTGTCTTGGAATTGGTGGTGAATTGTGAGTCTATCAGATTTTGGGATTTGTGTTTGGACTCACGCATACTCATTTCCAAAATTGATAGTTTTCTATTTTGGACTGGTGAAACTGAGTATGAATCTTGGAAATATTGTGGACAAGGTGGAGAAGGAGGACAAGTTGGTTGAAAATTGGACTCGGGGGAGGTGAAGCCCCACTGACTCTGTGAAGAGTTGAAATCATTCTGGAAATTATAGTTATTAGATTGGGGGCATGGGTTATATTGATTCAGATAAGACCAATCCGGCACACTAGGTTGGTTAAAGTTATGATATGCTGGGTTGGTAATATCCGAAAATGAAGTCGGTGTGTAATATGATTATTATTGAAGTTGAAAAAATTATTATTATAAGCCATATCACACAATAGAATACAAACAAAAAGAAAGAAAAAAACAAACAAATAAGCAAACAAATAAAAGGAAAAAATTCTAACTAAGTTAGGGTAGACCTATGACCTAGACGATTCCTAACTGATTAGACTGTCCACGGGAGGTATAATGCGGACTTTGACCACAAGCTAATCAGCCAGGTCAGGGTAAGCTTGGTGGGAGGTTTTCCGTCAAAGACGTTCCTTAATTAAATAACCCCCAACCTTCGGGTTTTCGGCCCTTAATCCCTTTCCTAGACACTAATTTTGCAAGAGTCAAATTCCAACACCTTTCCCCCTTAAGGTAATCTCCTAATTGAGTCCGAGATGTCCCTAGGGACAACGTCTACTCATTTTTAGTTAGACTCGGGTTAGTAAGTGCTTGGAATCTGATTTTTGGGCCAAGGAAGGGTGATTAAATCCCCACCTTATCTTGTTAATGGGTGGTGCCCTTAAAATCAATTTGTGCAAGTGTACAAGATATGTAAATAAGATTCACTCAAAGCGATGTAAATCAACCAAGAGATGAGTCCTATTCTACATGCAATGCGAACGTACCTTACTCCAGCACTCTTCAACAGTAAAAATAAATGAATTGAAAAGACACGTGCCTAAAAATGCAAACGTCTAATCAATTTTTTATCTTTGTCAACAAGTATTTTACTGTTGGTTTATTAGCAGGCTTTTGGTGATGGCATATAAGAATTAAGATTTGCAGCAGCTATGTTTTTGCAAAGAAAACAACCCTGCACAAAACCAGTTTAGTAGTCAACTCCTTTTTGCCGCGGATCCGCGGCTTTGGCCGCAAAAACGCGGCAAATCAGAGGGCACTTGGTCTCTACTTTCTAGAGCAGAGGCCCAAGAGCACTTATATGTTACTGCAATCTTATTTTCCTAATTTGCTTGCCCTATAACCTGCAACAGAGAAGAAAATTCATTTTAGTTCTAAAAAATTTTCAATAAAATTCAGATTTCAATAAAAACCGTTACCCTCCCCGGCAACGGCGCCAAAAATTTGATTGAAGCTTAAACCTGCACACAAAATAAAGAATTTTAGATTTAGAAATAAAGATGTGCAAGTGCTCAATTCTTACCGCTATAGCAAGTGGCTATGCGGATCGTGATCCACAAGGAGGGTTTGCGATGGAAGCGTTCAAAGTTTTTCTTATTGAAATCTTTTTGAAGACAAAATGAAAGTTCTTCTTTGTTTTAAAGAAATGAAAATGAAAACGAGTTATGTTAAGGTTAGAAAGAAAATGGTAGAATGAGAAAGTGGAAAAGAATGGAGAATGACTATTTACAAAGAAATGGGAAAGAAAGCGACTATGTACAAATGAGTTAGGAAAGAAGTGATTTGGAAGATATGGTGTTGGTGATTTAATTTACAGAAATAAAAGAAAAGAAAGAAGATGAAAGAAGTACTCACCTAGTTTGGTTGATGACTTACCTGGAACCCTTGCATGTTCTACCTTGCTTTGGAGGCGTTCAACGCATAGGTCATAAGATCGAGCTCAGTCCCTATTCGCATTATATCATCAAGCCTTGCAAGAATGAAGTGATACGGATCTTGAGGAGGAGAACGTCTTCATGAAGTATCGTTGGCACTCACAAAGGCTTTTGTGTACTTATACTTCTGGATTCACTTGCAAGCTCATCAAAAACAAAAGAGGTAAAGTAGAAAGAGGAAGAAGAAAACAAAAGAAAATACGAACATAAACAAATGTTTACCTTTATTGCTTGCAGAAACAATGGAAGAAAGGAGGAGGGTACATCAGTGTCACTCTCAACATAAGCCTCTCTCTTTTACTTACATGAATCTTCATCTAACCTAAGCTTACATACAAATTACATAAAAAGAAAAGAAAAACCTAAACTATAAAGAATGAAAACTAGGCTAAATCTTATCTCTGCATGGTCGTCCCATTTTCAGTGCAAATACTGGCTTTTTATAGGCATAAACCCAACCTCCAAGATCCCGGGAAGTTCGGGGGAGCAAACGCTCCCCCTAACTCCACAAACAAGCCACGAATACGCGGCTTTGGCCGCGTTTCCGCGGCCAGGGTGTGGCCAGGTGGCCACACCCTGTTGGTGGGTCTCGCTGGATTTCTGGCCACACCTTGTTGGTGGGTCTCGCTAGATTTCCCTTCTGCTTTTATCTTCAGTTGGTTTCTTCGTTTGAGTCTGGGATTTTGATGAAATGGCCTTTGATTTTTGCTTCAACCGATCGATTCTGAGAGGATTCTTCTCAACCGGTTTTCAACCTCTTGATTTTTCCCTGATTTACTGAGCTCGAATTAATTCTGATTTAATTCAGAATTCTGGTGGGCTTTTGGGCTCATTTCTCTTCATCTCCTTAAGGAATGGGCTTGAAAATAAATTAAACATTTAATTAGGATAATGCAGATTTTATTTTATAATAAGTATGAAAATATGATACTAAATATGCAACATTAGCGACCAATCAGGGCTCTCATGCGACCCAATCTTTATGGACTGAAGCAAGCAGAGCTATAGCCCGTCCGCTTCAATTTTCAAGCGAGTGTGGATATTGCGGGCACATGGGCGCAACCCAACCCTACCCGGTGCGCGCCCCACCCATTTTTAGAAATGAGCGGTTATCTCCAACGGACAGAACGGTTCTGAGCCAATGAACAGAACGGTTCTGATAAGAATCACTCTGACAATTTTTGTCGTAATGGTTGTGGCGGTTCTATCCAAACCTTTGCAACCGCTCCCTCCAATTGTCGATTAGGAGCGATATACATAGCGCTCCTCTCGACTCTTTCCAATACACAACAAAGCCCAACACAGAAAAGGAAATCTAAATCTGAGTAACATTTAGACAAACATTCCTCTTCTCCTTTCTCTCTCTTATAGTGTATAGTCCTCCAAATCAGACATAGATTCTATTTGAACTCTGTCTTAGTCCAAGTTTTGTCTACTTCCAATTAGTGAAGGTATTGTTCAATTTTGGTTCAACCGTATGGCCTATTTGATAGTGCTATTCAAATATATGAAGGAATGTTGTATCGTCGAAGACCAGCATCCAGTAACCCGTTAGCACTATAGCAGGGGACGTAAACTTAAGGAGATCGGCTATACATGTACCTAACTTAATAAACTATGTAATTAAACTAATATTCTTTTTATAGGGGTTATGCTGGAATATTTATGTCTATAAATATTACCGCTAAATTTTTATTATATTGAGACTGACTTATAATATTCTAATTGGTGTTTAACTAAGGAACAGAATTGAAAGCGGGTGCTGTAATTATGGAAGATAAACTTGTGTCATTTCAGAAGGATTCGAGGCCAAATCTTTTCCACTTATAAACACAACCCTGCGACATAAGAATGCGAGATCCACTCTATTGAAATTGATCTACATTATTTCAGGTAACTAAAACCAAAAATTATATATTTTTAGTACTTTTTGCAATAGGCACAAATTAGACAGCCAAATAGTGAGTTTGTTAGTTTAACGGTGTAGAATATTTTAAATCTAGAAAAAATTAGTGTATGGGGGTTTTAAAGTGTTTAGATCATGATGAGGTCGGATCGAGAATTTGTATGTCTAAAGACGTAGATCTAAGCAATATGCTATTTTTGACTGTGCATTTTATGCTACTTGATTGATAAGCAAAAAATATTCAAAATACATGATTTTGATTTTTAATTACTTGAAATAATGTAGATCAACTTCAACAGAATGGATCTTGCATTCGGATATCGTAGGGTTGTATTTGAGTGGAAAGGATTCGGCCTCAAATCCTTCCAGAATGACACAAGTGATATATATATATATATATATATATATATATATATATATATATATATATATATATATATATATATATATATATATATATTGAGTTGATCCCCTAAGAACGGTTCTCACGGATTCATGTGAGAACTTTCACGTGGGCCGTCGGATCTGATAGAGATCTAGTTTTATTTGATTTGATCTATCAGATCTGATGACCCACGTGAAAGTTCTCACAGAAATCCGTGAGAACCGTTCTTAAAGGATCAGCTCCCTATATATATATATATATATATATATAGAGAGAGAGAGAGAGAGAGAGAGAGAGAGTTAAGCTATGCTACTTTCAGGAGTATAAGGAATGCAGACACTCTCACTTTATTTTGATTGATACACCACTAATATTCAAGATCCAAATCATTGAATACGATTTACTGCACATAAACTAAGTATAAGCAAAATTTGAAAGATTTTCATTATGATTTATCAACTCATCAAATATTCTATTGTCTTGAGACATTTTTCATGTATTTGCTCTCATATTCCAAATCTTGTGTCTTCAACACTAATCACACGCTCAGTACTCAAGTCTTGGTTTTGTGATTCTTTCCTCTTCTTGTGTTCTCACTTGTCCTTCACGATTTCATGGCTACAAAAATATTTCCTTTAAAATGACAGAGGACTATGTAATATGGAATCAACGGAAGAAAAACTTTACCATGCACTTATTTCCAATGTATTTTTTTCAACTTTGTAGCCAAATCTCACACAAATTGCCACACACTTGTGAATATTTGAATGGGGCCTTACATGATTCTTTCCTCTTCTTTTGTTCTGACTTGTTCTCCACAATTTCATGGCTACAAAAATATTTCTTTTAAAATCAAAGAGAGGATTGCGTAATACAGAATCAGCGGAAGAAAAAGTTTACCATGCACTTAATTTCAATGTTTTTTTTTTTCAACTTTGTAGTCAAATCTCACACTAATTGCCACACACCTGTGAAGACTTGATTGGGGCCTTACATGATTCTTTCATCTTCTTGTGTTCTGACTTGTCCTTAACAATTTTATGGCTACAAAAATATTTCTTTTAAAACCAAAGAGAGGACTATTTAATACAAATCAACGGGAAGAAAAAGTTTACCATACACTTATTTCCAACTTTTTTTTTCCTACTTTGTAGTCAAATCTCACACTAATTGCCACACACTTGTGGAGATTTGATTGGGCCCTTACATGATTCTTTCCTCTTGTTGTGTTCAAACTTGTCCTTCACAATTTCATGGCTATGAAAATATTTTTGATTAGGGCCTTTGAGAAACCGTTTACTTGGCCGTCCCAACGGTCATCGTCCGGGGCTATGCGGTTTGACTGAGATTTGCTTACCTCCTCACAGAGCATAGATCTTTCAAGGAAAGAGTATATATACAATATGGATATTGTAAAAATAAAATTAAATCGAAAGTCTATGGAGACTTTGGATTGAATGTAAAATTATTCGCCAAATGGGGAAGGAGTTGTGTATGATAGAAACATTATTGGCATCTAGCAAATTTTGTAAAAGCATGTAGCTTCAATAATTTTTGTTGACGCGGCTCAAATGTTGAACGTCGGAGTTTTTTTCCTTTTATCTTATTCTTTAAATTGGATTGAATTGTGTTCGTAATTGCTATTCTTTGTTAATCATGCTATGTATGAGCAAATATCTTCTTTCTGATACATATAAAAACATACTATTGTACTTCGAAAATTACTTTTCAGTCAATATATTGATGGTTACATCTTTCTTGATCCAAGGGTCATGTGGACATTTTTTCTTTTCTTTTTGCCTTGGTGATGATGGAAGAAAAGTATGATTCTGGAATCTGTCAGTTATGCAATAATCCTTTGAAAATCCTATGTCCTAACACTTGACATATTTGCTTTGATTAATCAAAACATTTTGACTATTGAACAAGGGAGACCGACTTGGTAATAGCTATTAATTTCTGAATGAGCCATTAATGAGACTAACAAAGAAGTTAGTTCAGTGGATATCTGATTTGTCATTTGATCTTAATCTCATCGACAAACCCTTGTGTAAATCTTACCACTCTAAAAATGGTTCTTCGATTCAATGTATATTTTGTGTAAGGCACATTGTCCGACTCGTTTACTTCAAAAAAAGGTTTATAATAATAGATTTCCTAATTGTGATTTGTTTGATTCACATCCTAGACTTGAAGTAACTGAAGTAAACAATCTGGCCTCAAAAGTCAAAATTTGTCCCTGCCTCCAAAGTCTACAGCCAGAGAAGGAAACTTACAAACAGAGTTTGCATAACCTATATTTTCACTCAAAATTAGGTCCATATCTTTCTCATAATTCATTATAGCCTGTCTTGTTTCTTTGTTTATCAGATAATTGTTATAATGTTTTGTTAATACTTAATACGTAACTAATAAATATTTGATTTACTGCAAATGCCATAAAGAAAAGTAGAAAAACTGAAAAATCAAGTTTCCTTGAAACCGTACGGCTAAATTTCCTGTGATTGCAATTAAAAGAGAAGTGAAATTCAATGAGGAAATGATAGTGAAATTTATACAAGGAGATGGTAATATAATGGGGCACTTTGTGGACATTCCAAATCATTCTTGTTGAACTCTACTTATATGTTACATTGTTCAAGCTTCTTCATGATTTTCAGTGTGCACAACACCTATAAGAGAGAGAATCTATTTAATCTACATAATGTATAAGGGTTGCTGTACCTCAGCCGACGGCTGAGAGAGTTTCTCAGCTGGCGGTGACGTTGCGGAATATATTCCACATATCGGTCGCAGAGTGTAGGCGTCAAAATAATCAAAAAAATCCCGCCTAAAGAATCGTGAATCAAATTGACAAAAATACCCCTTTTGTACTTCTAAACTAGCAAAAACTCATCCACAACCAAAATTTACCTAAAAAATTTGTAATTTACATTTTTCTTTTTAGTTGAATATATCTACAGTTATAAAATTCCTAATTCTACTATGTCGAAAATATAATAGAAAAAATTTGGATGAAGATAATGTGAAATAAACAGCAGAAGTGAAAAGTAAAAAACATGCTTGAAACATAAAAAAACTGTTGTTTTTTATTTAATTTTTTTATTATTTTAATTCGTGTTATTTTCAAGTCATATAGGTTTAATAAAAGAAACTGAAATGAATAGAAAAATGAAATTTAATGTGAGGCAACCGTATATTAATTTTTCTATTACAAATGTACAGTGTAAAAAAATTAATGAAATACAATGGTTAATTTTTTGGCATTCCTTATCCACAAAAAATTCATAACAGACGAAACATTATATCGTTCAGCACATTCTGACCGTTTTACAAAGTCTGCGATCATAGTCGCAATCATATCATAATAAAACTTTCGAACATTGCGACCATGGTCGCAGACATAATATAATATAACTTTCAATTTTATATGATGACTGCGACACTAGTCGCATTCATAATATAACAAAACTTTCTATCACTGCGACCATGGTCGCAGACTTAATATCATATAACTTTCAATTTTATATCACGTCTGCGACCCTAGTCGCATACCTTATTCGCATAAAAAAAACAGACGAAACATGCTATCGTTCAGCACTGCGACCTCGTTAAGCATTGCGACCACAGTCGCTATCTTTTTTCACATGCCTTATGTAATAGATTTTTGATAATTTTACAAATTAGATTAACCATGCGACCCTGAGATCAGTCCGCGTATATCACATCTTATAAAATACTATATTAATTACTCTGGATTAAATGAAGTAATTAATATTCTATCTACCGTGATACAACAACAGTCTCGAAAAAAGAGATGCACTAATATTAATCTCGATAAAGGAAAGATGTGCACCATACGTAATCTAAAGATATACGTAAAACATTCTATAAAAAGTTAATTTGTACTTCACGTAATAAACCTCTGGAAAAAAGGAACTCTTCGGATTCTCCCGCCATAACTCTTCAATTAAATATTTAATTTTTTTTACCACTTCTTCCAATTCTCAACCGTCACCTATAACAATTATTATTACTATTCATGCTCATTCACATTATTGACCTTTTTATAGTGCTTGTAACTAATATATTATTTCATATCTAAAAACTATATTTCTACTCTTCCTTTTCAATTTGATTTCAAAACTTCCAGAAAATAATTCATTCTTGAATCATGTCTTCCCCATCTTCTTCCTCTGAACACTCAGATTTTAACTTCAATCATTCACCCACCGGTCCTCTTTCTTCAGGGTATTCTAGTGAATCTGATACCAGTCTGGACTTCACTCCTTTTGACTATCTCACTACATCAAATAATATTTTATCTGATCCTCCTCTTCATGAGGATGATGAAGTTTTCATGAGGCTTAGTGAGGAGGAAATTATTCCTCTGCCACTTGACAGAGACATGCTTGATGAAAGCATGTCCTCTGACGCTGGAGGCTCGCTTCCTTAGAGCATATCTTTAATAGGTTCTTCTCGATACGGATCGGACGAAGAGCTTGATAGAGACGATCCATTCTGGGAGTTTATCGATGAACCAAAAAACCCTCAAAAAGAGGAAGATGATGAGAAAATAAGTGATGAACAGGAAGACGAGGGGAATGAAGACGCTTATGATGGTGATGACGACGAGTATTAGGATTTCCTGATCTTCTGATATCCAACATTATTTTATCTTCTTTTAATAACTTTTAATGCTCTTTTTTTGTAAGGTTTCTTTCTGACCATATTATGTTATAAATAAAATTTACTTCTATCTGTAAAATAATCTTTCATACTTTTAAAATACATATAAAGTATACCGTATAGTTATTATTTCTGTATCTTATCTGTGATAATGGTCGCAGTACTCGTATAATAATTACATATGAAACTGCGACCACGGTCGTTGTCTAGTCATAAACAGTTTGATCGTTTTGCATTCAATCAAGTTAAAAACAGCTACCATGGTCGCAGTCCAAAATTAAACTATATAAACAGATAATACTGCGAACATGATCGCAATCCTCTCAAATCACTATATTTCACTGTATATTTCACTGTATATCACAAATTAGAAAACTGCGACTGCTGTTCTTAAACACTGCGATCATAGTCGCAGTCCTACTTCGCATGCAATAAGTAAAAAAAATTCGTAATTTATAGGCGGCTGAGACAACAGTTACAGTGAAGAGCAAATATATAAAATCATACGTAAACTGCGACTATAGTATCAGTCCTTTGCACCGTTATTACATTAAACCTAGCAAAAAAAACATCCACAAAAATGTTGTCGTGAATACTGCGACCATAGTCACAGTCCTTGATCGCATGCAATATGTAAAATAAATTTAATAGTTTATAGGCGGCTAAGACAACAGTCACCGTGAAGAACCAATATATAAAATAATACGTAAACTGCGATTATAGTATCGGTTCTTAGTCACCGTTATTACATTTAACCTAGCAAAAAAACGTCGACGACTTGCTCTCGTTAAGCACTGCAATCATAGTCACAGTCCTTGTCCGCATTCAATATGTAAAAAAGAAAAATAATAATAATTATACATTACATGCGACAAAAGTAAACTGCGACTATATTCAAAATCAGTAAAATTCTTACAGATCATATCATAAAAAAACTCTACAAATTAAATAATTGTAGACTGCGATAAGGGCGCTTTTAAAACTATTGAGAAATTAATTTATTGACCGCTACGATCTTAGGCGCATTCCTAAAATAAATAATATCTGCGTAAAAAAAATTTAAAACTATTGAGAAATTATTTTATTAACATCTACGAGCTTTGGCGCATTCCTAAAATATATAATATCTGCGTAAATAAAAAAATTAATAAAGAAGCATTCAAATTAGTTGGTCGCAGTTTGGCCGCACTTATAAAAGATAATTGTGACAATATTGACTAACGTCAGAAATATAAAAAAAATAATAAACTATACAGATCCACTATCTTTTACCGCAGGGGCATTTAGTAATTTCAACTGTTTCAATAGGCGGGGCGTCCTTTCTAGTGTGGCTAATAATATGCCACGTCACCGCAGGCTGAGAGGGTTTCTCAGCCGTCGGCTGATATACATTTTTCTCAATGTATAAGTATATGTTTACTACTTTTCTGCTTTGCTTATATTTTTAAAATAAGGGAAAACGTAACATCTGGAATAGCTGAAAAAACAAAACAATGTGCACAATCCATATCAAAAATCAGGGGAAAATTAGAAATCAAGAATGATACAGCAACAAGGGTGGAGAGTAGCTATGATATGCATACATCATGATGAGTAAACTTATTTTCCACTACATATTTTGAACCAAATGCAACCTGCATAAACTTATTATGGACTAATCTCTCTACTTTAATCAATTTCAACCTTTGAGAAAATGTCTCTGTGAGCACGGATCACATTCGCCACATCTCTCATCTCCATTCTTTCCCCTGGCGATTCATTTGAACAAGAAAGGCCAACTCTGATCAGAGAAGTGATGCATTTCCAAGTTTTCTCCCCAGTACAGCCTTCACTTCTTATGTCTTCAGCTTCTTTCGGTAAAATCCGGGGATCTAAAATCTCCCTAAGGTTGTCTGGAAAAGCCATTTTGACAAATTTATGGAGGTTTATACCATCCTTAAACATGTCATTTGTTGGCCTTCTTCCTGTCAACATCTCTAGCAAGAGTACTCCATAGCTGTACACATCCCCTTGAATTGAGACGGCGTTGCCCATTCCATACTCTGCACATCATTTTTACCGTTAGATGTAATAGGTATATTATATTACAGAAATAATATTTTGTGTTTTTGAGTTCTAGTAGTATTTGGCATCAGAGCTAGAGTACAACTTGGTCTAGTATTGTCTATATTAGTCATGAATTTATATAATTGTATATTGTAGTTCTTTTGATAATCAATAAAGATGTAGTTTTTCAAAGTAAAACTAACATATCTCCCTACAACGATACACAATGGAAAATAGAAGCAAAGCATATGGCAAGTGACCCTTACCTGGAGCAACATATCCAATAGATCCGCGGACCCCCATCGAGCTTCTTGTATTCACAGTGGGAAGAAGGAACCTTGCCAGCCCGAAATCACCAAGACGAGCAGTCATATCATCGTCAAGGAGAACATTGCTCGGCTTCAGATCACAGTGAACCACAGGCGGCGTGCAGTTGTGATGCAGATACTCAAGTGCAGAAGCCACATCAGTGGCTATGTTCAGTATATGCTTCAAGTCTAATTTCTTCAGCAATGGATAACAATAATCTTCTGGATGCAACCATTTGTCTAGACTCCCATTAGGCATATACTCGTAAATGAGGGCCTTAAAATCGGTACCATTGTAACCCACAGTCGAGCACGCAGTTATGACCTTGATGAGATTCCTGTGCCTAGTATTTCTTAGCACTTCACATTCCGCAATGAAGCTTTTCAGTGCTCTTCCACAATCATCATTTAATACCTTCACCGCAACATCATCTTCGGCACAGCTCATGTTGCCTCTATACACAATGCCAAAACTCCCAGAGCCGATGATGTTGGCTGGAGAGAAGTTGTTGGTTGCTCTGACAATCTCAGCATATGAAACTTTTATATAGGTATCATCCTGAGAGTGAGAATATGAAGGATATTTCTTACTTGATCTTTGCAGTCGATGAAAAAGAGCAAATGTGAGAGCTAATGACAGTATCAGTGCACAAGTAACCAATATTACTACTATTAAGAATTTAGGGAACTTTCCTTTCCTCTTTGATGATTGAACAGGGCATGATGGCAATTGTAATGTTGGATCTCCACCACAAAGTCCCTTGTTGCCAAGGACAGAAATTCTACTTGCATTGCTAAAAACACCGTACTTGGGCACTTCGCCATCAAGATCATTGAACGAGAGATTTAAATATTGAAGAAAGCGAAACGTCCCCAAGAACTCTGGAATTTGCCCAGATAGATTGTTACTAGAAAGATCTAGCTCATTCAAACCTTTCAAAGTGGTGAGAGACTGCGATATCTCTCCTCGAAAGAAATTTTTCTCTAGGTACAGGTACTGCAATAGCACACAGTTACCAAGAGATGATGGGATTTCGCCTGTCAGTTGATTATAAGAGAAGTCTAATTTCACGAGGTTGACTAACATACCGACTTCAGTTGGTACATAGCCATTGAGAGAATTATGTGACAAGTCCAGATAAATAGTGAGAGAGGAAAGGCTAACAACTTCCTTCGGGATGTTACCACTGAGTGAATTGTGAGAGAGATTCACAGTATTCAGGTTTATGCAGAGGCCGAAACTTGGAGGTATGCGGCCGCTCAAATTGTTCTCTTGCATATATAGCTCATTCAGTTGAGTCAGTTTGTCTAGAAAAGACGGGAGTGTCCCCGACAATTTGTTACCAGACAAGTCTAATACATGCAGGTTCTGAAGCTTCCCGGTGCCACCTGGGATTGTTCCATGTACACGGTTTTGATTCATATACAGAACAGTGAGATTACTCAGGTTGCCGATTTCTTCAGGGATCGTCCCAGAAATCTTGTTCTTGCCCATCAATAACCACTGAAGCTGTGTTGAGAGGTTGCCAATTGACACGGGCAGCTGCCCTTCTAGCATATTGTCTTGCAGACGGAGATGCTTTAGCTTCCTACAATTTGTCAAAGAAGTGAAGAAGCTCCAGTCATGGGTTTCGAGCTGATTCCATCCTAAGTCTAGCTCTTGCAAATCTTGGAGAGATCCCAAGTTTGATGGTACCGGACCGCTGAAATTGTTCTCTGGGAGAAACAGAAACTGAAGGTAAGAAGCATTGCAGAGCGAGACCGGTATGGGCCCTCGGAAATGGTTGAACCTCATTTCCAGAGTTTGGAGCTTTGGAAGCATAAGACCCATGTTTGATGGAAGAACTCCGGAGAGATTGTTGTTCCCCACACTGAAGTATGTGATGGATGAGATGTTGTATAAAGAAGGAGGGATTTCGCCCAATAAATTGTTTCGCGAGAAATCAAACTCCTGTAACATGGGAATGCTGCCTATAGTCTCAGGAATGATCCCATGAAAAAAGTTGCTAGCAATGTAGAGAAACTTGAGTGAGGAAATGTTTCTAAGTGAGTCTGGAATTTTTCCCGTCAGTTGATTCATCAAAACCCCAAAGAAAACAAGAGTTGAGCTCAAGAAATCCGGTATTTCACCACTCAGG
This sequence comes from Agave tequilana, assembly GCA_038442645.1. Lineage (NCBI taxonomy): Eukaryota > Viridiplantae > Streptophyta > Magnoliopsida > Asparagales > Asparagaceae > Agave > Agave tequilana. The sequence continues at coordinate 58,902 of JAVJIF010002685.1, forward strand.
GAATTGTCTGACAGCTTTAGTATCCGTAAGGCCGAGTTGTTGCCCAGTGCAGGCGGAATCGGTCCTGTCAGACTGTTCTTTGACAAATCAAGATACATGAGCGAAGAGCTGTTTGCCAGAAATGGCGGCATGATACCAGTGAGGCTGTTGTTCGGCAGATTGACGTACCTGAGTGAAACACTGCTCCCTAGCAATGCAGGGATGTTGCCAGACAAGTAATTGCTTTCCAAACTCAAAGTTTGTAGATGTTGCAACGAGCCAAACTCAGCCGGTATTTCTCCGCTAAGTCTGTTGCTCCCTAAACCCAGGCCCTGAAGATTTGAACATCGGCTGAGATTAGAAGGGATCTCTCCTTGCAGATTGTTTTGCTGCAGACTGAGTACTTCAAGATGCGAACAGTAAGAGAGGCTGGCAGGAATTTCGCCATCTAGAGAATTCATAATCAGATTTAGATACTTGAGGCGGGAGAGCCGGCCCAAGTCTTGTGGAATGGATCCGTAGAGGTTGTTGTTTGGCAAGTGCACTCTCTGAAGGAAGGTGAGGTTCGTTATGCTCGGCGAGATTGGCCCATCCAAGCCAAGAGCACCGAGGTCCAAGGCGGTGACACGGTGAGGGTGTCGGCCGCCGCACGTGACCCCCCGCCACCGGCAGACGTTGAGGGAGTCATTAGACCAGGAAGCTAGGGTTTTGTGAGGATCAGTGAGGAGTGACTTGAAAGAGAGGAGGGCTAGTTTGTCAGAAGCAGTAGTGTTTGTGCACATTGATAGAAGGATGAGAGCCAACAGGCAGAATGAAGTATGAAAACTGGTGAGTTTCATTATTGAGAGAGGATGGCACAAAGTTGAGCTAATCTCATATCATACTGTGTTCCTTTATGTAAGAGCATCGACCATATGAGAAAGCATGCTCCCATGAGAGTTGAAAGCATTAGTGTGAAACCAACAAAATGGTTGGACAAAATCAAAACCAGAGGACTTGTGAAAGATAATGATGTTTTTGAAAGACAACCACAATTAAGTCTAGCAAAATAATGAAGATGAAGTAGGTGGATGATAGATATTTTTGCATCTTGCAATTCTTTAATTTAATTGAAAAATGGAGATGTCTCCTTTTCCCTCTCTTTTCTTCCAAGTTTTAGGTGGATGATAGACAATTATTTTGTCCTTAAAACTTAAGCTGATAGGGTTCGTTCTCATCCTTGCATCTCTTTTGTTTTGTTTGTATTCCAAAGAGCTAATTAATTAACTGAATTCTATGTGGGAGCAACTGATTTATTTATTATTTCCATGTCTTTTTCATGATTTTTTTTTTGTATGACCTTGTGCTTAATTTGGTCAAAATTGGCATGAGAAGCACATTAATGGATGTTTATTTTGCTACAAGTGGTCCCAAGTTGTAAGTCACAAATTGAGAATGAAAAAAGTGAACTGTAGTAGAAAAAATATATTGTGTTTCACGGTGTTTGGTTGGTAATGTGAAAGTGTAAGTAGAAAAGTATATTGTGTTTCACGGTATTTGGCTGGTAATATAAAAGTTTAAGTAAAAAAGCAGACCACAAAATTAATTGTAGCAGTGATTTAAATATTACAAATATTATCAAATTAAATTTACTATTGAAAACTAAAATGTATCAGTAAATTTGAGATAAAACATTAGTAATTTTAATAAGTTATTTATAATTATATGATTAATAAAATATTAATATAATTAATAAAATGTTAATTAAATTAAATAAATTGGGGATAAAATATTAAATTTTAATAATATTAATAAAACTTTTGTAAAATATCAGTAAAATGTTAATTATTATAAAATTTTATTATAATTTTGTAAAATTATAAAATTAATAAAATAAAACATTAATATATTAATAAAGTTATTTTAATATTAGTAAACTAATTATTTATATTAAATAATAATAAAATTAAATATATAGCAATTTTATATTATAATATAATATTGTTATATTAATAAAATATTAAAATAATAATAATTTATTAAGAAATTTTGTATAAAATATTACTAAAATTAATAAAATATTAATATATTAAATAAATTATTAATAAAATATTAAGAATACTAATAAAACATTATGAAACTAATTAAATATTAATTAAATTAATTAAATATTAATAAAAAACTAAAATATTATTATACTTAATAAAATATCAAGAATAGTAATAAAATATAAATATAATATTTCTGTAATATTAATAAAAATATTAAACTTATTTAAATTACTTTAACAAATTAAAAAATCTATATATTGCAAATAAAAGTGGGATTGCATCCCACTTGCAAGTGGGGGATGTGAGACGCACAAGATTTGGCAAATTGCTTTGTAATTGCAAGCTTGACCAAATAAGAAAAGTTGAGAAAATTGTAAAAACTTTTACCACTTACACAGCATTTGATCAGAAGAATCCAATGTCTATTTTGTCATGACTTTGCAGTCAAGTATTCTATATCTCCATTCCATTAGTGACATCGATGGATGGAAATAACTTAAAAATTATGCTACATCGGTGACATAGATGGTCTTCAATTTTTGGTCAATATTCCCACTTGGCATTTGATCAGAAGAATCCAATGTCTATTTTCTCATGACTTTGCAGTCAAGTATTCTATAACTCCATTCCATCAGTGACATCGATGGATGGAAATAACTTAAAAATTATGCTACATCAGTGACAAAGATTTCTTCAATTTTTGGTCAATATTCCCACTTGGCATTTTATCAGAAGAATCCGATGTCTATTTTGTCATGACTTTGCAGTCAAGTATTCTATAACTCCATTCCATCAGTGACATCGATGGATGGAAATAACTTAAAAATTATGCTACATCAGTGACATAGATGGTCTTCAATTTTTGGCCAATATTCCCACTTGGCATTTGATCAGAAGAATCCAATGTCTATTTGTCATGACTTTGCAGTCAAGTATTCTATAACTCCATTCCATCAGTGACATCGATGGATGGAAATAACTTAAAAATTATGCTACATCGATGACATAGATGGTCTTCAATTTTTGGTCAATATTCCCACTTGGCATTTGATCAGAAGAATCCAATGTCTATTTTCTCATGACTTTGCAGTCAAGTATTCTATAACTTCATTCCATCAGTGACATCGATGGATGGAAATAACTTAAAAATTATGCTACATCAGTGACCAAGATGGTCTTCAATTTTTGGTCAATATTCCCACTTGGTATTTTATCAGAAGAATCCGATGTCTATTTTGTCATGACTTTGCAGTCAAGTATTCTATAACTCCATTCCATCAGTGACATCGATGGATGGAAATAACTTAAAAATTATGCTACATCAGTGACATAGATGGTCTTCAATTTTTGGCCAATATTCCCACTTGGTATTTGATCAGAAGAATCCAATGTCTATTTTGTCATGACTTTGCAGTCAAGTATTCTATAGCTCCAATCCATCAGTGACATCGATGGATGGATACAACTTAAAAATTATGCTACATCAGTAAAATAGATGGTCTTCAATTTTTGGTCAATATTCCCACTTGGCATTTGATCAGAAGAATCCAATGTCTATTTTATCATGACTTTGCAGTCAAGTATTCTATAAATCCATTCCATCAGTGACATCGATGGATGGAAATAACTTAAAAATTATGCTACATCAGTGACATAGATGGTCTTCAATTTTGGTCAATATTCCCACTTGAATGCAGCTATTTATTCATCACAAATAAAAACAAAGTTATCATATGAATAAACTGCTGAGTTTCAAACTAAATATATGCTTTTTTCACAGAAAAATCATCATGCAAAGTTAGCATATACAATTAGCACGAGGCACCAAAATTTGCTTCTATCTATTCTAATTGATCTCTCTAAGCAACCCTGTAAAATATTTTGAAGGTATTGTTGGGAGAAAATCCCAGGCAACAGAGAAGATGGCCGCTAGAGAACAGTCACTCCAATCGCATGAACAATTAAACAAAGAAAAAAGGAAGAACACGAGATTTAATAAGGTTTGACAATTTGCCTACGTCCTCGGGGTAAGGGGAGAGAGTTCTTGTTGAATCAATCAATTTACATGTTACAAATATTGAAGACACTACCACTCCTTATATAGCCAAAGAAACCATTGATCGCATTGATCTTTGGCTGACCTTCAACAGAGTATAAAAAACTCTTTCAACAAGATTTTTACCCTCTCCCCACAATTCTCTACCTCGGTGAAGATTTCTCAAATCTGAGCCGAACACAACATAGCACCATATCGACTCCAATTGGCTGTACCATTGTGGTTGCCTACGTACCCATGCCCAATGGGCCACACATAGTTCATCTAAACGAGCTCCCTCGAACTCAAGAAACTATGACTAAATCTTCAGCAGCGAAGCGAACTGGCTGAGTCATATGAATTTCCTTACCAATACCATCAATGAGAACAACAACCTTCAATTTGAGCCTGTACACTCACAAACTTAAGATTCATGCTTCTTCACCCACTTTCATGGATTTATCTTGATTCCAATAGCTGCAAATAATTCGACGTTCTTATCAATATCGTCAACTTGTTCAGCATCAAAACTGGCTATATGATCTCCACCCGGTATCACATTCGGTGAAGTCCTTACTGATACCGAACCAACTGGAGGTTGTGGAGTAGCATCAACCTCCACCGGCTGCGATACATCCTTGATCTTTAATCTCTCCACCTGCTGAGAGATGATAAACTTCAACAATGAAGTCTCATCAAATGTGACATACTTACTCAACACAATCTTCTTATTTTCGGGGTCCCATAACTTGTAACCTTTCATATCTCTTTTGACACACAAAACACAAACTTTTTTACTCGCGAATTTATCTTGTCATCTTTAGCACTGAAGTAGACCAGACTTTCAAATACCCATAACAAATCATAATTCTGAGTAGCTCCACCTGACCAAATATCCAACAGAGTTTTGCCTCCTATCGCGGCCGAAGACAGTCTATTTATGAGATGGCTAGCATATACAATCGCCTCAGCCCAAAATGATTTGTCTAATCGTGCATTAGACAACAAATATCGAACCTTCTCTAGCAAGGAGCGGTTGATTTTCTTAGCCAACCTATGCATTCTATTTGTGAAGTGATTACCAATACCAATATTCTGGCCAAATTGTACGAATTGGTTCTTGTATTCTTCAACATTACCAATTTAGAGCTCCTTAATTTTCCTTCCAGTCTGTTTCTCCATCATATCCTTCCACTTCACCAGCATACATAGGGCTTCAAATCCTTGTCTCATGGGATATATCCAACAATACCTAGATAAATTAACAATAAAATAGACAAAGTACTGATGACCTCCAAGCGACGCAGCATTGGCAGGTCCCCAATTACTAACATGAACACAAACAAGAAGATCTTCCGAGTGGTGAGTAGTGGTGCTGAATTTCACCTTCGTCTTCTTTTCTAGAACGTCGTGTCCACTAAATTCCATATTGCAGGTAGATGCACCTTCAAAAGATTCCTTCTTTGCTGGAGCTTGCAAAGACTTTTTTCCTGTATGTGCGAGTCTCATATGCCAAATCTGTGTACAAACATCACTTGAAGAAATAGAAGTCACCACTTACCCTGTAACCGTACTACCCATTAAGTAGTTTAGGTTATTTCGTTGGATGCCCTTCAACACCACCATCGAGCCTCTAATCATCTTGAGAACACTATCTCTTATAGATACTCCATGACCCAATGCTTCCAAGGTACCAATCAAGATAAGATTATTTTTTAATTGAGATATATATCTTACTTCCTTCAGTTCCCATACTATCCCATCAAACATCTTTACACGGATTGTACCTATCCTTCCACTTTACACGGGTGATCATCACCCATGAAAATGAAACATCCATCTAGCTTCTTAAAGCTTTACACGGGTGATCATCACCCATGAAAGTGAAACATCCATCTAGCTTCTTAAAGCTAAAAAATCAATCCCTATTTGGGTACACAAGGTAGCCCTGTATCTAATACCCACTCAAAATCACCTGAGTAACCAATAGTAGGAGTAGTAAAGGAGAATAAGAATACCGATGAGTCTAAGTCCGATCCACCTGTCTGTGAAGTACATAGCTTGTGTACTGATCACCTGTGTGAGATTTGCCTCGGTCTTTGACTCCTTTTTATCTTTGATCCTTGGACAATCAATTTTTCAGTGCCCTATCTCTTTGCAGAAGGCACATTGATTCTTCTTCAGATCTCTAAACCTAGTCTGGACTTAAATCTTTCACACTCGCCTATGCTCTTTCGATTAGGACCTCAGCCTCTTCCCATCAACGCCACTGCTGATATACCATTGAAAGAAGACTGCTTGTCATTCCTCCTCACTTCATAATTAACAAGGGGAGTTGACGCATTATTATAATTAAGTGATTGTCTCCCATTAATCTAGGTGAGGACGAAGGTCTCATACTCTTCATCAGAAAGAGAATTCAAAAGATTTAATGCCTTATCCTCTTCTCTAATATCCACATTAACTAAATCTGTAAGAAGCATTGTGTAGTCGTTCATATGCTCAGCAATAGAGAGTTCTTTCTTCAACTGGAATTCATAAAGCCTCCTCTTTAGAAGTAGTCGAGACTCGATACTCTTTGTCAGATATTTCTTCTCGAGAATCTCCTACATCTTCTTTGCTGACGTCTCATATAGTACATGATACTTAATGTCTTGTATCAAACAAGACCTTATAAGACCACACGCCCTCCTATTCATCTTGTCCTAATCTTTTTCAGAAGTCTCCTTCGGCTTTTCTTTTAATCGTAGAGTGTCTTAAAAGTTTGATGTCGTCAATACATCAATCACCTCACACCTCCATATCCCAAAATTGTTCGTGCCATCAAACTTTACCACATCGATCTTCATAGGATATGGGTTCAAGGATTTCACTGTGGATTGACTTTGTAACGTCCCGATCCTGCGGGTACGGAGACGTTACTGTGACGTATATACGCTGAGCGAAAATACTCTAACATATATACACTAAGCATCAGTACAGGTAAGAATCAGAGTGCAGAAGTACAGTAATAATATACATTCCAACAGAAATACATAGTTATCACGATAGTGATATAATATTACAGGAATATTACATCACCAGAGAATACAAAAGTATGATTTACAAAGAGATATACATAACAAAAGCTGAGAGGTGCTTACAAGCAGCAAGAGGAGCCTCGAGAGCCAATCAGGAGAAGAGCTGGGAGAAAGAGCTACAGTGACGTCCAAGCTTCTCCTACGCTACTCTGATCGCCATGGAAGGATCCGCTACACTCCACGCTCCAAAATCTGGACAAACGGGTCTAGGGTTGTCAGATGCAACCCAACGAGTACAAGAGATGAGGCCAAGTGGCATGCATATCAGGCATACGTGTACAGGAAATGTGCATCGTGAATATAAGCACATATGAATATGAAATGGGACAGTAAGTAAAATAATTATGAGAAAACCAATTATACAAGCCCACATTACCGATCCGTGAGATCAGTACGTCGAAGGATTAATCCAAACAAGGAAACTCTCATATATATACCCTACACCTCACGTCACAGTAATCTAAGTTTATATAACCTGAGTTGCCTTCACAATAACAAAATAAGGAAACGGTATGGAAACCCGAAAATAAGCAATCAAGTAATTCAACAAAGTAGCACAAGTATCATGTGTAAGTGGTGAGCAGGATAATGTATTGTATCACAGGTCTCTCAAGTATAGATCAAATGTATCGCTAGTCAGATATCTGTAGCATGTTCTTATTATGTTATTAAGACTCGTCTGAGTTGTATACATCGGTATGTATCTCGTTCCACATACCTCAACAATAGACCAGAGAGTAAGTTATTGGAAACTAATGGAGATTGACAAACCATATTTAGATTGGGTTCTGTACATGCCCGGGACAATGGTCAAGGAGTATCCGGTAGTGAGCTAGAAAGTATCGCTAGGTACCGGGACTTATTGTACGCCCGAATAAGAATAGGATGTCACCGCTCCCACAGGAACAGGCCCAGGGTCTTATGGTACACCTGGAAGGAAAAGGAGTAGGGGTGCCAGTACACCAGATGGAAACACTTGGTGGCCTCCAAGTGAATCCTAAAAGTGTGACCGCGCGACACTAAAGACCATCATAAACATGGAGACTATATCAGTACTCATCAGTTTCTCCCATTCCAGTGTAAGTTGTCTAATTATTACAATTGTGTCCATAATAATCAGTTTACGGGAATTAACTAGATTGTTATAATAGAAGGAACATTTTAAATACAGGAGTACATCAATTCAGGTATATGACAGGATAACAAGTGTCAAGTCCCCATAAAATGATAATCATGAATGAGCACTGTAGTATAAGTGTCCGGTGTACTAGTATCTAGTCAGGTATCACATCACGTCAAGTGTACCAGTACCATGTTAAAGCATGTTAAGTAATCAAGTGATAGCTTGTCAATATCAAGTGTCAGATATCAAGTGTTAGGTATCAGATGTCAATTATCAGTGTCAGATACTTAATATGTCGGTGTTAGGTAAGTTGAACAGAGCCACAATATTATATGTCAGGTAATCACCCGGCCATGTAACATGATACAGGAGGACAATATAGTTAAACATTTCAAACTCTTCACAATCATGTCTATAAAAATTATAAATTAATCTATTAAATAGCTATGCGAAGCTTAACGAAGCGGGAGCGTATCAAGACATATCTAATACAAGTATAATACCAGCTCAGTGAATTACGATAACGACCACAAATGAATAACAATATAGGCCTGCAACGTATGAAACAATATGAGAAAAGCCCTCGCTATCCCAAAAAGGTACTCACCAAACATGTAACAAGTATTAGAAAAACAGTCACACTAACTAGTCTAAGTACTCACATAGCATGCATCAAGCCCTAGAATGGAACTAGTTAGGCATGAAACAAGAGAAGGGAAGTACTCGCCTAAAACCACACGACGCTGAGCAATATCTGGGAAATCCATGAACACCATGTGCACGCTACCAATCCATATTAAAATATAAATATATATACATATATATATTAGAGAGAGAATGAGAGAGGAGAGAGAAGAATTAGTTAGAGGGAGAGAAAGAGGCTACAAGAGAGAGGAGATCTAGAGAAAGAGCGTTGTAGGAAAGTGTGTGAGAGAGAGGGGGAGTTGTGCTAGAAATGAAGGGGGTAAATAGGGGATGAATGAAAGGGTAGATAGGGAATAAAAGAAAAGGGGTAAAAGAGGAAAGAAGGAAAAGAAAGATAAAGAAAAGAAAGAAAGGAAGAAAGAAAGAAGAAAGAAGTGAAGAGAGGAGAGAAGGGGGAGGATGGCCGGTGGCTCTGGCGGCGCCCAGGGGGGCGGCGCGCGGCCTGGGCCCGGGGAGGAGGAGAGGTGGGGTTTGGGTGTTGTGTTGATGGTGATGTTGTTGTGGTTGTTATTGTGATGGTGAATTGTTGTGGTGGTGGTGGTGGTGGTGATAGAGTTATGGTGGTGTAGGGAGTTGGAGGAGGAGGTGGAAATGGTGTTTGGGTGGTGGGAGTGGAGAAATTGAGAGATTTGAAGGTGAATTTTGGAGAAGAATAGGAAAGTGGAATGATGGGTTTTGGGGAAATTAGAGAAGATGGAGTGGTATGTGAAGAGGAAGGAAGTGAGGAAGAGAAGAGAGGAGTTAGGGGGAGAGTGGCGCCGGCCAACGGTGGGGACGACGACGTTGGTGGTGTTAGGTGGTGATCGGGGGAAAATCGTGCACGAAAAGTGTATAATTTGAAATCACGAGTTAAAAGTACGTGTTTTGGCTTCCTCGATACTTCCGTTATAGCATAGAGGCTAAACGGGTCGAATTCACAAGGACGAAAAGTGATAAAAGCTTTACCGATCTATCCACGTGTGTGTTAACAGTTCTTCTATGTTTTAAAGAATCAAATAAAAAAGAAAACAAAGAATGGAAAGAGAAGAGTACGGTGGAAACAAAAAATAGAAACATTGAAAAATAGTTGTTTGAAAAGTGATTTTTGTATTATTAAACAAAGTAAAAATGCAAGAAAACTCATGGCTACTAACTACTAATGGCTCCATTAACTATGCTAACCTCTTAGTGATAGTTGTCGCACATGTATCCTTGGCCATCACTAGTCCTTGGCTCAAGAGAGTTTCAAAGCATGACCCATAAGATCACTTTCACATCCAACTCAACAACAAGTGCAAGCTACACTTAAACCATCAAAACTAAACTAGAATAAGCATGGAATAAAGTAATGATAGTTTGTTAGTGAGTTAGATGTCAGAGTGTTAGAATCTATCATCATGAGCCATCAATGGCTCTTGCAAGAGAAGGGTCAAGTAGAGGCTATTAGATTCATATGGATTATCAAGTGAGGAGTTAGAAAGTTAGTGGTTAGTAGTTAGTTACCATGAGAGAAAATTAGCTAAGTATGTAAAAAGAGTTAGAGAGAATACAAGGGGAGATAAAGAGAGAACCTTTCATAGAGTGTCACCCGCCATTGCAAGCACTCTTTGCTTTCATCCTATGTACTACTCTCTTTCTTATTACAAGATCTATAAGAAATGAAAAATTCAAAAGAGAAAGAAGAAGAACAACTACCCTAAACTACCCTAAAAACTACATACATAGAAAAGAAATAACCCTAAAACTACTTAAAACTCTCCTCCCTTTCTCTTTGGAAATCCCATGATATTTATAGGCCAAAAGGGGCACCAGGGGGTGTCACGGGGCCGCGCATTGAATCTCGACGCGCGACTTCATGGCACGGTCATGAAAACGCGGCCAAGGCTACGTTTCCGCGGCCGTACTGGCGCTGTGCGCACAGTGCCTTCTGCCACGCGCTGTCGATTTGTCCCCTTGTCGGTTGTACCTCCTAGATTCTAGATGTGGGCATCCGGTTTTGACAGATCCACCCTCCAAAGTCAATGGCTATATGTGTAAGCTTTAAATCACCAAATAAATAAGATTTTGGGCTTCTTCTTCATTTCATTCCATGGACCTAGAAACATACAAGAGAGGTGTTATTAACAGAATTTCATATTTAATAAATGTAAAGATGTGGTATGAAATATACATATTTAGAGACTAATCACACCCCTATACTTATCTTTTGCTCGTCCCAAGCAAAATGGAAAAATTAACTAAGAAGATTATTACACCACTTTCGCAGGTGATGCGACTGTACTGAGCATGTACAAGAAGCCGTTAAACCTCTAAGTTTTCCCTAGAGGAGGAGTTTTGTCTCCTGAGGGTTTTCAGCGGATTATATCTACGAAATCCATAAAAACAATCGAATGTTAATATCATGAAACGCATTTTGAAATAGAGAAAAGTATTAAAATATTTTTGCAGAAAATTTTAGCGATCCAAGATCATAGGTTAACCAGAAATTATTCTTCCTTAAACTAAGTCTAAATGCAAAATCTTGTTATAAATTAAATGTAAGAATTTAAAATTTAATAGATTCTTTGACCTTTCATAAAACTCTTAGAAAAATATGCACTTTGTAAACTGTGAAGATTTTTGGGATATAGAATCAACTTTCATGTCATTTATTTGTATATATTTATTTTTTTCTTTCCTTAGTTTTCTTAGGCTTTCTTATTTATCCGGGTAGCGAGCCTTTAGTCGGTGACTCTCAAATCAGATGATTTTAGGGCACCAGATGAGAAAACATCCCTCAGGCTTAAGGACTCGAGTAAATAAGGCCACAAAACTAAAGGGGATTATTTTGTTTTTGTTCACCGTTTTAGACGTGAATAATCATGCTTCTTGAGGCATAACTACCTAGCTTTAATAAGTGATTTTTATCATCATTTTTATATTTTTTATGGCATTTTCAGTCTTTGTTTTAATCCCAAAAATTTTGGATAAGTATGAAGTGTATATATCTAAGGCAAAAAATTCGAGATCAAATTATCTTTCCAATCTTACTTTCTTATCCTAAAATTTAAACAAGATATATTATTTTGACTCGGTTTAAAAATTCATAATTATAGGTCTTCCTAATTCTAAGATAATCTTAATTTTCTTAAAAATAAATCAAAACTATTTCTCTTATTTCAAAAAGTTTTGTAAGAACAAAAGAAAGGAGTTTCTGTACAAAAGAAAAATTTATAAATTTTCTAAAAAGAAGTGTAAAAGAAAGAAAATTTAAAACTAACTATGTTAGTAAATCCTCCCCTACACTTTTCTCATGCATAGTCCTCAATGCAACATGAATGTGTATACGCATGAAACAAAATAGGGAAGGAAAAATTAGCTCAGGGTGGTGGTTTCGGTGGTGGTCTGATTGGCCTACGAAATACGGCCCAAATCATATATTATGGAATTCACAAAAATCCACCAGTGACTTTTCGAATATAACCCATAAAAAGAATGATGAAGTGAATGGTCTTATCTAAAAAATTATCTCCACTCAATTTTTAATTTTCAAAAATAATTTTTGAGTTAATTTGTTCAACACCTTTGTCCAACAATGAAGCATGATTTTGGGCGATGATTGATTTGGACTCAAATGGAATAGGAATAAAAATCGATACCGACTCAGAAATTTGATTCAGATCAAGTGAGATTCAAAAGTGAGAGTCGAAATTGGTTCAAAAATGGGGTCCAAACTAAAGAATTGATGTTCACACACTTTTCCCATTAACAGAATGTAATCGTAAAATATTTGTGATTTAATTTCAGTGTACGGAACAGGATACAATGTTGACGCCGGAATAGAGAAAAAATCTGGTAAAGATACCAGAGTCATTATTGAGTCAAAAAGTGAAATGAAATTACCAACTTGAGGTTCAAGATCGCTTTCATGATCAATTTCATTTTTAGGAAAGGGATAAGTTGCCAAAATGTTAATATGATTTTCAAAACGTGGAGTTTGGTCAAGTTCAAATGGGTGTACTGAAATTGAATCTTGGTTTCTAAAATAACATGATTCTTGGGTCCAATTGATAGAGTTAGGGATATAAGAATTGGCCAAAGGTTGACAAGAAAGACTTTCCTCATTGTCATTGATCAATTCACTCATTATTGAGTATAACTTACTGATAGGCCGGGTAACAGAATTTTGAGTTTGAATCATGTCTTTCATACTCTTTGCAATTGATTCTTCTTGAAAAGGTGAGTATGGAAGTTGATTTTGAAAATTATGGTGAAGTCGTGAGTCCATCATATTTTTCGATTGTTGCTCGGACTCGCTCAAAAGTTTCATATTCATTTTCTGGATGGATGGTTGTTCATTTTGACTCGATGCGACTGGAAAATATGAGTATGATTCTTGAAAATTTAGTTGAGATAATGAGTCCAACATATTTGAAATTGTTGCGCTGTTTCACAAAAGACTTCTAAACTCTTTTCTAGCTCAGATTTTTCTTTAATTGGATGTTCTACAAAAAAAGTATATAGAGTTTGATGCGGGAAGGATTGTGAATTGAGCAAATTTTGAATTTGTTGTTGGGACTCAAGCATGGCTTCCATACTCCTTTCCAAATCGGATTTTTCTTCGGAGGGTACTTCTGGAAAAGGAGTATAGTAATCAAAATCAGGAAAAGAATATTGTGAAAATTATGGACAAGGTGGTTGAAAATTTGACTCTGGGGAGGTGAATCCCACAAACTATGTGAAGAGTAGAAATTATTTTGAAAATCTTGGTTATAGGATTGGGGGTATGGGTCATATTGAGTCGGATAATCTCAGTCCAGCCTATATGGTTGGTTCATGTTGTACATAGCCGGGTCGGAGTTATCCGAGTAAGATGTGGTCGAAGTGAAAAATGGATTCATTTGGTTAGAAAATTTTTGTTATATTCCATTTTATCATAATAATCACAAAAAAAGAAAAATCAAACAAACAAACAAATAAAAAAAGAAAAGAAAAAAATTCAAAAACAAGCCTATACTAGGGTAAACCTAGACCTAGACGACTCCTAACTGGTTAGACTGTCCATGGGGGGTATATTGTAGGAATCTGACCACAAGTTAATCGGCCAGGTAGGGGCAAGATCACTAGGAGGTATCCGTGTCGGAGAAATGGGCTTAATTATGCCAAACACTGTTCTTCGTGGTTTCACATCTCAATCCCCAACCTTTAACACCAATTTGATAAGAGACAAATTCTAACAATTTCCCCTTTAGGTCAATCTCTTAAATGAGTCCGAGATGTCCCTAGGGGCCAACATCTAGCAAGTTTTATTTAGGGTTGGGTTGTGTGAGTAGGGAGGTGGTTTTTGGGCAAAATGAGGGTAATGACTTTCCCACCTTATGTTATGTTAGGTTTTTCCCTTAATTTTTGATTCGTGCAAGTGTCCAATATAGAAAAAAATGAAAACAAAAAAGCAAGTAAATCAGTCAAGTGTTTGTCCTAAGCAATATGCAATGCAATATGTACATCTCCGTCAAGATCACAACAACACAAGAACAAAATACATTATATTGGAATTGAAATTGACACGTGCCTAGATGCAAATGTCCAAACCGTTTTAAAGCATCCAATTTTCGTATTTTAGCTCTTAATTATTACAGTGCACAGGGAATCTAAACAAAAAAATAGCAGTAGAAGATAGCAATATACAAAGATTTACCCAACCATACAAAAGCAAGTATGGACTTCTGCAATGTTAAAGATTTGACCTGCACACTAAAAATAAAGAAGAAAAGTTAACAAAAATGTGAGATCAAACTGTTCCCATCCCCATCAACGGCGCCAAAATTTTATCGGGGAAAAACCGTGCACGAAAAGTGTATATTTTGAAATTACGAGTTAAAAGTGCGTGCTTTGACCTCCTCGATAATTTCGTTATAGCATAAGGGCGAAATGAGTCGAAACCATAAGGATGGGAGGTGATAGAAGCTTTACCGGTCTATTACATCTGTGTTAACGGTTCTTCTATGTTTTAAAGAATCAAAAGGAAAGAAAACAAAGAATGAAATAGAAGAGTACAGTGGAAACAAAGATAGAAACATTGAAAAATAAATGTTTGAAAAGTGGTTTTTGTATAATTAAAGCAAAGTAAAAATAAAAGAAAATGCATGGCTACTAACTACTAATGGCTACACTAACCATGCTAACCTCTTAGTGATAGTTGTCTCAATTATATCCTTGGCAATCACTTGTCCTTGGTTCAAGAGCGTTTTAAAGCATGACCCATAAGATCACTTTCACATCCAACTCAACAACAAGTGCAAGCTACACTTAAACCATCAAAACTAAACTAGAATAAGCATGAAATAAAGTAATGATAGTTTGTTAGAGAGTTAGATGTCAGAGTGTTAGAATCTATCATCATGAGCCATCAATGGCTCTTGCAAGAGAAGGGCCAAGTAGAGGCTATTAGATTCATGTGGATTATCAAGTAAGGAGTTAGCAAGTTCATGGTTAGTAGTTAGTTGCCATGAAAGAAAATTAGCTAAGCATGTAAAAGGAGTTAGAGAGAAGAAAACAATGGGAGATAAAGAGAGAACCTTTCATAGAGTGTCACCCTCCATTACAAGCACTCTTTCTTTCATCCTATGTACTACTCTCTTTCCTATTATAAGATCTACAAGAAATGAAAATTTCAAAAGAGGAAGAAGAAGAACAACTAACCTAAACTACCCTAAAAACTACATACATGGAAAAGAAACAACCCTAAAACTAACCTCAAAACTCTCCTCCCTTTCTCTGTGAAAGTCCCAGGGTATTTATAGGCCAAAAGGGGCGCCAGGATGGTGTCACAGGGCTGCGCGTCGAATCTCGACACGCGGCTCCATGGTACGACCGTGGAAACGCGGCCAGGGCCGCCTTTCTGCGGCCGTACTGGCGCCGTGCGTGCGACGCCTTCTGCCACGCGCTATCAGTTTGTCCCCCTGTCGGCTGTACCTCCTGGATTCTGGATATAGGCACCCAATTTTGACAGGTCTACCCTCCAAACTCAATGGCTATATATGTAGGCTTTAAATCACCAAATAAATAGGATTTTGGGCTTCTTCTTCATTTCATGCCATGAACCTAGAAACATACAAGAGAAACGTTATTAACAGAATTTCATATTTAATAAATGTGGAGATGTGATATGAAATATACATATTTAGAGACTAATCAGGCGGCGACGGTCAAGGAGAAAGAAGAGAAAGAGTTGGGGGGAGAGAAGGAGAAGAAAAGGAGAAATGAGGAGGACAGAAAGAAAGAAAAAAAGAAAGAAAAGGGAAAGAGAGGGAGAGGGGGAGAATGGGGGAGGAGTGGGGTGGTTGATGCTGTTGTCGGCAGAGGTATAGGGGAGGCAGGGAGCAGGTGAAGAAGGAAGAAAGAAAAAGAAAAAGAAAAAGAAAAGAAGAAAGGGAAAGAAAGAAACGAAAAGAAAAAAGAAAACGAAATTTTGAAAATTATAATTAAATATATTATTAAATAATTAAATTAATAAGATAAAATGGGAGTATTAAATAGAGGAGTGGAGAAGGAAAAAACAAGGAAAGAAAAGAAAGGAAATTATATTATTATTTAATTCGGGTAAAAATTAACTGTTTCAGAAACGTTCCGAAAAATTCTCAAAAATAGAAAATATTTTTTTAATATGCTTGGTTATATCGAATTCAAGAAATTTAATCCGCTTTTCAAATTAAAAATTCTGGAATCTTCCGGCGATGCTGGTCAACGCCAAAACCAGTCAAATTTCGATAACTTCAGAAAAATCTCAAAAAATGTACTTAGATAGCAAATGAGATTTTAAGAAGTAATATCAAAGTCATTTCTAAAAATTCAACTCCGTTTGAAAAATAAAAATCTGATAATCGATCAGCGACACTGACCGACATCGATTTTCAAGATTTTTGCAAATTAATTTTGAAAAATTCTAGAAAATCATAAAAAATTTAAGATATTGGAAAATAGTATTTAAAACTGAAATCAATCAAATCAATCTATCAAAAGGTCAAATCGGGTAGTACGCAGGTATCGGGTTCCCGGTCTAAACTAGGGCTGACTCTGAGTCTGAGAATCCAGATCCGATACCAAATAATATAAATAATCACAACCCAAAAAGAAATACGGGAAGAAAATTGAAATGATACGATCAAAAAAATGGAACACGTATATAGGTATGTATCCCGGGAACGGGGTGCTACAATCTACCTACCTAACAAAAAAAATTCATCTTGAAATTTCTATAAGGAAGGAGATGAACACGGAAGAGACTAGGGTCAATGATGATAATATGAAAAAGTGTGAAAAGTAAGAAAGATTACCAACTCAGGACACAAAAGGTTGGGGGTAGCGGTCACAGTGACATCTTCAGGGCTCTAGTTCTGGGTACTGAGCTCCTTGTCCTTCCACTATCACATCTGACACCTCGGCTTCTTCTGCTGACAAATTGTAAGCTTGACCTCTCCCGCAGTCAGCTCCAGCCTTGCTCCTCGTTGCTGGGGAGGGAGTGAAGCTCTTCTGCCAACGAGCTCGGGGTTCCTTCCCGGCGGTGGTGCTAGAAGTGCTAGAGGTGCTAGAGTAGTATTCCATGTCTTCTTAAACAGACAATCACATAATGAATGTTGCCAGATCTACATGCCAAACACAGCCTGTTCATCCTTCAGCAATTGCTTTGGATGTGTCCAGGCTTCAGGCGATATCAGCATATTGTCTGCTAAGGGGGAGGTTAGAATGGTCGCCTGACTATCAGGCCATTGCTGGGTCTGGCTGGGCCTTCTTCATTCATCAAATGAGAGGGTCTCTTCACTGGCCTATTCTGCATCTGGTTCTTGTCCTTCTTCTCCAGTCCCCGTTCTACTTCACGGGCAATAGAGAGAACCTGAGAGTACATCTTCGGCTGCTGAGGGATAAGAAATATCTAGATGTCCATTGATTGGAACGAGAAATTAATAAAGAAAAAGTTAAAGTTAGAAAGTCTTAGTCTCGTTTCAATTTAACCGCGTAGCAAAGGCTAGACGGGTCGATCCACAGGGAAGGATGCGATGCAAGCGTTTCGGAACGATCTTCTCTGTATTTCACTTGGAACAAAAGAAAGATTGATTAGATTTGATCAAGTTTGAGAAATATAGTTCACTAATCATCTACCACAACCCATAGTATTAGTCTTAAAAAGTGAATATCATATTGAATAAAGATTGATCTACCCTAGGCTATTAATTGAGTATCAAGCAAGATGAATGAT
This sequence comes from Agave tequilana, assembly GCA_038442645.1. Taxonomy (NCBI): domain Eukaryota; kingdom Viridiplantae; phylum Streptophyta; class Magnoliopsida; order Asparagales; family Asparagaceae; genus Agave; species Agave tequilana. The sequence continues at coordinate 77,068 of JAVJIF010002685.1, forward strand.
GTTGGAACTCTAACTAGTGTGCACTAATAAAGATTAAACAGTTGTTCATCCTAATTTCTAAGTATAGCATAAGAGAAGTTTTAACTTAAAGTTATGCTATCAAAGTTCTTAAGTATGAACTTATGAAGAATCATCTAAAAGTGTAACCTAAATTAAGAAAACCTAATTATCAATTCATCTTCAAGAAGACTATTTTAATCCTAGGGTTTCTAAAAATGGTTATCAATCAATTCACTTTCTGAACTAAACTAGGGTTGATCGAGAGATTAGCAAACTACAAATTGAAATTAGTTATTCATCTTATTTATTTTATTTTCAATTTTTGTTTTTAATGTGAAAAATTGCATGAAAGAGAAAAGAAGACAAATAATCGATCTAAGCAGAAAACAAAATTAAATAACAAAGAAGAAAGAGTAATCTTTTATTGAATGTCACTTTCCAAATACAACGCTCCTCTCCTTCTTCAAAATATGCTTCTTTGAATAATAAAAACGAAAATACAAGAAATTTTGAAAAGAGGAAGAATCTAAAGAAAAACCCTAAGCTTCCGTCTCTGCTCTCTCCCTCCCCTCTTCGTTGCTCTGTAGGGGTATTTATAGGTGAAATAGGAAGTAGAGTCCCAGTACAACTCTCCCACGAAACCTCGTAACCAATCTCATCCAAAGTGCCGCGAAAACGCCGCGGCTGTAGCTGGATAATGGCCACGCGCTTTCTTGCGTGGCCTCACTGGTCCGTCCATCTGGGTATCTCCTTCTGGATTCTGCATGCAGACTCTTTATCTTGAGAATTCGGGATAACTTGGGAAGCAAGTTATCATAAATCCGAATTTTTTAAAATTATTTTTATCTTTAAGCTCCCCTTTATCTTTATCCTTGTATTGCAGCAACTAGGGTTGAGTAGAACTTCATCTCATCTTATCCTTTTCCTCCTCTTTTAGCAATTAGGAGTTCTATCTTATCCTTCCTTTTCCTCCCTTAGATTTTAAATAAATAATTTAAAATTCAAGTTTAGATTAGGTTAGATAATAGAGAAACTTCTAAATTACTAAATTTATTTGTATGTGGGCTTGTGAGATTCTTGGGCTTTTGGGCTTTTAGGTTTTACTTTTGCTTTATTTCTTTTATTTTTTTAATTACCCAAGGCCTGCACACATTGAACAATAAAACATTAGTAGCAGTGCTTAATAAAAGAATAAATAGGAAAATATGATGGTAAATGTGATGATAAATATGCACTTTTCACTACCTATCATCCATTTTTAGCCTATGTTGAAACCTGCTGGCCCGCTTCTCCTTATCGGTCACCATGTAGGATACAAATCAACTGAGTCTCAAAAATTCAGTAGCATACTCATCTACAGATTGGTTCAACTGATGTAACCCTCTTTTTGAGCCATTACAGGGATGAACCTCTCATAGAAACCCTTCGAGAACTGGTCCCAAGTAATGGGTTTCTCCAATCTCGCCTCTTCGGCTAGCCACTAGGTTCTGGCCACATCCTTCAGCTGTATCTTAGCCACTTTCAGCTGGTTCTCACTAGGAATTCTGGCCGCCTTTAGAAGATCAATCATGTCAATCACCTACTGTTTTGCATCCAGAGGCTTCTCAGTGTCCTAAAAGACTATGGGATGTAACCTTCTGAAATCTGTCACAGTACCCGGCATCTGTTTTTGGGGTGCAGTCAACAATCCTTGTCGTAAGAGCTCTATTTGTTGTTGCTTGTTATTCATCATTCCCTGAAGTATCCTTATCATGTCGTTTTCCCTGTTAGAACTATCATGAGAAGTGCCAGGATCGTTATGTGTCCCCGTCTTTCCATATCTGAGTTAGTTGAAGGGATGTGATCGGTCGCTAATATTGCACATTCATTATCATATTCTCATACTTATTATAGAATAAACTCTGCTTTTTCCTAATTAATGTTTAATTTATTTGCAGGCCCATTCCTAAAGAAGAGGGAAGAGAAATGAGTCCAAATGCCCATTAAATTCTGATTTAAATCAGAATTAATTCAAAGCCAGTAAATCAAGGCAGATCAGGTCGGTTCAGATCGGTTGAAAACCAGTTAGAACAAATCCCTACATATCAATTGGTTGAAGCCAAAGATCAAAGGCCATTTCGTCAGAATCCCGAACTTTAACTACAAATCTAGCTGAAGATAAAAGTAAGTAGCGAAGCCAAGGACTACCACCAACAGGGTGTGGCCACCTGGCCACACCCTGGCCGCAGAAACGTGGCCAAAGCCGCGTTTTCGCGGCTTTGTTAGTGAGTTAGGGGGAGCGTTTGCTCCCCCTATCTTCTCACGCCTCTTCCCTCTGGGTTTTGGCCTATAAAAGGCATGTTTTTCACTGTAAATGGAAACGACCAAGCAGAGAGTAGAACTTAGGCTAATTTGTAGTTTGTAACTTAGGTTATTATTTTCTTTCATGTAATTTTTATTTTCTTTATGTAACTGAGAGGAGATGATACTTTCATGGAGGAATGAGAGCAAGCTTGTACTGCAGGTGACACCGGTGTAAGTGATCTCTTCTTCCTTTGTTATTTGAATTGAATCAAAGTTACTTTTTCTTCTTTACTCTTATTTTCGTTAACTCTCCTCTAATGTGTTGCAATCCAAGTGAATCTGTTAGCCTCGAGACTGCTTCGCCATTGTAAGTGCCCTTGATGGCCTATGGTGATGAACAACCATTCTCTTGTTAGTATAGTGATTGGTAGTGAAAAGTGCATTTTTATCATTACATTTACCATCACATTTTCATATTTATTCCTATAATTCTGCACATTTACTAATATTTTATTATTTATTGTGTGCAGGCCTTGAGAAATAAAAATAAAGAAATAAAGCCTTAAAAGAAGCCCATGTCCAAGCCCAATGCAAAGTTGCAATTACCAAATGTCAAAGTTGCAAGCCCATGTGGAAAATTTGCAATTACTAAAAGAAGAGGGAAGGGACAGACTTCTGCTCAACCCTAATTGCTTGCAAGACAATCCTAAAGATAAAAGGAGAAGAGTTTAAAGATAAATTCGGATTCAGACTGTACATGTTTTAGTATTCAGATCATAACTTTTGCTACAGATATTCAAATCTGATGATTTAAGATGCTCCAGAAAGAAGACTTGAAGACCTACAACTCTTATGTTGATCAAACTTTTCAATTCAATCCGCAGATAAGACATATTCGGTGATCAACATGATAACAAGTTGCAGGACAGAGTTGTACTGGGACTCTACTTCTTCCAGCTCCTATAAATACCCCTGCAGAGCAACAGAGAAGGACACACAGAAAATACAGAGCCAAAGCTAGGGTTTTTAGGCTTTCTTCTAGTTTAGGTTTTCTTTTCTCTTTTGTAATTTTTATTTTTCCTTTTGTAAACTGAGAGTGAAGGAAGCTTTCATGGTGGAAGGAGTTCATGCTTGTACTGAGGTGACATAGGTGTAAGCCAACTTTTCTTCTATTGTTAATGAAATCTGCTCGAGGTTTGTCTTTTTTATTCTTGTTTTATTTCTTCATGTTTTATTCTTGTTTTCTCTGTTCTTGTTTTCTGTTATTGTTTCTCTCTAATATTTTGTGAACCATGAGATCTGATTGCTTCGAGACTGCCTAGCCGAAGAAGAGCACTTGATGGCTTATGGAGATGAACAATCCTTCTTTAGATTGTCTTTTCTTTTCATAGTGTAGGTAGCGAAGGTGGACGATCCTATACGCCATACTTGCACGCCTTCCAAGACAAGGTAAGTCGTTGCGAACAGATCAAAGGTAAGCAAGGTAGAAGAGGTTTGTACGTGTTATAGTTTCTTTCTTTTAATTTAGTTTAGATCTTCATCTCTCCCACATTTATTCTTCACCTTCTCATTGTAAATATCATATACCATTGTAAATAAAAAAAAAAAAAAATTTTTAGAGAATCTTACAAACGCTTCTATCGCTAGTCCCTCCCTGAGGATCACGACCCGCATAGCCACTGCTACCGCGGATTCGAATTGAGAACCTTGCACATCTTGTTTTAAATCTGATATTCTATATTTTGTGTGCAGGAAAAACTCAATCAACAAATTGGTGCCGTTGCCGGGGAGGGACGGTAAGTTTATCTCTAAAACAAAAATTTAATTTTTAACTAATTCTTTATTCTTTTCTGTTTGCAGGTTTGGAGAACAGGAAACAGAAATACAGAAGCAGCAGTGGACATATAGCTATCCTGTGCCTCTGCCCTCGAAGGCAGAGCACATGAAGCTACTGTTTTGCCGCAGATCTGCGGCCAGAGCCGCAATTCTGCGGCAACAGTAGAGAATTACTGATCCATCTTTTTGCAGGTTGCTGCAATTTGCAATTACTGTTTACTGTTCTGTTGATTTTGTTCTGTGATAAACCTGTAACTGCTAATTAAATCAACAGTAAAAAATTTTTGTTGCAAAAGTTAAAAATGATTAGACGTTTGCATATTAGGCACGTGTCTTTTCAATTACTTTAATTTACTATTGAAGAGTGCTGGAGCAAGGTATGTACGCATTGCATGTAGAGTAGGACTCATCTCTTGGTTGATTTTCTGCTTTGAGTGAATCTTATCTACTTATCTTGTACACTTGCACTAATTCATCTTAAGGGCATAACCCATTAACAAGATAAGGTGGGGATTTCATCACCCTTCCTTAGCCCAAAAATCATATCTCAAGCACTCACTAACCCAAGCCTAACTTAAAAATTAGTAGACGTTGGCCCTAGGGACATCTCGGACTCAATAGGAGATTATCCTAAGGGGGAACAGTGCTGGAAGTTGACTCTTGTCAAATCAGTGTCTAGGAAAGGGATTGAGGGCCGAAAGCCCGAAGATTGGTGGTTATTTAATTAAGGAACGTCTTTGACGGAAAACCTCCCACCACTCTTGCCCTGACCTGGCTGATTAACTTGTGGTCAAAGTCTGCACCCAACCTCCTGTGGACGGTCTAACCAGTTAGGAGTCGTCTAGGTCATAGGTCTACCCTAACTTAGGTTAGAATTTTTCTTTTTTTTTTGTTTGTTTATTTGTTTGTTGTGTTTGTGTTGGTGTGATATGGCATATAATAATAATTCCAATTTTAATCCATATTACACCCCTAACTATTATTCGGATATTACCAACCCGGCATACCCTAACTTTGACCAATCAGTGTGCCAGAATGGTCTTATCCGAATGAATATAACCCACACCCCCATCTTATGACTATAATTTCCATAATAATTTCAACTCGTCACAGAGTTTATGGGGTTTCGAGTCCCCCGAGTCTAATTCTCGACCAAATTGTCCTCCATATCCATCTAGTCCACATTCTTCCCAAGATTCATACTCAGATCCACCCATTCAGAATAGAAATCTATCTATCTTGGAAATGATGAGTATGAATGAGTCCAAGCAAAAATCACCATCAATCTTAGACATGATGATGCGTGAGTCCACCGACTCACAACTTCATCACGATTACCCGTCCTATTTTCAAGTCCAATCAGAACATGATGCACCTATCGACTATGAAGGGATGCTTGCCGCCATGAATCAGGCTAGATTAGCCCATGATCATGACCTAGATTTGATGGTTGAATCTTTACGTTCTCACCGTTCGGCCATTTCTGCTTTCATTGACCACTCGATTAGAGCCGACGAACCAAGTTGCTTTGGACAACAAGATTCTAATTCAGTACCATCATGTGAACTTGCCGAAACTTCAAATTCTGATAACTTGGCAAGTTTTCCTTTCCTGAATTAGAACTTGAACATGAATATGATCATGATCTTCCACTTGATGATTCAATTTTATTTCCTGATCCAATAATGACTCCAGTGTCTCCACCTGATTTCACTTTTCCCGAGTCAACATTGGATCCTATTCCAATTCATTATGAAATTGAATCACCCATTTTAGATGATCATATTGAACTTGACCTAGATTCTCACAATCTCTTTACTTCTGAAACTGATTGTACAATTCTGACGGAAGATGTTGACCTTAGTTTTGAAGAATTGTATGGCGATGAGCTAGAATTCCTTAATATTGGAAGTAAAGAGATATCACTCATATTAGGTCACATTTCATTGTGGGAAGAAGATTGTGGACTTGAGTTTCTATTTCTTGACTTGGACCCACTTCCTGAACTTAGCCCGACTCCTGAGCCCTTACTTGATTTGAGCTTCTTCCCTGAGTCGGTATTCGTTCCCGTACCTATAATGTCCAAGTCAATAATTCCATCTTTTCATACTCCATTTTGGGACAAGGAGGTTGAGACAATTAACTCTGAAATTTATTATGAAATTTGGAAATTTGATGGGGTGGAAATACTAAAAATTGATTATACATATATTTTAGTGGGTTATGTAAGGAAAGTTTTTGGTGGGTTCCACCAAATTATCTGTTATCTTGATTGGGCCGCATTTCGTGGACCAATTAGACCACCTCCGGAACCACCACCTTAAGGTAACTTCCGCCTTCCCTTGTTCTGTTTCATGCATATATGCATTCATTCATACATTGAGGACAATGCATGAGATAAGTGTGGGGGTGGGCTTTACTAACATACTAACATAGGTAAAAACTAACAAAAATTTGCTAATTGCTAAAAAAAAAAAAAAAAAATTGTTATAAAAAGGAAGTATTTTGACTTATTTTTTGAAAGAAATCTAAGTTAGTTTTAAGAATTAGGAAAATCATGATTAGGATTTCTAAAAACTTGGTCAAAATAAATAAATTGTTTAAATTTTAGGTATAGGAGAAGAAATTGAATAATTAATTAGTCTTGATTTTTACCTTAATGAAATATGCATACCTAATGCATATCTAGGATTCTAAGACGAAGACCTTGTGCCTCATAAAAAAAACGAAAAAAAAAAGAAAAAAATCACCAATTAAGCTGATACATGTGCCTCAAGAAGCATAAGTATTCATGCCTAAAGGTGAGTAAATAAAATAAAGTCCTTAGTTTTGGGACCTAGTTCACTCGAATTTGAGTCCGCGGGGTATTTTCTCACCTGGTGCCCTAAAGCCAACCGGTTTGGGAGTCATCGACTTTAAGTTCGTTACATGGGTGGATTAGAAAGCCTAAGGAAATTAAGGAAAAATTACTTATATATGTATTAACACATCTAATAGTCAATTAGTTAGGTATGAGGGCCTCAAGAAGCCTTAATGCTTGTACGAAAGAAAATTAGATGCGTTATACATATTAAAAAAAAAAGAAAAAAAATATATTTATAGAGGCATGAGAGTCCAAGTTAAGGAATTCCTAGTATAAATTCATAAGGATGCATATGATTTTTGGTAACGAAAAAGACTATATTAGAAATTCAATTTTAATTCTTACCTAAAATGAAAAACAATTAACCTTATAAAGACTAAGTTTGAAGAATGAATAAAAATGAGGATCCTAAAACTTATAGACTACTTAGTCTCTTCAATAATAATTCAAATATTTTTCTTTTTATGGATTTTGTGGGTGCAATCCGCTGAAAACCCTCACGAGACAACACTCGTCCTCTAGGGTAACCTAGAGGTTTAACGGCTTGTTGCACGTGCTAAGTGCAATCGTGATTCCTACGAAAGTGAGTTAGGTTAGATTAATTTTTCTTTTTCTCTTTGATTTTTACTCGAGGACGAGCAAAAAGATAAGTGTGGGGGTGTGATTGGTAGTGAAAAGTGCATTTTTATCATTACATTTACCATCACATTTTCATATTTATTCCTATAATTCTGCACATTTACTAATATTTTATTATTTATTGTGTGCAGGCCTTGAGAAATAAAAATAAAGAAATAAAGCCTTAAAAGAAGCCCATGTCCAAGCCCAATGCAAAGTTGCAATTACCAAATGTCAAAGTTGCAAGCCCATGTGCAAAATTTGCAATTACTAAAAGAAGAGGGAAGGGACAGACTTCTACTCAACCCTAGTTGCTTGCAAGACAATCCTAAAGATAAAAGGAGAAGAGGGAGAAGAGTTTAAAGATAAATTCGGATTCAGACTGTACATGTTTTAGTATTCAGATCATAACTTTTGCTACAGATATTCAAATCCGATGATTTAAGATGCTCCAGAAAGAAGACTTGAAGACCTACAACTCTTATGGTGATCAAACTTTTTAATTCAATCCGCAGATAAGACATATTCGGTGATCAACATGATAACAAGTTGCAGGACAGAGTTGTACTGGGACTCTACTTCTTCCAGCTCCTATAAATACCCCTGCAGAGCAACAGAGAAGGACACACAGAAAATACAGAGCCAAAGCTATGGTTTTTAGGCTTTCTTCTAGTTTAGGTTTTCTTTTCTCTTTTGTAATTTTATTTTTCCTTTTTGTAAACTGAGAGTGAAGGAAGCTTTCATGGTGGAAGGAGTTCATGCTTGTACTGAGGTGACATAGGTGTAAGCCAACTTTTCTTCTATTGTTAATGAAATCTGCTCGAGGTTTGTCTTTTTATTCTTGTTTTATTTCTTCATGTTTTATTCTTGTTTTCTCTGTTCTTGTTTTCTGTTATTGTTTCTCTCTAATATTTTGTGAACCATGAGATCTGATTGCTTCGAGACTGCCTAGCCGAAGAAGAGCACTTGATGGCTTATGGAGATGAACAATCCTTCTTTAGATTGTCTTTTCTTTTCATAGTGTAGGTAGCGAAGGTGGACGATCCTATACGCCATACTTGCACGCCTTCCAAGACAAGGTAAGTCGTTGTGAACAGATCAAAGGTAAGCAAGGTAGAAGAGGTTTGTACGTGTTATAGTTTCTTTCTTTTTAATTTAGTTTAGATCTTCATCTCTCCCACATTTATTCTTCACCTTCTCATTGTAAATATCATATACCATTGTAAATAAAAAAAAAGAAAATAATTTTTAGAGAATCTTACAAACGCTTCTATCGCTAGTCCCTCCCTGAGGATCACGACCCGCATAGCCACTGCTACCGCGGATTCGAATTGAGAACCTTGCACATCTTGTTTTAAATCTGATATTCTATATTTTGTGTGCAGGAAAAACTCAATCATATAGCTTGCCCTTTTATTCTTAGTGTAGATCGGGAATGGGGAAGATCCTACACGCAACGCTTGATCGCCTTCAAAGATAAGGTAAGTCGTAGCTACGAGTCCAAGATATATGAGCACAAAAGGGGTAAGTAACTTTTAGTTTCTTTCTTTTCTTTTAATTCTTTAGTTTAGAACACCACAATCTACCACTTCTTTTATCATTCCTTTTCCATTTCTTTGTACATATCATTTCTTGTTTTTCCATCTTCTTAATCTACCATCTTCTTCCTAACTCACTTTAACCTAATTTTTCTCTTTTTCTTTACAAGAACTAAAAGAAGAATTTTAACCATCCTTTGTATCTTAAAAGAAAACTTGCTAAACAAAGCTTCCATCGCTAGTCCCTCCTTGTGGATCACGACCCACATAGCCACTTGCTATTGCGGTAGAATTGAGTAACTTGCACTCTTTAATCTTAAAATCTGAAATACTGTATTTTTGTGCAGGTTTAAACTCAATCAAATTTTGGTGCCGTTGCTGGGGAGGGACGGTAAGTTATTCTCTTTTTAGATTTATATTTTGGTTAACTTTCTTTTTTGTTCTTGGTGTACAGGTTTGACAACAAGAAATTTTTGCTGCAGTGGACATATAAGTGGCCTTGGACTCTGCTCAAGAAAGCAGAGCCAAGAAGCCCTCAGATTTGCTATATTCTTGTGACAATCTGAGTGAACTACTAATCTGTATTTTTTACAGGTTGGCTGTAGTGCAAAGTTTAATATCGGTAGTTATCTATTTCCTTATTTGTCTCACTGTATTTACTTTCTAACCTCAACAATAAAATGATGTTTGTTAAATACTAAAAACGGTTTAGACTTGCATTTAGGCACGTGTCTAATTCGTTTACATTTTTCATTACTGTTGAAGAGTGCTGGAGCAAAGGTACGTATGCATAGCATCTAGTATAATAACACTTTTGGATTGTTTACATTGCTTAAGTGTTGCTTTTCTTGTACACTGCACTAAATTGTTCTAAGGGCTTGTCCTATAAACAAGATAGGTGGGGAAGTAATTACCCTCCCTTAGCCCACAAACGATCTCCTCACTCACTAACCCAAGCCTAACTAAAACTGAGTAAACGTTGGCCCTAGGGACATCTCGGACTCAAATAGGAGACTGACCTAAGGGGAAAGTTGATTTGAATCTGACTCTTGCCAAATGGTGACTAAGGTTGGGGATTGAGGGGCGAAACCCCGAAGGCTGGTGGTTTGGCTTAATTAGGCCCGTCACTTCTGCGCGGATACCTCCCACCAATCTTGCCACTACCTGGCCGATTAACTTGTGGTCAGATTCGGCAATATACCCCCGTGGACAGTCTAACCAGTTAGGAGTCGTCTAGGTCTAAGGTTTACCCTAACTTAGGTTAGATTTTTTTTCTTTTTATTTGTTTGCTTATTTGTTTTTTTTTTTCTTTGTTTGTATTTTATTGTGTGATATGGCTTATAACAACAATTATTCCAATTTTAATGGTAATTCATATTACACACCAACCTCTTTTTCGGATATTACCAACCCGACATATCATAACTTTAACCAACATAGTATGCCGGATTGGTCTTATCCGAATCAAATATAACCCATGCCCCCAATCTTATAACCATAATTTACAGAATAATTTCAACTCTTCACAGAGTCAATAGGGATTCACCTCCCCCGAGTTCAATTTTCAACCAACTTGTCCTCCTTATCCACCTTGTCCACAATATTTCCAAGATTCATACTCAGTTCCACCAGTCCAAAATAGAAAACCATCAATGTTGGAAATGAGTATACGTGAGTCCAAACAACAATCACAAAATCTGATGGACTCAGAATTTCACCACCAATTCCAAAATAACACTTCATCTTTTCAAGACCAATCGCAACAAAATGATGAACCAATCAACTATGAAAAGATGCTTGAAGCCATGACTCAGGCTCAAAACGCTCGTAATCATGACATAGATATGATGGTCCAAACTCTACGTTCTCACCGTTTGGCCAGTTCTGATGTCGCTAACCATTCTGTTAGAGCCGAAGAGTCATGTTGTTTTGAAAAACAAGGTTCCATTTCAGCACAATCATTTGAACTTGCCCAAACTCTAAATTTTAAAAGTGACATTGACAGTTTGGCAAGTTATCCCTTTCCTGAAATTGAACTTGAGAATGAATATGATCATGAACCTCAACTTAGTGATTCAATTCTACTTCCTGATTCAATGATGACTCCGGTGTCTTCACCTGATTTCAATCTTTTTTCCAAGTCAACATTGGATCCTGTGCCAATTCATAATGAAATTGAATCGCCCATCTTTGATGATCATCATATTGAACTTGACCAATTTCATACTTTTGAAAGTCCCATTAACAAATTGGCAAGTTCTCATTTTTATGAAATTGAACTCAATGAGAAATGTGACCTAGATTCTCAATTTTGTGATCCAGTTCAAATTTCTGAATCAATATTTACTCCTGTTTTGTTACCCGACTTGAGTAATATTTTAGAGTCAGTTTTGATTCTCACACCTGTCGTTCTTGAACTTGAATCACCAATATTAAGTCACATTCTATTGTGAGGAAATGAATGTGGACTTGAGTTTCAACTTCTTGATTTGAACCCACTTCCTGAACCAATCTCGACTCCTGAACCTTTATTTGACTTAAGTCATTTTTCTGAGTCGGTATTAGTTCTCATACTTCCAAAGTCCAAGTCAATCATTCTATCTTTTCAAACTCCATTTTGGGACAAGGCGGTTGACAAAATTGACTCTGAAATTAATTATGAAATTTGGAAATTAGATGGGGTTAAATTTTTAATAAAAATAATTCATGTATACATCATTTTAGTGGGTTATATTACAGAGATTTCTGGTGGGTTCCTCCTAACTCAACCAAAAGTCGATTGGGCCGCATTTCGTGGACCAATCCGACCACCACCGGAACCACCACTTTAAGGCAGTATTTTTCTTCCCTTACTTCTTTTTCATGCATCTATGCTAATTCATACATTGAGGACAATGCAAAAGATAGGTATGGGGGTGTGATAGGTCGCTAATATTGCACATTCATTATCATATTCTCATACTTATTATAGAATAAACTCTTCTTTTTCCTAATTAATGTTTAATTTATTTTAGGCCCATTCCTAAAGAAGAGGGAAGAGAAATAAGCCCAAAAGCCCATCAAATTCTGATTTAAATCAGAATTAATTCGAAGTCAGTAAATCAGGGCAGATCAGGTCAGTTCAGATTGGTTGAAAACTAGTTAGAATAAATCCCTACATATCAATCGGTTGAAGCCAAAGATCAAAGGCCATTTTGTCAGAATCCCGGACTTTAACTGCAAATCTAGCTGAAGATAAAAGTAAGTAGCGAAGTCAGGGACTGCCACCAACAGGGTGTGGCCACCTTGGCCGCGAAAACGCGGCCAAAGCCGCGTTTTCACGACTTTGTTAGTGAGTTAGGGGGAGCGTTTTCTCCCCCTATCTTCTCACGCCTCTCCCCTCTAGGTTTTTCCTATAAAAGGCAGGTTTTTCACTGTAAATGGAAACGACCAAGCAGAGAGTAGAACTTAGGCTAATTTGTAATTTGTAACTTAGGTTTTTATTTTCTTTCATGTAATTTTTATTTTCTTTATGTAACTGAGAGGAGATGATACTTTCATGGAGGAATGAGAGCAAGCTTGTACTGCAGGTGACACCGGTGTAAGTGATCTCTTCTTCCTTTGTTATTTGATTTGAATCAAAGTTACTTTTTCTTCTTTACTCTTATTTTCGTTTACTCTCCTCTAATGTGTTGCAATCCAAGTGAATCTGTTAGCCTCGAGGCTGCTTCCATTGCAAGTGCCCTTGATGGCCTATGGCGATGAACAACCATTCTCTTGTTAGTATAGCTTGCCCTTTTATTCTTAGTGTAGATCGGGAATGGGGAAGATCCTACACGCCATGCTTGATCGCCTTCAAAGACAAGGTAAGTCGTAGCTACGAGTCCAAGGTATATGAGCACAAAGGGGTAAGTAACTTTTAGTTTCTTTCTTTTCTTTTAATTCTTTAGTTTAGAACACCACAATCTACCACTTCTTTTATCATTTCTTTTTCATTTCTTTGTACATATCATTTCTTGTTTTTCCATCTTCTTAATCTACCATCTTCTTCCTAACTCACTTTAACCTAATTTTTCTCTTTTTCTTTACAAGAACTAAAAGAAGAATTTTAACCACCTTTGTATCTTAAAAAAAAACTTGCTAAACAAAGCTTCCATCGCTAGTCCCTCCTTGTGGATCACGACCCGCATAGCCACTTGTTATTGCCGTAAAATTGAGTAACTTGTATTCTTTAATCTTAAAACCTGAAATACTGTATTTTTGTGCAGGTTTAAACTCAATCAGGATGATGGGAAGAAGCTGGAAGGAAAAAGATAGAAGGGTCTCAGGATCCAAGAAATATATTGCGAGGAAGGAATAGATAACATCGTACTTGCGATTGGAATATATATTTAACACTCGTGCTCTCCAGTTACAAATTAATATAACATTAGTCTACCGACTGGTTGTACTGAAGATGTGAGAGCCTAAACTCTAATACCACCCTGTAATGCCCCGACCCTGCGGGTATGTATATACGCAGGGTAGAAATACCCACACATATATACGCTAAGCATCAGTACAGGCAAGAATCAGACTACGAAAGCACAGTAGTAATATACATTCTAACAGAAAAGTACAAGTACATAGTTATCACAAAGAGTGATACAATATTATAAGAATATTACATCACCAGAGAATACAAAAGTACGATTTACAAAGAGATATACATAACAAAAGCTGAGAGGTGCTCACGAGCAGCAAGAGGAGCCTCGATAGCCAATCAGGAGAAGAGCTAAGAGGAAGAGACGTCCAAGCTTCCGCTGCGCTACTCTGATCACCTCGGAAGGATCCGCTACGCTCCACGCTCTAAAATCTGGACATACGGGTCCAGGGTTGTCAGATACAACCCAACGAGTGTGAAAGATGAGGCCAAGTGGCATGCGTATCAAGCATACGTGTACAGGAAGAATATAAGCACATATAAACAAGAAATGAGACAGTAAGTAAAATACTATGGGGAAACCAGTTATACAAGCCCACATTACCAATCTGTAAGATTAGTATGTCGAAGGAATAATCCAAACAAGGACCCTAATATATATACCCTACACCTCACAGCACTGTAACCTGACTTGCCTTCACAATAACAAATAAGAAAACGGTATGAAAACTCAAAAATAAGCAATCAAGTAATTTAACAAAGTAGCACAGGTATCATTTGTAGTGAGTAGGATAATGTATTGTATCACAGGTCTCCCAAGTATAGATCAAGTGTATCGCTAGTCAGATATCAGTAGCATGTTCTTATTATGTTATTAAGAATCGTCTGATTTGTATATATCGGTATGTATCCCATTCCACATACCTCAGCATAGAGACCGGAGAGTAAATTATTGAAAACTGATAGAGATTGACGAACTATGTTTAGAATGGGTCATGTACATTCCTGGGACAACGGTCAAGGAGTATCGGTTCTAAGCTAGAACGAACCACTAAGTACAGGACTATTGTACACCCTAATTGGAATAGGATGTCACCGCTCCCACAGGAATAGGCCCAGGGGCTTATGGCACACCTAGAAGGAAGGAGAGTAGGGGTGCCAGTACACCCCACGGAAACACATGGTGGCCTCCAAGTGAATCCTAAAAGTGTGGCCGTGCGACACTTAGGGATATCATAAACATAGAGACTATATCGGTACTCATCAATTTCTCTCATTCAAGTGTAAGTTGTCTAATTATTACAATTGTGTCCATAATGATCAGTTTACGAGATTTAACTAGATTGTTATAACAAGAGGAACATGTTAAATATAAGAGTACATGAATTCAGGTTTATGACAGGATAACAAGTGTCAAGTCCTCATAAAATGATAATCATGAATGAGCAATGTAGTACAGGTGTCCGGTGTACTAGTATCTAGTCAGGTATTACAAATCAGATCAAGTGTACCAGTACCATGTGAAAGCATGTCAAGTAATCAAGTGATAGCATGTCAATATCAGGTGTCAGGTATCATGTGTCAAGTACTTGATATATCGGTGTCAGGTAAGTTGAACAGAGCCACAATATTGTATGTCAGGTAATCACCCGGCCATGTAACATGACACAGGAGGACAAAATAGTTAAATATTTCAAACTCTTCATAATCATGTCTATAAAAATAATAAATTAATCTATTAATTAGCTATGCGAAGCTGGAGCATATCTAGGCATGTCCACTGCGAGTATAATATCATTTCAGCGAGTTACGATAACGACCACAAAATGAATAACAATATAGGCCTGCAAGCAGGAAACAATATGAGAAAAGTCCTCGCTATCCCAAAAAGGCACTCACCAAACATGTAACAAGTATAAGAAAAACAATCGCACTAACAAGTCTAAGTACTCACATAACATGCATCAAGCCCTAGAATGCAATTAGTTAGGCATGAAACAACACAAAGTATGTACTCGCCTAAAACCATACAATGTCGAGCAATATCCGGGAAATTCACGAACACCACGTGCATGCTACCAATCCATATTAAAATATAAATATATATATATTAGAGAGAGAATGAGAAAGGGAAGAGAGAGAAGACTTGGCTAGAGGGAGAGAAAGAGGCTACAAGAGAGAGCTAGAGGGAGTGCTGTAGGAAAGTGTGAGAGAGAGGGGGCAATTGTGCTGGAAATGAAGGGGGATAAATAGGGGATGAATGAAAGGATAGATAGGGAATAAAAGAAAAGGGGTAAAAGAGGAAAGAAGGAAAAGAAGATAGAAGAAAAGAAAGAAATGAAGAAAGAAAGAAAGAAAGAAGAAAGAAGTGAAAAAAGGAGAGAAGGGGAGGATGGTCGGCCACCAGGGGGCAGCGGCGCCGCCGGAGGGGCGACGCGTGGTCTGGACCCGAGGGGAGGTGGGGTTTGGGTGTTGTATTGATTGTGATGTTATTGTTGTGGTTGTTATTGTGATGGTGAATGCTGCTGGTGGTGGTGGTGATGGAGTTGTGGTGGTGTTGGGAGTTAAAGGAGGAGGTGGAGATGGTGTTTGGGTGATGGGAGTGGAGAAATTGAGGGATTTGAAGGTGAATTTTGGAGAAGAAATGGAAAGTTGAGTAATGTGTTTTGGTGAAATTGGAGAAGATAGAGTGGTAGTTGAAGATGAGGGAAGTTGGGAAGAGAAGAGAGGAGCTTGAGGGGAAGAGTGGCGTCAGCCAGGGGACGGGACAGCAGCACTGGTGGTGCTGGGCGGTGGCAGTCAAGGAGAAGGAAGAGAAAGAGTTGGTGGGAAAGAAGGAGGAGAAATAGAGAAATAAGAAGGAGGACAGAAAGAAAGAAAAAAGAAAAGAGAAAGAGAGGGAGACGGGGAGTATGGGGGAGGAATGGGGTGGTTGGTGCTGCTATTGGCAGAGGTATGAGGAAGGTGTTGGCCCAAAGGCCTTCCACTCTAGTTTTGATGATTTATTAACTCATGTAGTTATGTTTACTAATAATCTTATGATGTTTAGTTTCAGATCTTTAATCAAGATATTAGTTTGTGATTACTTCAACAAAGGAGTTTTGAAGCCTTTCATGGTGATTCCAGAGCCCGAGCAACAAGATCTTACATAGCACTCATTGGAGTCTACCTCGGTGGATCGCGGAGTTTTGGATCGAGTCGACTTGAAGATGGAGATCGTCAAGAAGACTTAGGTATCCTGTTATAGTTTGTTTTAGATCCATATGTAAAGATTAGATAGTGTGATATGCTCAAGCTCACAACACACACACGTTTCATGTTTTGATTTTGGTTTTCGGTTTTTGGTTTAACCGATATTGGTTTTCATGAATAGTTAGATCAAAACAAGTTTACATGGTTTTAATGTATATTAGATATGTTCTATATACATGCATGCTTCAACTAATTAGACAAACTTATTTTGATATGCCTATTCATGAGTTTTTAGTGTTTTGGTAATTTAACAAAACATATTTTTGGATTTAAAGACAAAAACTATGATATGTATATGTTTCATGTATATTGGACCTATGTCCATATGCAACATGCCTAAATGTGTTTAAGTATCATGTTTTTGTATTTAAATGAGTTTTAGGAAAAATCAGATTTCCTATTGAAAAATCTAAGTTTGGTAAAATACAGGTTTTGGTTTTTGACAAAATTTATAAGACAAAAAATTTGTTCAAAATGTTTGATATTTGTCTTGAAATTTTTATCACATGTTTGTATATCAATGAAAAATGATAAAACTATTTTTGTGGAATTTTAGAAGATTTATGGGATTTATTAGAATATTTTTTAACAAGTTTTTCTGACCCAGATTTCTGCCTGACAGGCTCTGGCGGTCGACCGACCGATCGACCGTACCCCAGAGTCGGTCGACCGGGCGATCGACCGACGTGCACAAGCCTGTGCACGTTGGCCAGGCACTTGGGCCGGTCGACCGGGCGGTCGACCGGACCAGAGAGCTCTGCTCTCTGTTTTTCTACGGTCGACCGGGCGGTCGACCGCAGGTCTCCAACGGTCATAAATATGACCACCTGGTCGACCGCCAGCCGTCTCAGGCTGACAATTCAGCCTAACGGCAAGTTTTGTATTGGGGCTATAAATACCCTATTGCTTTGAGTTTTTGGTTAAGATTTCTAGAGAAAAAATTTCTCCTATCTACAAGTGTTTTTAACAAGTGTTCAAAAGTGTTTTTGTGCCAAAAAAGATTCATCTTATTTGTTTTAGGGTTTTGGAAAATATCAAAGAAAATAGAAATTTGGGAGTTTTTGTATTGTTCTTCACTTCTATCATCTACAAAGTATTTTCTCAAGTATTTTTCTTTGAGTTTTTGTTTTCCAAACTCTTGGTTTTCCACACTTGAGCTATATCTCCTATCCTAATCTATAGGATCATTTATTTGTGGGAAAAGAGATTGTTTGTGGTTGAAAGATACCACCAAGTTGTAAACCCTTGCTTTGTTGATATCCCTCTTTGGTAGAGGTTGATTTGGGTTGTTGGTTGCTCCCTCTTTGGTAGAGGTTGAGATTGTGATTTACTCCCTCTTGGTGAGGTGGAGTTAGAGTTGGCTTGTATCCCTCTTTGGTAGAGGTGGATTGTGGTTGTTTGGCTAAGGGCCTACCCCTCGTGTGTGAGGTGGTGATTGTGTTGCCTCGGTGGAGGTTGTATTGGTTGAGAGAGGAGTTCGGTACTCCCGGTTGTATTTGTACAAAATCCTCGGTGGAGGTTCCCTCAGTGGGAGTCCTAGGTGGACAAGTTAGTGGATTAGAAATCCTTCTCGGTGAAGGCGGGGACGTAGAGCTCGGTGCTCGAACCTCGAAACACATCTTGTTGTTTGCGTTTGATCCATTGACTCTATACTCTCTCTCTCTCTCTATTTGTGTTGTGCATCATTCATATCATTCATATATTATATGCTTGTGTTGTGCCTTGCATCATTCATATTGTCTATTCCTATATATTCTTGGCTTGTGCTTGTGTGCCTCACTTGTGCTTAACCACGAGAGCTTCATATAGCGCCTCAACTCTTATTCAGAGGAATCAAGAGGAGTTAGTCCAGAGCCCTTCACGGGGAATTCGGCTACACTCGTTGGTTGCACTAAGTGTAGTTGCAAATTAGTTTTAATTTTCGCATTTAGTTTTTAGATTAGCACCTATTCACCCCCCTCTAGGTGATTTCAATTGGTATCAGAGCCTCCGCTCCTGATATTTGGTTTAACCACCTAGGAGTGTGATCTTGGACTAGCTAATCTATCATTTGCATTTGCACGTATATTGTTTGCACACACTCATGGATTGCTTGTCACCTCCCATGTTCGATGTCTCCAACATTGACATGTGAAAATTTAGGATGTCCATATATTTGAAAACCCTAGGCTTGCATGTTTTCCTTGCCGCTACCAAGAAATGCTATCTTGGTAACCGCAATCACATAGGGGCCAATACACAAGCCCTTGAGGCTATTAGAAGCACGCTTAACAAAGATTATCTTATGCTTGTTTCTAACTTTGATTCCGCCTTTGCAGTGTGGAACAAGTTGACTTCCTCTGAGCTTCAAATGCCCAACATAATGGAGGATGAATCTAGTGGAGAATCCGACGATGCATGCTACATGGTCCAAGGAAATGACTCCCTTGAGGTACATTCGGATACTCAACTAGATAGTGCTAGCTCTTCATTTGATGATCATGATAGTATAGATGCCGATGCTTTAAATGAAGAGTTATCTATTGTTTGTGAGAACCTACTTGAAAAATATAAAGTTTTGAAAAAGAAAACTTGTAAATTAAATAAAGAAAAAGAGGATTTGTTTTCAAAACTTGAGTTGGTTTTACAAGATAAAGTGGAGATTTCTAATGAAAGAGATTCATTAAAATCTAGACTTGATCTTGCTCTAAAAGAAAATGAATTGTTAAAATATAAAAATGATTGTGAAATAATTTTGAAGAAAAATAAAAACTTGTCTTCAAAAGTCAACTTTGTTTTAAAAGAAAATGATTCTTTAAAAATGAAAATTGCTTCTATTTCTAAGGATTTAGAAGATTGTTTAAAGAAAAATATTGTTTTGAAAAATGATATCTTCACATGTTTGCCATGCTAGGATAGTTTCATCTAGCACACCTATTGCATGCCACACTTCTTCTTTAATTAAAAATGATATATTCATGCTAAAGAAGAATATTGATTGTTTGGGCTCCACTTTGAGCCAATGTGCTAAGAACCATACACGTTTGGAATCTTTGTTTCGAAAGAAACAAGTTCCATCTTTGCATGCACACCCTCCACGGCATACACATGCTACTCACGGTCATCACCATCACAGCTTGTATGCTCATGTGTACACTTGTACACATTGTGGACGTAAGGGCCACCTTGCTAAATTTTGTTTTGATCGTATAAATGATTGTAATTTAGCAGATAAATTTGTTTGGGTTAGAAAAGGTACTAACCCCCATGGACCCAAAAGAGTGTGGGTACCAAAGACCACCCCTATTGTATTTGATGTAGGTGTGGGCTCTCGCATGACGTGAGAGTTATGGTGCCTTGAGGTGGATGCGTTCCGAGCTTAAAGAGAACTATTTGGATGCATCACTTTCAAGGGAAGTTTGGTGGGAGGACCACCTTGGTTTGGAGAACTAAAGAGGTGCCTTCATCGGTTTTGGTATCGATCTCTAACTCCCGTTTATATTTACATGCTTTTCATGTCATTGATTTATAGCATGTCATGTTTTATTATTCATTATGCCTATGCCATGTTTATTAGAATAGTGATATACATGTTTAGTTATTTGAGACACCCTTATTTTATATGGATCTATATTTAGTGTTCTCACCTTGTTTTTAAACTAATATGTATATCCTAGATCTAATGCATATGCATATACATAAGTGAACATATGGATGTTTATGATTTTTATTTTGATACTTCATGTTTTGTTGTTTATAGATTATTATGAAAATGCCATGATTATTAGATCATTGACATGCATGTATAGCTTTTGAGACACCCATGTTTAATATGGACCATTACTTTTGTGTTCTCGCATATGTTTAGCTATCATGTTTATCATAACTCTAATAACATGTGAATTTACATAATGATCATGTTTATGTTTATTATGTTGATTTTTGTCTAATTTGATGCTTCTTGTTTTGATTACTTGTTTAAATGTTAGTTTTCATTAAGACTAGGATTTATACTTGTACATATAGTGGGCCACAAATAAACTTTTATATGTTTGGGCTTGAACGATTATTTGTACCCATTAGATGTGCTAGTATAGTCTAGTTTTGATGATTCATGCATTTAACTTGTATTCCTATTTTATCCATGTTTTTCATGTTTCTATGTTTAACTTCATGTATGTGTCTATCTTGTCCAAACTATTTGTTTATACATATACATCCTTTGAGCCACGTGCCTTCATGCATATACATTTGTGGACTCGTTATATTTTGGATATGTATGTATACTTTAGTTTGTACTTGACATACATATGCCTTGAAGAAATCGAGTTTTGATGATTTTCATGTTTTGAGGAATATTGAGCTTGAATGTCTATTTTCATGATTAGTTGTGTCACATAACACTTGTACACTCACTTCATTTAAATGTTTCTCATGATTATATTTTTCATGAGTATGTATGGGCTTTATGGACTTCGAGTGTTTAGTGCCATATGATTTACATGTATTTCATGAAATATAATTTTGTTTTATTCCTTGCTTGAAGAATTTCGTACTAGCTTAAAAGTTTTTACATTTAACTAGTTCGGATTCTTCGTTTTGGTAGAGTTTTTCAAACATTCAATATTTTCAAACCTATTTTGAAAACCTTACCTTCTACGAGCGGTTGGATGGGCGACCATGCCTATGTATGCTTTATATTGAAAATCATTTTAAACATGAGCATGATTGGGTGGTAGGTTATATGAGTTATACACTTGATCTTATTATTGTTGTTTCAATTGGTATCATTGGATCGTTTCAATTGGTATGATTGGATCGTTTCAATTGGTATCAATATTGACATTTTTGTATACTCATATATTTGTATGTATGTATGCTTTCATTTCATATAGTATTAATTTCGATTGGTATCTAATTTTTCATACATATATAAATTTTGTTTATGCTAAAGCTTGAATTTTTAATGACTATCATGTTTTCAATTGATTAGTTTTTCAATTGATATTTTAATAACGATGCATAAGCTTATAACAAATAAAAATTTGATCATCTTTTTAGTTGGTATTTAATAAAGGGGGAGAAAATTTGTATTTTTGTCTTTCAATTGGTATTTTGTTTACCGATGATTTCTACTCCCATACTTTATGATTTAAAATGATTAAAAAAATGAATATTTATCTTATTTTGGTATCATATGTTCTAAATGACAAATTCTGACAATTGGTATCTTTTTGTTTCAAGATGCTTATTTGAATATTTTCAATTGGTATCAAGATTTTATTTATTTTCTCACAATTGATATCAATGCCTTTATTTACTTTCAATTGGTATCAATTCTTAAATGTTTTTATGTTTCCTTTCAATTGGTATCAAAATGTACTACATTGACATATTTTTAATTGGTATCTTAATTGATTGTCACCCCTTAGTTAATTCTTTGTTTCGAACAAAAAGGGGAGAACATTTTTTTGACCCCTTGTTGATGATTGACAAAAAGGGGGAGAATTATTTGAGTTTATATGCATGTTTTTATATGCATGTTTTGTTTATCTAGAAACATAGTTTTGTTTTTAATTATTAGTTTGTCGTTTAATTGGTATCAAGAGCGCATTTTTTCGTTTATTTGTTGATATCAAGAGCTTTATTTAAAGAACATGTTTTTTTAGTTTGGTATCAAGAGCTTTAATAGAGTTTTACCGTTTAATTGGTATCAAGACTTGTTTTATGCATGTCTAAGTTTAATTGGTATCAAGACTTGTTTTATGCATGTCCATGCATACTTGTTTTATGCATGTCTATGCGTTTTCATGTTTAATATGCATTTTCAAGTTTACTTTTCATTGCATATTTATATGTTTATTGTGATGCATGAGTTAAGGGGGAGCTTCTTTGAAGCTTAACTTTAATCCATGCATATAAAACTCCATGAGTTTTGTCATCATCAAAAAGGGGGAGATTGTTGGCCCAAAGGCCTTCCACTCTAGTTTTGATGATGATTAACTCATGTAGTTATGTTTACTAATAATCTTGTGATGTTTAGTTTCAGATCTTTAATCAAGATATTAGTTGGTGATTTCTTCGACAAAGGAGTTTTGAAGCCTTTCATGGTGATTCCAGAGCCTGAGCAACAAGATCTTACATAGCACTCGTTGGAGTCTAGCTCGGTGGATCACGGAGTTTTGGATCGAGTCGACTTGAAGATGGAGATCGTCAAGAAGACTTATATATCCTGTTTTAGTTTGTTTTAGATCCATGTGTAAAGATTAGATAGTGTGATATGCTCAAGCTCACAACACACACACGTTTCATGTTTTGATTTTGGTTTTCGTTTTTTGGTTTAACCGATATTGGTTTTCATGAATAGTTAGATCAAAATAAGTTTACATGGTTTTAATGTATATTAGATATGTTCTATATACATGAATGCTTCAACTAATTAGACAAACTTATTTTGATATGGCTATTCATCAGTTTTTAGTGTTTTGGTAATTTAACAAAACATATTTTTGGATTTAAAGACAAAAACTATGATATGTATATGTTTCATGTATATTGGACCTATGTCCATATGAAACATGCCTAAATGTGTTTAAGTATCATGTTTTTGTATTTAAATGAGTTTTAGGAAAAATCAGATTTCCTATTGAAAAATTCAAGTTTGGTAAAATACAGGTTTTGGTTTTTGACAAAATTTATAAGACACAAAATTTGTTCAAAATGTTTGATATTTGTCTTGAAATTTTTATCACATGTTTGTATATCAATGAAAAATGATAAATCTATTTTTGTTGAATTTTAGAAGATTTATGGGATTTATTAGAATATTTTTTTAACAAGTTTTTCTGACCCAGATTTCTGCCTGACAGGCTCTGGCGGTCGACCGACCGGTCGACCGTACCCCAGAGTCGGTCGACCGGGCGGTCGACCGACGTGCACAAGCCTGTGCACGTTGGCCAGGCACTTGGGCCGGTCGACCGGGCGGTCGACCGGACCAGAGAGCTCTGCTCTCTGTTTTTCTACGGTAGACCGGGCGGTCGACCGCAGGTCTCCAACGGTCATAAATATGACCGTTGGCGATCGACCGGGCGGTCGACCGCCAGCCGTCTCAGGCTGAGAATTCAGCCTAACGGCTAGTTTTGTATTGTGGCTATAAATACCCCATTGCTTTGAGTTTTTGGTTAAGATTTCTAGAGCAAAAATTTCTCCTATCTACAAGTGTTTTTAACAAGTGTTCAAAAGTGTTTTTGTGCCAAAAAGGATTCATCTTATTTGTTTTAGGGTTTTGGAAAATATCAAAGGAAATAGAAATTTGGGAGTTTTTGTATTGTTCTTCACTTCTATCATCTACAGAGTATTTTCTCAAGTTTTTTTCTTTGAGTTTTTGTTTTCCAAACTCTTGGTTTTCCACACTTGAGCTATATCTCCTATCCTAATCTATAGGATCATTTATTTGTGGGAAAAGAGATTGTTTGTGGTTGAAAGATACCACCAAGTTGTAAACCCTTGCTTTGTTGATATCCCTCTTTGGTAGAGGTTGATTTGGGTTGTTGGTTGCTCCCTCTTTGGTAGAGGTTGAGATTGTGATTTACTCCCTCTTGGTGAGGTGGAGTTAGAGTTGGCTTGTATCCCTCTTTAGTAGAGGTGGATT
This sequence comes from Agave tequilana, assembly GCA_038442645.1. Lineage (NCBI taxonomy): Eukaryota > Viridiplantae > Streptophyta > Magnoliopsida > Asparagales > Asparagaceae > Agave > Agave tequilana. Next base: position 101,490 of record JAVJIF010002685.1, read on the forward strand.
GTGGTTGTTTGGCTAAGGGCCTACCCCTCGTGTGTGAGGTGGTGATTGTGTTGCCTCGGTGGAGGTTGTATTGGTTGAGAGAGGAGTTCGGTACTCCCGGTTGTATTTGTACAAAATCATCAGTGGAGGTTCCCTCAGTGGGAGTCCTAGGTGGACAAGTTAGTGGATTAGAAATCCTTCTCGGTGAAGGCGGAGACGTAGAGCTCGGTGCTCGAACCTCGAAACACATCTTGTTGTTTGCGTTTGATCCATTGACTCTATACTCTCTCTCTCTCTCTTTATTTGTGTTGTGCATCATTCATATCATTCATATATTATATGCTTGTGTTGTGCCTTGCATCATTCATATTGTCTATTCTTATATATGCTTGGCTTGTGCTTGTGTGCCTCACTTGTGCTTAACCACGAGAGCTTCATATAGCGTCTCAACACTTATTCAGAGGAATCAAGAGGAGTTAGTCCAGAGCCCTTCACGGGGAATTCGGCTACACTCGTTGGTTGCACTGAGTGTAGTTGCAAATTAGTTTTAATTTCCGCATTTAGTTTTTAGATTAGCCTTATCACCTATTCACCCCCCCTCTAGGTGATTTCAGAAGGCAGGGGAGCAGGTGAAGAAGAAAGAAAAAGAAAAAAGAAAAGAAGAAAAAGGAAGGAAAGAAAAAAAAAAAAGAAAAGGAAATTTTAGAAAAACTATAATTAAATATATTATTAAATAATTAAATTAATAGGATAAAATGGGAGATTAAGTAGAGGAGTGGAGAAGGAAAAAGTAAGAGAAGAAAAGAAAGGAAATTATATTATTATTTAAATCGGGTAAAAATTAACTGTTTCAGAAACATTTTAAAAAATTTTCAAAAATAGAAAATATTATTTTAAGATACTTGATGGAATCAGATTCGAGAAACTCAATCTTATTTTCAAATTAAAAAATCATGAAATCTTCCAGCGATACTGGTTGACACCAAAACTGGTCAAATTTCGATAAATTCAAAAAAACCTCAAAAAATGCATTTAGATAGAAAATGAGATTTTAAGAAGTAATTTGAAAGTCATTTCTAGAAATTCAACTCCGTTTGAAAGCTAAAAATCGGGAATCGGTCAGCGACACCGATCGACACCGGTTTTTAAGATTTTGTAAACTAATTCTGAAAAATTCCAAAAAATCAGAAAAATCTAAAATATTAGAAAATAGTGTTTAAAATTAAAATCGGTCAAATCAGACTATACAAAAAGTCAAATCGGGTAGGACGCAAGTATCGGGTTCCCGGTCTAGACCAGGGCTGACTCTGAGTCTGAGAATCCAGATTCGATTCCAAATAATATAAATAATCACAACCCAAAAACAAATACATGAAGAAAATTGAAATGATACGATCGAAAAATTGGGACACGTATTTAGGTACATATCCCGAGAACGGGATGCTACAGAATTTTTTCGGCCATCTTCTTAATAGATTTCTCAACACAACGCGAAAAACAATTAGTGAAAAATAAATTCAAATAGGAAAGATCAGATTTTTACCTCCGAATGAAACTGTAGGCAGTCTCCAAGTTGATTTGCTCCACTGAATGAAAACTCCCCGTCGAACCCGGAAAGCTCTAATACCACTTGTTGGAAGAAAATCCCAGGCAACATAGAAGATGGCCGCCAGAGAACAGTCAATCCAATCGCACGAACAATTAAACAAAGAAAAGAAAGAACACAAGATTTAACGAGGTTCGACAATTTGCCTATGTCCTCGGGGGAAGGGGAGAGAGTTGTCATTGAATCAATCAATTTTGGGGACACTACCCCTTCTCATATAGCTAAAGAAACCACGAAGGAAAAAAACAAAAATGCCTAATTCAGATCAGAAACAAATTCAGAATCAGATTTGAAAACTGGGCCGCCGCAGCTGTATTGTCGACTAGGCCTGGCCTAGTCGACTAATTGCTTCTATTAGTCGACTAGGTATTTGACCTAGTCAACTAGTCTATAGTGAAACAGATTTTTCAACTCTCTATTTGTATCATTAGTCGATTAGGTCATTGCCCTAGTCGACTAGTCTTGGTCCTCCTGTGCAATCCAATTTCGATACGACCGACGCGCTCTCGTATTCGACACTATCGATTGCATAGATTTTTGGCTAACCTTCAATAGAGTTTAAAAAACTCTTTGAACAAGAATTTTACCCTCTCTCCCCACAGGTATTACATGGTGGCAAGCTTCTAGAGTTAAGGTGGTGTTATATCAATAACTTTTAGACCTTGAACCATTTGTTCCCTCCTTTCGAGTATGAATCACGAAGCGTGACGGTCCTGTTGAACACAAGCTTCTCAGCTGTAGAATCTGGATCCCATAGCAAAATACCCTAAGACATAAAATAAGGAGTCAATAACAGCTCGATCAAATGGATCCTGACGAACTAATCAATGAAAGCACAAAATAGCAGCGCTTTAAACAATTCCTAGAATTTAAATTTAATCTATGTAATATACCATTATCAAAACTAATTAGGGTCGGTAAATTGGATAGTAGAGGTTAAAACAGAAACATATCTGCAGGATTCTCCTTAGTGTAAATTTTTACAATGTGTAAACTTCACTCCTGACACCACCTTAGTAAGCATATCTGCGGGATTCTCCTTTGTGTGAATTTTTAGTAACTCAATATCACCTTCATCAAGAATCTCCCAAATAAAGTGGAACCTGACATCTATGTGCTTCAATCTTGCATGATACACCTGGTTCTTCGCAAATAGATAGCACTTATGCTATCACAATTGATCTTCAACAGATCATGTTCAATTCCCAAGTCATCGAGCAACCCTTGAAGCCATATTGCCTCCTTTATAGCCTCCGTCATGGCCATGTACTCGGCCTCTGTAGTAGTCAACGCAACGGTAGACTGTAGAATAGATCGCCAATTCACCGGTGCTTGAGATAGTGTAAACACATACCCCATTGTAGACCGGCGTTTGTCAAGGTCTCCTGCATAATCGGAGTCAACATATCTGATAAACTCCTGCTTACCTGTGGAATCCTTCTCGAATACCAATCTAACATCTAGGGTACCTTTAATGTACCATAGAACCCACGTTATTGGCTCCCAATGACCCTTTCCAGGATCATAAATGTATCTGTTAATCATTGAGACAGCTTGTGACAAGTCTGGTCATGTACACACCATTGCATACATCAAACTACCAACTGCGCTGGCATACGACACGTGAGTCATGTACTCACATTCTTCAATAGTAGTTGGAGACATAGTGGCTTTTAACTTGAAATGAGGAGCTAATGGTTTACTTACAGATTTCGTATCACCATCGATGTTGAACCTGTGAAGTACTTTTTACAAATATCCCTCTTGTATCAAGATTACCTTGCCACTCCTTCGGTCTCGCTCAATCTCCATGCCTAGCACCTTCTTTGCTTCACCAAGATCTTTCATCTCGAACTCTGAAGACAAGTCTTTCTTCAATTTATCAATTGCAGATCTGTTTTTAGAAGCGATAAGCATATCATCTATATATAACAGTAGATAGATGTACTCTCCTCCAGGTAGCTTTTTGTAATACACACATGGGTCATAATGGCTGCGTGCGTACCTTTTTCCTTTGATAAAGTTGTCAAAATGTTTGTACCACTGTCTAGGAGATTGTTTCAATCCATACAGTGATTTTTCAGCTTGTATACCATATTCTCCTTACCTGCAGTTTTGAACCCCATTGGCTGAGTCATATAGATCTCCTCATCAAGATCGCCATGGAGAAAGGCGGTCTTCACATTGAGCTGGTCAAGGTCCAACTCATACTGTACTACCAGCGCCAATAAAATTTGAATTAACAAGTGCTTTACAACAGGGAAAATACCTTGTTGTAATCAATGCCTTCTCATTGTGCGTAGCTTTTCGCCACCAACCTGGCTTTGTAGCGTACAGTATCATCCTTGAGAGATCCCTGTTTCTTTGTATAAACCCACTTATAGTCAATTGCCTTCTTTTGGGCAACTTTGTCAGTTCCCAAGTGTCGTTCTAATGTAGAGAACTCATCTATTATTTCATAGCGTCCTTCCATATCTTCGACTCTAAACTGATTTCAGCATCCCTATATGTGGACGGGATCACCTCTTCGATGACTGGGAGTGCATAGGCCACAATCATGTCTGTTGTGAGCCAACTTGGTTTGCGTGAATTTCTTCTAGGTTTTTCAACTGCAACGGATTCATGGAAATCACCCATAACATGTCCTTGATCCTCATTGTCATCAGCATCCTGCTCGGCTACTTGATTACTACCCTGTGTCACCTTGGGTATGATCTCCAAAGATACTGATCTTTCTAGAGATGGTGAAGTAGCATCACTCTCCTCCTGCTGCGATACCTCTTTGGTCTTTTCAATCTTCACATGCTGAGAGATTGTAGACTTCAACATTGAAGCCTCATCGAATGTGACATCTCTGTTGACAACAAATTTCCTATCCTTAGGATCCCAGACTTGTAGCCTTTTATTCCTCTCTTGAATCCTACGAATACTACTTTCTTCGCTCTTGGGTCTAACTTGTCTTCTTTAACATAATAGCAGGCCGGACAACCAAATACCCTAAGCAAATTATAGTCCTGAGCAGCTTTTTTAGACCAAATCTCTAGAGGTGTTTTACTTTCTATCGCAGACAAAGGCAACCTGTTGACGAGATAGCAAGCATATGCCAAAGCCTCAGCCCAAAAATTCTTTGGTAATTCGGCACTGGATAACATACAACGGACCTTCTCTAGCAAAGTCCAATTCATCCTTTTGTTGGCCCAGAGGCCTTCCACTCTAGTTTTGATGATGATTAACTCATGTAGTTATAGTTACTAATAATCTTGTGATATTTAGTTTCAGATATTTAATCAAGATATTAGTATGTGATTAGCTTCAACAAAGGTGTTTTGGAGCTTTCACATGGTGATTCAAGAGCTCGAGCGTCAAGTTCATATCTAGCACTCGGTTGAGTCAAGCCCGGGGAATCGCGTTTGGATCGAGTCGACTTGAAGACGGAGTTCGTCAAGAAGACTTTGGTTTGTTTTAGAATAGTCTGTTTAGATCCATTGTTAAAGATTAGATAGTGTGATATGCTCAACTTCACAACACACACACACTTGTTTTAAGTTTCATGTTTTGGTTTTCGGTTTTCGGTTTAACCGATCTTGGTTTTCATGTCAAAAACATTGATATATATCTTTATATGTATATTGGATTATATCCATATACTATATGCCTCAAAGTTGTTTCAATATCATGTTTTTGTATTTGCAAGTGTTTTGAACAAAACGATTTTTCATTTCAAAAATTCAAGTTTTGGAAAATACGGATTTTGGTTTTCGGCAAAATTTTTAAGTTACAAAAATAGTTCAAAATATTTGTAACATGGTTTGATTTTACTCAAACATGTTTGTATATCAAAGTATTATACTGAAACTATTTTTGTGGATTTTTAGAGATTTTATGGGATTTATTTGATAATTAAAAACCCAGTTTTCAAGTTCTGAAATTTGCCTGCCAGGCCCTGGCGGTCGACCGAGACGGTCGACCGGACTAGTGGTCGGTCGACCGGACTGGTCGACCGACGCGCACGAGGACGTGCACATGGCCAGCCACTTAGGCCGGTCGACCGAGCGGTCGACCGACTGCAAGTGCCCCACTCTAGGGTGGGGGCGGTCGACCGAGCGGTCGACCGTGAGGTTTGGCTCGGTCGACCGAGCGGTTGACCGGCCAGAGAGCAATTGCTCTCTGGATCTGGCACGGTCGACCGAGCGGTCGACCGGAGGGCTCAACGGTCAAACTTTTGACCGTTGGCCGGTCGACCGGAAAGTCATTTTTGACCTTTCTGCTTGCCAATGGGCAGATTTTGTTTAGGCCTATAAATACCCCATTTGAGAGATGTTTCTTAACAAGTTTTTAAGAGCTAAAATTTTGATTTTCTCTAGTGTTTTAATACAAGTTTTCAAAAGAGTTTTTAGTGCCAAAAGATCAATCTTTATTTGTTTTAAAGGGTTGGAAAAATCAAAGAAAAATATAGATTTGGGATATTTGCTTTGTTCTTCATTTCTATCAAATCAAAGTATTTTCCCAAGTATTTTTCTTTGTTATATGATTTCCAAACACCTTGATTTCTCACACTTGAGCTTATCTACTATCCTATCTATTAGGATCTTTGTTTTTGTGGGAAAAGAAGTTGTTTGTGGTCTTTTGATCACCAAGTTGTAAACCCTCCTTATTTGTGTTATCCCTCTTGTGTAGAGGTTGATTGTTGGAGTGGTGACTTTGTGCCCTATCCCTCTAGTGAGAGGTTGATTTGTTGGCTCCCTCTAGTGAGAGGTGGAGATTGTGTTGGAATCCCTCAAGTGTGAGGTGATTGTGTTTGAGTGGCTTTGTGCCTAACCTCTAAGTGTAGAGGTTGTGTTATATTTGAGAGAGGAGTTGTGTACTCCCGGTTATTGTATTGCCCCAAATCCTCAGTGGAGGTTTCCCTGTGTGGGAAGTCCTGTGTGGACAAGTTAGTGGAAATCCTTCTGTGTGAAGGCGGGGACATAGAGCTGTGTGCTCAAACCTCGAAACATATCCTTGTGTTTGTGTTTGATCCATTAACTCTTACTCTCTCTCTCTCTCTTTTATATTGTGCCTTGCATTGATTCATATTGTCATATCATATACATGCTTGGTTTGTTTGTATGCCTCACTTGTGCTTAACCACGAGAGCTTCATATAGCACCTCAACTCTTATTCAGAGGAATCAAGAGGAGTTAGTCCAGAGCCCTTCACCGGGAATTCGGCTACACTCGTTGGTTACATTAAGTGTGTTGCAATTAAGTTTTAATTTTCGCATTTTGTTCATTAGATTAGCCGTACACCTATTCACCCCCCTCTAGGTGTACTTACAATTGGTATTAGAGCCTACGCTCTTGATATTTGGTTTAATCACCTAGGAGTGTGATCTTGATTTTGCTAATCTATCATTTGCATTTGCATTTGCACACATATAGTTTGCACTCATGGATAGCCCTCCCAGGTTTGATATCTCTAGACTTGATATATGGAAGGTTACGATGAGTTGTCATTTAAAAGCCCTAGGTTACAAAGTTTACCTTGCCATTACCAAGGAATTCTACCTTAGTGATAGCAAGCATATAGAGGCCAATGCACTAGCCCTAAAAGCACTTAGAGCATCCCTTGATAAAAAATATTTACATGTGTTTTCTCACTATGATTCCGCTTTTGCAGTATGGAACATTTTGACATCTCCTGAGCTACCAACGCTTATCAATAAGAAGAGAAAATCTAGTCGACAGAGTCCGACGAACGTTGCTTCATGGTCCAAGGGAATGACTCCCTTGAGGTACAATCAGAAACTCAACTAGATGCTAGTACTAGTTCATATTGCAATGAGTGTATGGATGCACAAGCCTTAAATGATGAACTTGCTAAAAATTGTTAAAATTTGATTTCAAAATATAAACTTTTGAAAAAAGATAGTCTTGGTTTAAAAGAAGAAAATAAAAATTTATCTTCTAAACTTGAGATTGCTTTGCAAGAGAGGGATGAGATTTCAAGTGAACTTGACTCACTTAAGTCCCAACTTGAACTTGCCCTTAATGAAAACAAAATTTTGAAAAGTAAAAAATGATTGTGAAAATGTTTTGAAGAAAAATGAGGATTTAATTTCAAAACTTAATTTTGTATTAAAAGAGAATAATTCTTTGAAAAACAAAATTGATTTGATTTAACAAGAATTGGAAGATTGTTTAAAGAAAAATGTTTCTTTGAAAAATGATTTGTCTATACATATTTGCCATGCTAGTGTAGCTTCACCTAGCTTACCTATTGTATGTACCTCTTCTATAATTGAAAATGATATATCTTTGCTTAAGAAGAGTGTTGATTGTTTGGGCTCCACTTTGAGCCATTCTGCTTTGAACCACTCACGGTTGGAATCTATGTTTCGAAAGAAACAAGTTCCTCTTATGCATGCACACAAACAACGGCATACACATGCTCCTCACGTACACACTCATAACACGATGTATGCTCATGTGTACACTTGTACACATTGTGGACGTAAGGGCCACCTTACTAAATTTTGCTATGATAAGATACATGATGTAAATTTAGCAACTAAATTTATTTGGGTTAGGAAAGAAACTAACCCCCATGGACCCAAAAGAGTATGGGTACCAAAGACCACCCCTATTGTATTTGATGTAGGTGTGGGCTCTCACATGACGTGAGAGTAATGGTGCCTTGAAGTAGATGTGTTCCGAGCTTAAAAAGGACTATATGGATGCATCACTTTCAAGGGAGTTTGGTGGGAGGACCACCTTGTTTTGGAGACATGGAGAGTTGCCCTCATGGTTTTGGTAACTATCTCTTACTCCTTATTTATGTTTGTATGCTTTTAGATCATTCATTTATAGCATGTCTTGTTTTAATGTTCATTGTGACATATGCCATGTTTATTAGTCCTATGACATGCATGATTCGTATTTGAGACACCTATGTTTATATGGACCCATATTTAGTGTTCTCACTTTAGTTTAACTAATGTGTATGTCCTAGATCTAATGCATGTGCATTTACGTAATGATCATATAAGTTTTGTTTTGATTTCTATGCTTCATGTTTTGATTACATATTTAGATGTTAGTTTTTATTAAAACTTGGATAAATAATTATACAACTAGTGAGCCACAAATAGATTATTATATGTTTGTGCTTGAATGCTCATTTGTACCCATTAGATGTACTAGTATAGTCTAATTTTGATGATTCATACATTTTGACTTGTATTCTCATTTTTTACATGTTTTCATGTTTATGTTTAACTTCATGTATATGTCTATTTTGTCTAAACTATTAGTTATACATATATATCCTTGAGCCACTTGCCTTCATGCATATACTTTTGTGGACTCGTCCATGTTTGAATATGTATGTATACTCTAGTTTGTACAAAACATGCATATGCCTTGAAGCTTAAACTATTTTGATGAAAATTAGGTTTTCTTGTGTTTCATGTTTTAAGGAATTTCATATTGAGCTTATTGCCTATTTTTATGATGATATGTTTCACATAACTCTTATACACTCACTTTACTTTAATGTTTTCTCATGATTTTGTTTTCATGAGTATGATATGTGCCTTATAAGATTTTGAGTGTTGATGATCGTGTGACTTACATGTTTTTCATGAAATATATTTTTGTTTTATTCCTTGCTTGAAGGATTTCATACTAGTTTTCAATTTTTCATATAACTAGTTCGTATTCTTCATATGGTAGTGATTGGTAGTGAAAAGTGCATTTTTATTATCATATTTACCATCACATTTTCATATTTATTCATTTAATTCTGCACATTTATTAATATTTTGTAATTTATTGTGTGCAGGCCTCGAATTCTCATTTTTATAATAAATAAAGCTTAAAGAGCCCAAAAGCCCAGATCCAAGCCCATATTTGAAGCCCAAGAGTCAAAGTGCAAATATACAAGGGCTAAAGTTGCAAATATCAAAGATGAGGGAAGGATAGAATTCTACCCAACCCTAAACTCTTGCAGGATGAGCATAAAAGCCAAAGATGAGAAGGAAACTCATTTAAAAGAGATTGGGAGAATACAAAATCTAGATAACTTGATTTCCAAGTTATATCCATATCCCAATATTAAGAGCCAGGATCATACTTCCAGAAGCAGGCGCCCAGATGAACGGACCAGGAGAGGCCACGCGCCAAAGCGCGTGGCCAGACTCCACAAAAATGCCGCAAATCCGCGGCAAAATCCAAGATTCCGCGGCAATCCTGAGGCGGTTGACGATAAGTTTTCGTTGAGGAGTTGTACTGGGACTCTACTTCCTATATCTCCTATAAATACCCCCTGCAGTGCAACGTACAGAGTCGTCCAGAGAAGAGCCAAGGGCCAAAGTTAGGGTTTTTAGGTTTTCTTTCCACCTTTGTATATTTTTTATTTTTCTTTTTGTAAAAGCTGAGAGGAGATGATGTATTCATGGAGGAAGGGATCTGCTTGTACTGATGGTGACAGTCGGTGTAAGTGTTATTTTTCCACCATTGTTTAATAATCGAATCAAGGCTTGTTTTATTTTATTCTTGTATTATTCTAGTTTCTTTTATTCTTATTTTAATCTTGTATCTACTTTCTTCTATTTGTTCTCTAATGTCTTGCCCACCATGAGATCCAACTGCTTCGAGAATACCTAGCCGAAGAAGGAACCTTGACGGCCCAATGGCGATGAACAAGTCTTCATAGCTTGTTTTTCATTTCGTAGAGTAGATTAAGAAGGCGGACGATTCCATAAGCCGTGCTTGTACACCTTCCAAGAAAAGGGAAATCATCGCAACGGTTCAAACGGCAAGCAGACTAAAGAGATAAGTTTTCTTTCTTTTTCTTTTCTTTTCTTTTTTGTAGATTAAATACAACTCATCTCCATATTCTTTTCTACCACCCATTGTAAATACCACCTCCTTTCTAACTTAACAAATAAAATAAAAACTTTAGAGAAACTTGCTTAACGCTTCCATCGCAGTCCCTCCCTGAGGATCACGACCCGCATAGCCCTGCTACCGCGGATTAGAACTGAGACTTGCACATCTATTCTTAAAACTAACATATAATATTTTGTGTGCAGGAAAACTCAGTCAACAGGTAGAGTTTTCAAACGTGTTATAATACTTTCAAACTTATTTTTGTAAAACCCCTACCCATTTAAGAGCGGTTGGTTCCATGCCTTATATGCTCATTATTAAAAATCTATTTAAAACATGTGCATGAAATGGGTGGTAGGAAGTATGAGTTATACACTTGATTCTCATTTTAATTTCAATTGATATCATTGTATCTTTTCAATTGGTATCACTATTAACATTCTTTTTGTATACTCATATATGATTTTATATATGTATGATTAAACTTCAAATAGTATCAATTTCGATTGGTATTCAATTTCCCATACATATATATATATATATATATATATATATATATATATATATATATATATATATATATATATATATATATGTATTTGTGTTTTGATTGTGCTTACTATATCTCTATATCTTTGAGCACAAATTTTACCATGCTAAGCTTGATTTAGTGCTTAATGACAATTATTTAAATTGGTATCTTATACAAGCTTATGCATCATTTTGTTTGGTATTTCATAAAGGGGGAGAAAATTCATATTTAACCTTTCAATTGGTTTTGTTTACATTTGGTATCTTACACACTTTATGTTGAAAAATGTTTGAAAAATAATATTGATTTTTTTTTGGTATCATACGCTCTTAATGAAAAATACTTTCAATTGGTGTTTTTAATGGGTATTTGTTTCATTTTCATTATTGGTATCAAAAATATTATTATTCTTTATTTGGTATCAAGATTACCTACATGTTTTGTTTATTTTCTATTGGTATCTTAAATTGATATCTTGATGTTTCTTTGTATACCTTCATGCTAAATTGATATATCTTTCAATTGGTATCTTTTTTTTGTACCCCTTTGTTGATTTTTTTCCTGACAAAAAGGGGGAGAACATGTTTTTCTTTAACTCCTTTGTTGATGATTGACAAAAATGGGGAGAAGTATTTTAGTATATATGCATGTTTAAAGTTTTTATTAAAAACATTTGTTTTATGTTTTGATGATATTAGTTTGTTATTGGTATCAAAAGATATTGATATCAAGAGCATATATATTATTGGTAAATATTATTGATATCAAGAAACATATTTTATTATTTTGTTTTGTTGGTATCAAGAGCTTTTGTTTTGTTGGTATCAAGAGTTTTTTATTTGATTGGTATCAAGAGATTTTATTGAAATTTTTTGGAATCAAGAACAATTATTTAAGAACATGTTTATTTTAAGATTTGGTATCAAGAGCATGTTTATTTCTTTGTATTATGCATGTTTATGCATATTCGTATTTAGCATTCATTGCATATCTTATTGTTTATTGCTATGCATGAGTCAAGGGGGAGCTTCTTTGAAGCTTAACTTTAATCCATGCATATATAACTCCATGAGTTTTGTCATCATCAAAAAGGGGGAGATTGTTGGCCCAGAGGCCTTCCACTAGTTTTGATGATGATTAACTCATGTAGTTATACTTACTAATAATCTTGTGATATTTAGTTTCAGATATTTAATTAAGATATTAGTAGGTGATTAGCTTCAACAAAGGTATTTTAGAGCTTTCACATGGTGATTCAAGAGCTCGAGCGTCAAGTTCATATCTAGCACTCGGTTGGAGTCAAGCTCGGGGAATCGCGTTTGGATCGAGTCGACTTGAAGACGGAGTTCGTCAAGAAGGCTTCGGTTTGTTTTAGAATAGTCTGTTTAGATCCATTGTTAAAGATTAGATAGTGTGATATGCTCAAGTTCACAACACACACACTTGTTTTAAGTTTCATGTTTTGGTTTTCGGTTTTCTTTTTAACCGATCTTGGTTTTCATGTCAAAAACATTGATATATATCTTTATATGTAAATTGGATTATATGCATATACTATATGCCTCAAAGTTGTTTCAATATCATGTTTTTGTATTTGCAAGTGTTTTGGACAAAACGATTTTTTATTTCAAAAATTCAAGTTTTGGAAAATACGGATTTTGGTTTTCGGCAAAATTTCTAAGTTACAAAAATAGTTCAAAATGTTTGTAACATGATTTGATTTTACTCAAACATGTTTGTATATCAAAGTATTATACTGAAACTATTTTTGTGGATTTTTAGAGATTTTATGGGATTTATTTGATAATTAAAAACCCAGTTTTCAAGTTCTGAAATTTGCTTGCCAGGCCGTGACGGTCGACCGGGACGGTCGACCGGACCAGTGGTCGGTCGACCGGACCGGTCGACCGACGTGCACGAGGATGTGCACATGGCCAGCCACTTAGGCCGGTCGACCGAGCGGTCGACCGACTGCAAGTGCCCCATTCTCGGGTGGGGGCGGTCGACCGAGCGGTCGACCGTGAGGCTTGGCCCGGTCGACCGAGCGGTCGACCGGCCAGAGAGCATTTGCTCTCTGGATCTGGCACGGTCGATCGGGCGGTCGACCGGAGGGCTCAACAGTCAAATTTTTGACTGTTGGCCGGTTGACCGGAAGGTCATTTTTGACCTTTCTGCCTGCCAACGGGCAGATTTTGTTTAGGCCTATAAATACCCCATTTGAGAGATGTTTCTTAACAAGTTTTTAAGAGCTAAAATTCTGATCTTCTCTAGTGTTTTAATACAAGTTTTCAAAAGAGTTTTTAGTGCCAAAAGATCAATCTTTATTTGTTTTAAAGGGTTGGAAAAATCAAAGAAAAATATAGATTTGGGATATTTGCTTTGTTCTTCATTCTATCAAATTCAAAGTGTTTTCTCAAGTATTTTTCTTTGTTATTTGATTTCCAAACACCTTGATTTCTCACACTTGAGCTTATCTACTATTCTATCTATTAGGATCTTTGTTTTTGTGGGAAAAGAAGTTGTTTGTGGTCTTTTGATCACCAAGTTGTAAACCCTCCTTATTTGTGTTATCCCTCTTGTGTAGAGGTTGATTGTTGGAGTGGTGCTTTGTGCCCAATCCCTCTAGTGAGAGGTTAATTTGTTGGCTCCCTCTAGTGAGAGGTGGAGATTGTGTTGGAATCCCTCAAGTGTGAGGTGATTGTGTTTGAGTGGCTTTGTGTCTAACCTCTAAGTGTAGAGGTTGTGTTGTATTTGAGAGAGGAGTTGTGTACTCCCGGTTATTGTATTGCCCCAAATCCTCAGTGGAGGTTTCCCTGTGTGGGAAGTCCTGTGTGGACAAGTTAGTGAAAATCCTTCTGTGTGAAGGCGGGGACGTAGAGCTGTGTGCTCGAACCTCGAAACATATCCTTGTGTTTGCGTTTGATCCATTAACTCTAACTCTCTCTTTTATATTGTGCCTTGCATTGATTCTGATTGAGGTTTTATCTGCACACAAAATACAGAATTTCAAAACTTTAAAAGAGAGATGTGCAAGTTACTCAATTCTACCACGATAGCAAGTGGCTATGCGGGTCGTGATCCACAAGGAGGGACTAGCGATAGAAGCTTTTTTAGTAAATTTTCTTTTAGACTACAAAGTGTGGTTAAAGTTCTTCTTTAGTTCTTTAAAAGAAAAAAGGAAAATTTAAAGTTAAATTAGGAAGAAGATGGTAGATTAAGAAGATGGAAAAATGAAAAATAGATTATATACAAAGAAATTGAAAAGAGTGATAAAGATGGTTGGAACTTGTGATATTGAAACTAAAGAATAAAAGAAAAGAAAGATAACCTAAAATTTACTTACCTCTGCAGTGCTCATATAACTTAGATCCGTTGCGATGACTTACCTTGTCTTTGAAGGCAATCAAGCATGGCGTATAGGATCTTCCCCATTGTCGATCTACACTACGAATAAAAGGGCGAGCTAAACTAACAAAGAACGGTTATTCATCACCATAGGCCATTAAGGGCACTTGCAATGGCAAAGCAGTCTCGAGGCTATCGAATTCACTTGGATTACAAACACATCAGAGGAAAGTAAACGAAAACAAGAGTAAAGAAGAAAAAGAAACTTCGATTTGATTCTAATAACAATGAAAGAAAAGACTTACTTACACCAGTTTCACCCTTAGCACAAGCTTGATCTCCTTCCTCCATGAAACTCGTTTCTCCTCTCAGTTACATAAAGGAAAGTAGAAATTACATAAAAAGAAACTAAGTTATAAACTACAAATTAGAGAGAAAATCTAAAGAAAAACCCTAAGCTCCCGTCTCTGGATCTGCGCTTGAGCTTCTAAGATCTGCCCTTCCTCTGTTGCTATGCAGGGGTATTTATAGGAGAAAACCAGAGGATAAGAAGCGTATGAAGATAAGAGGAGAAAAATATCTCTGAATTTGAATTCTTCTTTTATCTCCAAACTTGTTTTGACTTATCCATAGAAGTTCAAATCTGTCCTGCAACTTGTTATCATGTTGATCACCGAATATGGCTTATCTACTGAATGAATTGTAAAGTTTGATCAACATAAGAGTTGTAGTCCTTCAAGTCTTCTTTCTGGAGAATCTTGAATCATAGGATTTGAATATCTGTAGAAAAAGTTATGATTTGAATACTAAAACGTGTACAGTCTGAATCCGAATTTTTCTCTCCTCTATCTTCATCTTGTGGTGCAAGCAACCTGGTTGAGTAGAACTTTATCTCATCTTATCATTTTCCTCCTCTTTTAGCAATTAGGAGTTCTACCTTATCCTTCCTTTTCCTCCCTTAGATTTTAAATAAAGAATTTAAAATCCAAGTTTAGATTAGGTTAGATAATGTAGAAACTTCTAAATTACTACAATTTTTGCATATGGGCTTTTTGGGCTTTTGGGCTTCATTCAGGTTTTATTTCTTTATTTTTTTAATTACTCAAGGCCTGCACACATTAAATAATAAAACATTAGTAATAGTGCATAATTAAAAGAATAAATAGGGAAATATGATAGTAAATGTGGTAATAAATATGCACTTTTTACTACCTATCACACCCCCACACTTATCTTTTGCTCGTCCTCGAGTAAAAATCAAAAAGAATAAGAAAAGAAAAACTAATCTCACTTTCGTAGGAATCACGATTGCACTTAGCATGTGCAACAAGCCGTTAAACCTCTAGGTTACCCTAGAGGACGAGTGTTGTCTCGTGAGGGTTTTCAGTGGATTACACCCACAAAATCCATAAAAAAGGAAAATATTTGAAATATGTTTGAAGAGACTAAGTAATCTATAAGTTTTAGAATTATCATTTTTATTCATTCTTAAACTTAGTCTTTATATAATAAATTGTTATCCATTTTAGGTAAGAATCAAAATTGAATTTTTGTATAGTCTCTTTCGTTACCCTAAGTCATATGCATCCTTTTGAATCTTTACTAGGAATTCTTTAATTTGGACTCTCATGCCTTTTTATTATTATTTTCTCTTTTTTTTAATATGTATAACTCATCTAATTTTCTTTTGTGTAAGTATCAAGGCTTCTTGAGGCCCTCATACCTAACTAATTGACTATTAGATGTGTTAGTACATATATAAATAATATTTCTTAGTTTTCTTAGGTTTTCTAATCCACCCATGTAGCGAACTTAAAGTCGGTGGCTCCCAAACCGGTCGGTTTTAGGGCACCGGGTGAGAAAACACCCAACGGACTTAAGGATTCGAGTGAACTAGGCCACAAAACTAAGGACTTTATTTATAAAATCACCTTTAGGCGTGAACACTGATGCTTCTTGAGGCACATGTATCCAGCTTAATTAGTGAATTTCTTTGTTTTTTCTTTAATTTATATTATTATATATTTTTTTTTATAAGGCACAAGAGTCTTTGTCTTAGAATCCTAGATGTGTAAGTGTATTAGGTATGCATATTTTATTAAGGTAAAAATCAAGACTAATTACTTATTCAATTTTTTTTCTATACCTAAAAATTCAACAATTTATTTTATTTTGACCAAGTTTTTAGAAATCCTAATCATGATTTTCCTAATTCTTAAGATTAACTTAGATTTCTTTCAAAAGATAAGTCAAAATATTATTCTCTTTTTCAAAAAGTTTTTTTTTTTGTTTTAAAGGGAATTTTTTTTTTTTAGTATCTATATGTTAGTATGTTAGTAAATCCTCCCCCCATACCTATCTCATGCATTGTCCTCAATGTATGAATGAATGCATTTATGCATGAAAAAGAAAAAAGGGAAGGAAAATATTATCTTAAGGTGGTGGTTCCGGTGGTGGTCTAATTGGTCCACGAAATGCGGCCCAATCGAATTTTTGTGGAGTTCAGAAGAACCCACTAGAAATCTCTCTTGTATAACCCACTAAAAATATGTATGTATGAACATTTTTTATTAAAATTTAACCCCATCTAATTTCCAAATTTCATAATAATTTTCGGAGTCAATTTTGTCAACCGCCTTGTCCCAAAATGGAGTGTCAAAAGATAGAATGATTGACTTGGACTGAGGAAGTATGGGAACTAATACCGACTCAGGAAAGTGACTTAAGTCAAGTAAAGGTTCAGGAGTCGAGATTGGTTCAGGAGGTGGGTCCAAATCAAGAAGTTGAAACTCAAGTCCACAGTCATTTTCTCACAATGGAATGTGACTTAATATTGGTGATTCAAGTTCAAGAATGACAGGTGTGGGAATCAAAACTGTCTCTAAAATATTACTCAAATCGGGTAACAAAACAGGAGTCAATATTGATTCGAGAATTTGAACTAGATCACAAATTTGAGAATATAGGTCACATTTTTCATTGAGTTCAATTTCATAAAAATGAGAACTGGCCAATTTGTCAATGGGACTTTCAAAAGTATGAAATTGTCAAGTTCAATATGATGATCATCAATGATGGGTGATTCAATTTCATTATGAATTGGCACAGGATCAAATGTTGACTCGAAAAAATTGAAATCAAGTGAAGACACCGGAGTCATTATTGAATCAAGAAGTAGAATTGAATAACCAAGTTGAGGGTCAGGATCATAGTCATTCTCAAGTTCTATTTCAGGAAATGAATAACTTACCAAACTGTCAATGTCATTTTCAAAATTTGGAGTTTGGGCAAGTTCAAATGATTGTACTGAAATAGAATCTTGTTTTCCAAAGCAACGTGACTCTTTGGCTCTAACAGAATGGTTAGCGACATCAGAAATGGTCAAACGGTGAGAACGTAAAATTTGAACCATCATATCTATGTCATAATCACGAGCGATTCTAGCCTGAGTCATGGCTTCAAGCATCTTTTCATAGTCGATTGGTTCATCGTTTTGTTGTGATTGGACTTGAAAAGATGAAGTGTTGTTGTGAAATTCGTGGTGAAATGGTGAGTCGGTGAGATTCTGTAATTGTTGCTTAGACTCACGCATCATCATGTCCAAGATTGATGGTTTTCTATTTTGTAATTGTTGCTCGGACTCATGCATACTCATTTCCATCATTTCCAAGATTGATGGTTTTCTATTTTGAACTGGTGGAACTGAGTATGAATCTTGAAAATATTGTGGACAAGGTGGATAGGGAGGACAAGTTGGTTGAAAATTGGACTCGGAGGAGGCGAATCCCCATGGACTCTGTGAAGAGTTGAAATTGTTGTGGAAATTATGGTCATAAGATGGGGGGCATGGGTTATATTCATTCGGATAAGACCACTCCGGCACACTAGGTTGGTTAAAGTTAGGATATGCCGGGTTGGTAATATCTGAAAAAGAGGTTGGTGTGTAATATGGATTACCATTAAAATTGGAAAAATTGTTGTTATAAGCCATTTCACACAATAAAACACAAACAAAGAAACAAATAAGCAAACAAAGGAAAAAAAATTCTAAACTAAGTTAGGGTAGACCTATGACCTAGACGACTCCTAACTGGTTAGACTGTCCACGGGAGGTATAATGCGGACTTTGACCACAAGCTAATCAGCCAGGTCAGGGCAAGATTGGTGGGAGGTTATCCGTCAAAGACGTTCCTTAATTAAGTAACCACCAACCTTCGGGCTTTCGGCCCTTAATCCCCTTCCTAGACACAGATTTGGTAGGAGTCAAATTCCAACACTTAATCCCCTTCTTAGACACAGATTTGGCAGGAGTCAAATTCCAACACCTTTCCCCCTTAGGATAATCTCCTAATTGAGTCCGAGATGTCCCTAGGGCCAACGTCTAGTTAGGCTTGGGTTAGTGAGTGAGGAGATTGTTTGTGGGCTAAGGAAGGGTAATGACTTCCCCACCTTATCTTATTTATAGGACAAGCCCTTAAGTCAATTTAGTGCAGTGTACAAGTATATAAAAAAAGTAACATTCAAGCAATATTTCATACAAGAATGAACCTTATACTAAATGCTATGCACACATACCTTGGCTCCAGCACTCTTCAACAGTAAATAAAAAATGAAATGAAATAGACACGTGCCTAAATGCAAAGTCTAAATCATTTTTAGCATTTACAATCAACTTTTTACTGTTGTGTTAGAAATATAGATACAGTGAGTCAAATAAGTAGATAAATGTTACAGAAATTCAGATTTTCAATTCAGCCAACCTGCAAAAATACAGGTTAGTAGTTCACTCAGTTTTGCCACTGGAATGTAGCAAATCTGAGGGCTTCTGGGCTCTGCTTTCTTGAGCAAAGTCCAAGGCCACTTATATGTCCACTGCAACAGATATTCCTTGTTGTTAAATCTGTACAAAAAAAAATCAAGAAGAAAGTTAACAAAAAATGTAAACTTTTAAAGAGATTAACTTACCGTCCCTCCCCGGCAACGGTGCCAAAATTTGATTGAGGTTTTATCTGCACACAAAATATAGAATTTCAAAACTTTAAAAGAGAGATGTGCAAGTTACTCAATTCTACCGCGATAGCAAGTGGCTATGCGGGTCGTGATCCACAAGGAGGGACTAGCGATGAAAGCTTTTTTAGTAAGTTTTCTTTTAGGCTACAAAGTGTGGTTAAAGTTCTTCTTTAGTTCTTTAAAAGAAAAAAGGAAAATTTAAAGTTAAATTAGGAAGAAGATGGTAGATTAAGAAGATGGAAAAATGAAAATAAATTATATACAAAGAAATTGAAAAGAGTGATAAAGATGGTTGGAACTTGTGATATTGAAACTAAAGAATAAAAGAAAAGAAAGATAACCTAAAATTTACTTACCTCTTCAGTGCTCATATACCTTAGATCCGTTGCGACGACTTACCTTGTCTTTGAAGGCAATCAAGCATAGCGTATAGGATCTTCCCCATTGTCGATCTACACTACGAATAAAAGGGCGAGCTAAACTAACAAAGAATGGTTATTCATCACCATAGGCCATCAAGGGCACTTGCAATGGCGAAGCAGTCTCGAGGCTATCGAATTCACTTAGATTACAAACACATCAGAGGAAAGTAAACGAAAACAAGAGTAAAGAAGAAAAGAAACTTCGATTTGATTCTAATAACAATGAAAGAAAAGACTTACTTACACCAGTGTCACCCTTAGTACAAGCTTGATCTCCTTCCTCCATGAAACTCGTTTCTCCTCTCAGTTACATAAAGGAAAGTAAAAATTACATAAAAAAAAACTAAGTTACAAACTACAAATTAGAGAGAAAATCTAAAGAAAAACCCTAAGCTCCCGTCTCTGGATCTGCCCTTGAGCTTCTGAGATCTGCCTTTCCTCTGTTGCTATGCAGGGGTATTTATAGGAGAAAACCAGAGGATAAGAAGCGTATGAAGATAAGAGGAGAAAAATATCTCTGAATTTGAATTCTTCTTTTATCTCCAAACTTGTTTTGACTTATCCATAGAAGTTCAAATCTGTCCTGCAACTTGTTATCATGTTGATCACCGAATATGGCTTATCTGCTGACTGAATTAGAAAGTTTGATCAACATAAGAGTTGTAGTCCTTCAAGTCTTCTTTCTGGAGAATCT
Organism: Agave tequilana; assembly: GCA_038442645.1. Taxonomy (NCBI): domain Eukaryota; kingdom Viridiplantae; phylum Streptophyta; class Magnoliopsida; order Asparagales; family Asparagaceae; genus Agave; species Agave tequilana. The sequence goes on from JAVJIF010002685.1 coordinate 121,948, forward strand.
TGAATCATAGGATTTGAATATCTGTAACAAACGTTATGATCTGAATACTAAAACGTGTACAGTCTGAATTCGAATTTTTCTCTCATTTATCTTCATCTTGTGGTGCAAGCAACCTGGTTGAGTAGAACTTCATCTCATCTTATCCTTTTCCTCCTCTTTTAGCAATTAGGAGTTCTATTTTATCCTTCTTTTTCCTCCCTTAGATTTTAAATAAAGAATTTAAAATCCAAGTTTAGATTAGGTTAGATAATGTAGAAACTTCTAAATTACTACAATTTTTGCATATGGGCTTTTTGGGCTTTTGGGCTTCATTCAGGCTTTATTTCTTTATTTTTTTAATTACTCAAGGCCTGCACACATTAAATAATAAAATATTAGTAATAGTGCATAATTAAAAGAATAAATAGGGAAATATGATAGTAAATGTGGTGATAAATATGCACTTTTTACTACCTATCAGATTCATATTGTCATATCATATACATGCTTGGTTTGTTTGTGTGCCTCACTTGTGCTTAACCACGAGAGCTTCATATAGCACCTCAACTCTTATTCAGAGGAATCAAGAGGAGTTAGTCCAGAGCCCTTCACCGGGAATTCGGCTACACTCGTTGGTTACATTAAGTGTGTTGCAATTAAGTTTTAATTTTAGCATTTTGTTCATTAGATTAGCCGTATACCTATTCACCCCCCTCTAGGTGTACTTACACCTTTCGCTACCCTATTTTGTTGCGATGGTTCCCTTACTGTGAAGTTCCTGTCTATGCCCTTATCACGACATAGCTTTAGGAAAGGATCAGATTTATACTCACCTCCGTTATCTGATCGAAGGACCTTGATCTTCCTTCTCGTGCTTTTCTCCAAATTCTTCTTCCACTTCACAAATAATTTTAGGACTTCCCCTTTGTGCTTCATAGTATATATCCAACATCGCCTAGAATAGTCATCAATGAAAGTCACAAAGTAGTGGTTACCTCCAATAGATGCAGTCTTGGTAGGTCCCCAAACGTCGGTGTGAATATAATCCAGAATCCCCTCGGTGCAGTAAGTCGTTGTGTCGAATTTCACCTTGGTCTTCTTTCTGATGATACAATGTTCACGAAAATACAGTCTGCAGGTTCGGCATCTTTCAATAGTCCTTACTTTGCAAGAGCTTGCAAAGATTTTTCACTTGTGTGTCCGAGCCTCATATGCCATAACCTATTTGAGTCATCATCTGTATCAGTAGAGGTCACCACCTATCCTGTAACAGTACTACCCTTCAAGTAGTAGAGATTATTCCGGCGGTCGCCCTTCAGAACCACCATTGAGCCTTTGATCATCTTGAGAATTCCATCCTTTATTGATAACTCAAGACCCAATGTTTCTAAAGCACCAACAGAGATAAGATTTCTCTTAAGTTGAGGTACATACCTCACTTCTTTCAATTCTCGTATCATCCCATTGAACATTTTGATCTGGGTTGTTCCTATATCTTCCACGTTATATGGGCGATCATCACCCATGATAATTGAACAACCGTCTAGCTCCTCGAAGCTAGAAAACCAATTCCTGCTCGGGCACACATGGTAGTTAGCTCCAGTATCTAATATCCACTTAGCATCTCCTGAGTAACCAACGATAGAAGTATTAACAAAGAAAGAGAATACCGATGAGTCCGAGTCTGATCCACCTGCCTGTGAAGTACTGGTGCGAGTACTGACCACCCGTGCAAGGTTTGCCTCAGTCTTCGACTCCTTCTTCTTACCTTTGACCTTCGGACAATCAACCTTCCAGTGCCCAAGTTTTTTACAGAAGGCGCACTGGTTCTTCTTCAGATCTCTGAAACATGGCCTGGATTTCGATCTCCCATGATCACCTTTACCCTTCCTATATGAACCTCTGCCTCTTACCGCCAATGCCTCTGCTGATGTACTCCTATGAGAAGATAATCTATCTTGCCTCCTTACTTCATAGTTTACAAGAGCAGCCGGCACTTCATTATAACTAAGTGTTTTCTACCATTGATCAAGTAAGAGTAAAGGTCTCATACTCTTCGTCTGGAAGAGAATTAAAAAGAATCACTGCCTTATCCTCTTCATCAATCTTGACATCCACATTAACTAGATCTGTAAGAACCTTGGTGTAATTGTTTATGTGTTCATCAATGGAGAGTCCTCTCTTCATCTGGAAGCAATAAAGCCTCCTTTTCAATTGCAGCCGCAACTTGATACTCTTCGTTAGATACTTCTTCTCCAGGATCTCCCACAACTGCCTAGCAGATGTTTCATGTAACACATGGTACTGATGATTTGTGTCAAATAAGACCTGATCAAACCACACGCTATTCGGTTCATCTTGTCCCAGTCTTCTTCAGAAGTAAAATCACGCTTTTCTCCAATCGTAGAGTGTCCTCAATGTTTGATGTCGTCAGTGCATCCATCACCTCGCACCTAACATGCCGAAGTTGTTCTTGCCATCGAACTTCACCACATCAATCTTCAAAGGATGTGGGTTTATGGATTTTAGCGTAGATGTACTATCTCTGACCATCTTTTCAATGGTACACTCAAATCAATACGAAAGCAAACGGGGTTAGATTAAACAAACTAGATAAAGATAGAATCTTTACCTTAAGGTGAAACCCTAGAAGAGTTTTCGAAATGATCTACTCCACCAAATCTGATTCCTTGAGCAATGCAAATGCTGTTTTGAGATCGATACATGATCCCACAAACAGTCCCAACACTGCTCCGAGATCGACACATGATCTCCGCCAAACAGCAACCAATGCTCTTGGAATCAACACACAATCCCACGATGAACCTGGGATGCTCTGATACCACTTGTTACGTGCGCGAGGCAACAACCAGCGAGGAACCTAATAGATGCAGCAGAGAAGTACCCAAGAATAACAAGAATAAGAAACAAGAGAGAAAGCAAACACAATATTTAACGAGGTTCGGCAATTTGGCTACGTCATCGGGGCTCCTCGAAGCAAGGGAGAGAGAGTTTTATTGATCAACAACCAATACAATTTGTACCTTGCATACAATTCAAAAGGGCTCTACCCCTTTATTTATAGCCAAAAAGACTCAGGAATTTAGGAAACTCCAATTGGATTCGTCTCCAATTCAGAAACAAAGTCCGAATCCAGAAAGGAGAGACAGATCCGCACCTAAATACGCCTGTCGGTCGACCGTGTTCAACCGAGAGTCTCATCATGTCAGTCGGTCGATCGGGCGGTCAACCATTCTCCTGCTACGGTCGACCGACCTATCCTGTGCACTGTCCTGTGCACGTTTGTGCATACCGGACGACCGGCCCCTGCTTTGTGCACACCGATCGACCGGCCCTGCTGCTGGTCTGATATAAACTCCGTCTCCGTTCTCGCATCGTTCTCGCTCCTTTTGGCTTCCGATCTCCTCCATACAATTCCTCTCTCTCCCTACAATAAGGCTTCTATAAAGTAAAACAATCATAATCATTGAGTTGAAAAGTCATGATAGAGTTTCAGCACGGTGAAACCATGGGAAAGCTTGGTCTTTTTTCAAGGACAAGATACTTTTGAAAATCAATAATCAATAAACTTCACAGGGCTCTTGACTCAGCTGAACCACAAGATTTTCCCAAAATTTGTTAGAACTTTGGACCAAGTGCATTCCATTGACATTTTAAAGGAGTTTGATATGCTTAGTTTATTCACATAACCCCTATATCCCTTACTCCATCAGTTAAGGTAGTTCTACAAAAACCAAGTAATTGTATCATTATATACTTAATTCAGTTAACCATGTACATTTTGTAAATTTGTTTAAAACAAATATATTTAGCTTTTAGGGATGCATTCATTTCTTATCTTATCTCTTAACATATTGTCATCCGTCCATCTTAACATCCTCATTTCATCTAACCTGGCTCAATATTTTGGCATGTCATGTCTTAACTGCCCACCACCCTTAACCCATACACTATTCAAGAAGCATTAAGAGTCTTATAGCCATTTATAGAAGACTCCCTTCAGTTCAGGAATATCCTATTATCACATGGCACTCGAGAAGCACTTCTCCACTATAACAAAGTCAAATCCTCCTCGATCTCATCATCATGATGAACGATGAATCCTAAGTAGAAAGAATGACCATTCCTAGGAATGTCCTGACCATTCATCTGCCACATATGCCAATTCCATTTTTGTTACACTTCACATATTCCATTTTCTTTCAGCTACTTCTAAATCCTTTAGGTCCAAAGTGTCTCTCCACCGTTCTCCATTGGAAAATATACCTTTTCTAGTCTCACATGCAATACAATGTCATCAGCAAACATGCACCATGGGATTTTATCATGATAATGGATTAATGCTGACCTTTGGGGTAAGCATGCTATGGCAGGGAATGCTGCGTCTCCCTTAGTTGTTCTCACTGGTTACTGATACATCACATTATTTTTAACGACATCAATATATTTGCTATACCCTTGTTTCGTTCTTAGAACTGTTGTATACTAGTCTACGGACTAATATACTATAATCTAAAATTTTAAGAGGAGAGCAATTTTTCTTAATTGCTTGCTTGCTTTATTGCTTGATTTCTTGATACAAAAAAATAGGCTTCAAAACTTACAAGAATAGAAACCTCCAAATTCAAGAATTACAACTCCTAAATTGATGATGACTCCTAATTTGATGATGACTCCTAATTTGATCATGACTCCTAATTTGATGATGATTGATGACTCATCATCTTCCAAAAAAACAATTTTATTTGATATTCCAACACACCCCCTCAAATCAAAATGTTTTCATACCGAGCATTTCTTTTAGCCTTCTGAAAGGTTCAATAGGCAATGGCTTGGTGAAAATATCTGCTACTTGCTCCATGGTATGACAATACTCCAGCTCCACAGTTTTCTGCTTTACATGGTCTCTGAGAAAATGAAACCGTCTATCTATATGTTTGCTCCTCCCATGATGTACTGGGTTCTTTGCAAGTTGGATGGTTGATTTGTTGTCCACAAATATTACAGTGGCTTCTTCTTGTGGATGATCCAATTCCTTTAAAATGTTCTGCAACCAAATAGCTTCACATACAGTAGATGAAGCTGCAACATACTCTGCTTCGCATGAAGATAAGGCCACAACTCCTTGCTTCTTTGAGGTCCATGAAAATGCAGTTGATCCAAGATAGAAGACATAGCCAGTGGTGCTTTTCCTCTCATCTTGGTCACCTCCCCAGTCGCTATCTGAATAGCCTACTAACTCTGCAGTTTCACCATAAGTATAAAATAGACCAAGGTTGAGTGTGCCTTTGATATACCTTAGAATTCTCTTTGCGGCTAGCCAATGAGACTCCTTCGGTGTCTCCATATAGCGACTCACAAGTCCGACTCCGTAGACAATATCAGGCCTTGTGATCGTTAAGTACCTCAGGCTACCGACGAGACTTTTGAAAAGAGTCGAGTCTACAAAATCTCCAATTCCTTCTCTTGATAGCTTCATTCCTGTGGCTATTGGGGTGTTAACTGGGTTGCAGTTACTATCTTGAATTTCTCCAAGATCTCCTTCATGTACTTCTTTTGAGATATAAATATCCCATCTTGTTGTTGCTTCACTTCGATACCAAGAAAGTAGGACATCAATCAATTGTCTGTCATCTCAAATTCATTAAACATCGCCACCTTGAATTCAGCAAGCATCTCTGCGCAACTTCCTGTATATAACAAGTCATCAACATAAAGGCAAATTATTAGAAATTCACCTTGATGGTTTCTCTTCATGTAGATGGCATGCTCATAAGGACATTTGGTGAAGCCGTTTTGATGAAGATAACCATCAATTCGGGCATTCCATGCCGTGGTGCCTGCTTTAAGCCGTACAAGGCTTTCTTTAGGTGATATACTTTGTCTTCTTGCCCTTTTACCAGAAAACCTTCTGGTTGTTGTACATACACCTCTTCTTCAAGAATACCATTGAGAAATGCTGACTTGACATCTAGATGATATATCTTCCACCTGTGATGAGCTGCAAGTGAAATTAATAATCTCACCGTATCTAATCGAGCAACTGGTGCAAAGACTTCTTCATAGTCGATGCCGTATTTTTGTTTGTAGCCTTTCACCACAAGCCTCGCCTTGTACCGATCAACCTCACCATCTGCTGTGCGTTTGATCTTGTACACCCATTTGACACCTATCGCCTTGTGATTTTGTGGAAGTGTTGTCAACTCCCATGTGTCGTTCTTCTGGATAGCATGCATCTCCTCCTTCATTGCTGATCGCCAACAATCTTCTTCCTTAGCCTCTTGGAAAGTGAGAGGCTCATGATCGGCATATAAACAAAAGAGATTAGTTTCTCCATCTTCTTCTATCTGCTTATAGATCTCCCTGAGGCTTCTCATTTTGATTGGACCTCGTTGCACGGAGGATTCGCTACTACTACCTTCCCCAGAAGATGGAGAACCTCTTGCAGGAGACGGTGTAGCATGTTGAGGAGATGGTGGTGTAGTTGGTGGTGGATCCTCTTGTAGGGGCTCGTCAGGTTCATTCACCATGGGTTGCTCTTTGACAGTCTCTTCATTGCTCCAACTCCATGCTTCAACTTCATTGAAGACAACATCTCTACTAACCACTAGTTTCTTAATTAGTGGATTGTAAAGCTTGTATGCCTTCGATTCCTCGCTATATCCGATGAAAATGCATTTTTCACCATGATTGTCAAGCTTCTTCCTTTTGACTTCAGGTACTTGAGCATATGCAACACACCCAAAAGTTCGTAGGTGTGCGACATTAGGTGTATAGCCGCTCCATGCTTCTTGAGGCGTCTTGCCCTTCACTTGCTTCGTCGGGCACCGGTTGAGCAAGTAGGTTGAACATGCCACAGCTTCCGCCCAAAACTGTTTTGGCAGTCCCTTTTCTTTAAGCATGGTTCTTGTCATGTCAAGAATAGTGCGGTTCTTTCTTTCTGCGATGCCATTTTGCTGTGGTGTATAGGCAGTAGTAAACTGCCTCTTTATGTCTTGCTCTCTGCAATATTCTTGAAACATATTTGAGGTGTACTCACCACCTCGATCAGATCGGAGAGTTTTTAGCTTATAGTCACTCTCTGCTTCAACAAGAGCTTTAAAATTCTTAAAGGTAGTAAAGGCAGCAGATTTTTCTTTAAGAATGTACACCCATAACTTTCTACTGAAATCATCAATGAAAGTAATAAAATATCTATTACCTCCTAAAGAGACGGGATCTAGCGGTCCGCAGATGTCAGTATGAACAAGTTGTAATGGTGCCTTCGCTCTCCATGACTTTCCATTGGGAAAAGGAAGTCGTGTTTGCTTGCCAATTATGCAAGCTTCACAAGTATGACTTGGTGGATTGATTATTGGTAAACCTCGTACCATGCCGGCTGTAAATAGTAGCTTCAGGCCGCTGAAATTTAGATGACTGAAGCGAAGATGCCACCTCCATGACTCATTCTCTATGAGTCCTTGAAAACACTTCTCAACTTTTGTGTTTAGATGCAAGGGAAACATGCGGTTCCTTGTCATCTTAATACAAGCTATAAGACCTCCTTTTGCATTTTTCAACCAAAGGTGGTTGTTCTCCATATATACTTTATATCCTTTTTCGAGTAATTGACTGATGTTGAGAATATTACTTTTCATGTTAGGAATATAATAAACATCGGAAATAAACTCGAGTTTACCATCCTTTTGATAGATTTTGATCTTCCCTCTGCCTTCAACGGAGAGTTTTGAAGAATCTCCCAAGCTCACACTTCCATGAACTCCTTCTGCGAGTTCCATGAATAGTTCTTTCTTCCTGCACATGTGGTTGCTAGCACCCGAGTCAAGGTACCAAGCATCATTCTGCACACTTGAATCATCATGAGCAAGAAGAAGAGTAGAATTCTTACCCACGTCATTTGTTGCTTCAGCAAGATTGGTAAGATCTTCAGTTCTGTGCCAGCAATCTGAGGCATAGTGTTCAAATTTTTGACAGTTGTAGCATTGGACGTTCTTGTTGTTTCCACGTCCAGATGTAAATCTTCCCCGATTGCTTCGTCCTCGACCTCTGAAGCTTTGGAACTCCACTTGATTTTGAGTGGTTCGTTGTTGGGGACCACGTCCCCTGCCTCTGCCACGACCACGACCTCTACTATGTGAGTCACGATCATTTAGAGTCAGCTTTGACTCTAATGTTTGTTCCAAGGCTATGGAACCAGTCTTCTTTTGCATGCGTTGCTCATGAACTTGGAGAGATCCCAAAAGCTCCTCTATTGAGATCTCCTCCAAATTCTTGAACTCCTCAATTGCCGCCACCACGTGCTCGAAATTTGATGTGAGAGATCTCAGCAATTTCTCCATCACCCGGATGTCCTCCATCTTCTCACCGTTTCTTCTCATTTTATTCACAATTAGAAGTAATTGTGAATAATAATCGGAGATTTTTTCTTCATCTTTCATTTGAGTGGCTTCAAGATCGCCCCTCAAAGTTTGAAGGCGAATTCGCTTCGCCCGCTCGACTCCTTTGTAGATGGTAGCAAGGATTTCCCATGCTTCCTTGCTCGTCGTTGCTTCGGCAACTCTCTCGAAGGTAGACTCGTCCAACCCTTGATAGAGTAGAAAACGAGCCTTGCTATCCTTCTTTCTTTGCTCTTTAAGAGCTTTCTTCTCTTCGGCGGTGTAGGCGGCTTCTACCTCCGGTGTGGGTTCCTTAAACCCATCAACGATCAGCTCCCACAACTCTTGAGAACCAAATAGAGCTTTCATCTGAATTGACTAACTCTCATAGTTATCTTTCAATAACTTGAACACTTGTGGATTGATGAGATTGTTGGTGGAGGCCATGAGGAGAAGAAGAAACAAGAATTGAGGAATCAGATCATAAGACTCTTCTAAATTAATAAAAACCACATGTGGATCTCTTTCTCTTCCCTATATATTTCCATTGATCGTCTTAGCAAATAAATAGCTTGGATGCTCAACCTCATTGGCAAAAAGCCAAATTGTTTTTCACATAATTTCTTCCCTTAACTTTCCGCATTTTGGCTGCCCCAGAGTTCCATTCTATGTTCATAAGTTCGCTTTCATAGAAGTTCGCAAAAGTTTTCACATACATATCCTCCACTCACTCATCAGCAATTTTCTTGGTATTATAATTTTCTTGAATAACTTCACCATACAAAGCCCAAGCACTTTGAAACTTCAACAAGAATATTATCAAGTCCGTCAGCTCTACAAGTTTTCATTTTCTTAAAGCACCCTTAACTTTACAATGAGCTTGTTTGGATAGTTCGAGTAAAAATCAATTGGTTTCATTTGGTTGAAAATCCATTGGATTGCATTTGTTTTCAAAAGCGTGGAAATCCTTTGAATGCCAATCCAAAGCATTTATGTAGATGTCATTTCTAGATTGTAATCTTTAAAACTTTGATAAAAAATTGACAGTAAACGAAGTCACTCCTCAAGATTTCCTAAATCCATTGAGAAAAAAAGAAAAGGAATCTAGGGCTAGAATCCTTAGAATCAGTCTATCAAGAAACATCCTAAGCTTATTGACAATCCCTTTGGTTTACTGTCGATTGGATTTTTTTTTCCCGGTTCTACAAGCTGTTCTGGGTGATTCTCATTAAAAAATTATCAAAATAATTCCTCCACCTTACTCTAGTTGTCCTTTAATACGCATTGATCTTCACTCTTAAAATGTTTGACACTTATGTAGGTCTCTCTCCCCCCTCCCTCAGTTCATAAATAGGGAAAAGATTTTTATAAAAAATATAACAAAAAGAATGAAACACATAAATAAAGGTGCATCTTCACACACAAACATGTACATCTGTGCCCTCATATCCGAGTTTCGAAGAATTGACATCTGACGGTGTCTGTGTCAAAATGCAGTATGTGTGTGCATGTGCGTGTCCACAAACCATAGCATGAAATGATGGTTCTCGATTCAATTGAGGAGAAACTTTCATGGGGTTGAATGGTAAAAAAGATTTCAAGTAGCAGATCCCAAAGAAGAGAAACGAAGGGTTCATTTATTTTTCTTGTTAATGATGTGAATCTGAGAAGCCACAATGTAGTATTAAACCAGTTCAAGGAGGGTCCAGTCAAAGTACTGTGAGTGATGATAGTGTGTGGTTCTAAATGCTGGGCAAAAGGTCCTACCAAACAATTGAGCTTAAAAGGAGAAGTTACAATAGATGTGTGTTTACCCATGCAGGATAAACTGAGGAATAATATCAAAGGAGGCAACGCCTGCACCAAACCCGGGACAAATTGAGAACAGAAACAGAAAGTAAGGTCAAGTATTAGGGGTTGGGAGAGGCGCATGTAAAGGGGAAATCTGCTAATTTTGAAAGATCAAGAAACAGAAAGGCTGAATTTGTAATGAATAAAAATTATATAGAAATAATTGGAAGGCATGAGATACCAGCAGCAGGAGCTGCAAATAAACCATATCAAAGCCTTAATTGAATAGCTGGGGTCTGCTACAGAAATCTTTTTCTCCATTCAAGTCTGTTGAGGCCCATCTCCACTATTAAAGTACCTTTAAGTGGCTCAACCCACATTTATTTAGGTATTTCTCATAGTTCTTGTTCTTTCGTTAACTGAGATCCTAGCACAGTAGCACATTAACACTTCTAATATTCTTATATTCTTTTAGGGTGAACTCCAAAGTTGTGGTGAGGGTTGAGGGTAACATTCTTATATTCTAACAGTTCTAGATGTTTCCTTTAATAGGAATATTCGAGAAGAACATTATGGATGCTTTTATATGACTTAAAAGAAGATATTATCCTCAGGTTCTAGGAGAATCATTTCACAGCAATCTACCCTAAGCTTCATTATCGATAGGAAGGAAAAGCCACCAAGAAATAATTAGGCAAGCTTCCATAACAAACTCCTAAATGATAATATCTATGAGATGCTGACCATAATGGATGAAAGCATGGTGTTGGTGAATGTGAGAATGCTCCAATTTATGCGCCGCTATTGCGGTTCAATATACATTGCACAATTTGTTACCAATGGTTCAACTACTACTCACTACTGCCAGATATTTTCAAGCTTTAGAGGGAAGAAGCATAGCTATACCATGAAATAAGAAAGTATAAGTTATTAACAATCAACATCTAAACGGCATTACTTTGAAATCATCGCCGAAACATGTAAACAACATGCAAGTATAAGTTTCAACCTACCAACAAAAAGTATGGAAGGGTAGAACATCAATTATTGAATGATGTACCAGTAGCAAACTTGCCATGCTTTATAGAATCCAGATAATGAACTACAATTGTAAAAGACTGTAAAAAAACAAAACATATCAAATAAGGAATCACAGATGATTAATTTAATTTTCCTAAACATCTTAAAAATAGGAACTTGTACATAACTTCCCTACATTAAACGTAGGTTCATATTATCTTCTGCAAAGGGTCAAAAGGAATCCAAGCATCAGTTTTTGGTACCTTGTAGAAAGAAGATGCGTCATCTGTTGGAGCATCAGGCCACATTTTTGCATCAAGATCCATGGTCAAATCAGAATCAAAATTTGTAATCACAACCCGGAAATTAGATCGAACATTTAACTAGAAATTCTAAACAATATGATCACGAGTTAACAAAAGAAAGCTGTTTCGATATACCATAAGAGGATGTAGCACAACCAATGTTCGTGGTGCAGTTTTGTTGAGCTCTTCCCATATGTGATATTCAAGACGATCAGCGTGTATCATAATATTATCACTGCAATGGCAAGATAAATTAAGTGACTCAGCTAGATGGTGACCAGCCGTAGAGTAAAATATGCCCAGTGCTTGTTTTATAAAGGACAGAAGAAAAGCCAAATTCATTTTGCTAAACCTCATAAGTTAGTGGAAATAGTGGTTTAAATCCATTGTTCAGAAAATATAGTTCATAGTGTCTTCTTTTCTTGATAGATTTATATACAGGGTGATGTTAAATTATGATCAAAGACAAATGTTAGGAAAGGATAAAACCCAGGTAAGATTTTTCAAATGTCCTTGTATTTGCAATGGAAAAGCATTGCCTTTTCACAAACTGTAGAAGCATACAGAATTAGCAAGAGTTTGACCAACGATATCATGTAAGAATTCTTTGGCTTTGAGTTCGTTAGGCGCACCTGAAGCATAAATGTTGGATAACTGACACCCAGAATGGGCAGCGAGAGTTCTTTACGCACTATCCACATACATGGCATGAAAAATGCAAGGGACGATCCACTGAGCATTTCCAGGTGACAACAGGCCATTTGGGAAGCAATGTCAAAAGAACACATGGAGGTTAGTCTAAATGCACCTAGAACTTGGTGCGGCTAATTTCAACACCACTGAGTGCTGCACCTCTGGCAGCATCATGTCAGTGCCCTTCAGTTCAGTTCAATCAAATCAAGACAGCACATAAATTCGTGTTTGGGTTTACTATGTACGTACGACACTACTCCTACCAAAAAAATTCGCATGTCCGACGCATGTAATAACGTACGTGTCCATCTGTGTCTGACACTTATAAATGTGTAAACTGTTACCTCAAAAACTTATACATAAGATGAAGTATATTATGATATTTGACAAAAATTAACTATTTTGTAGATCATTTTACAAAAATATAGTTTTTTTTAAATATTAATATTAGCCTAATACATATAATTTTTAGTCAAATATGCGTATATTTAGAAGGAATTTGCATTTTTACCTGTGTCATCTAGTCTGGCGTGTCTAATAGGGCTATGTGTCAGGTCAGTTTTTACCCGAACCCGATCCGTCCTAGACCAAAAACTCGAGTCTAAGTCGCCTCTGAAACCCGCCGAATCTGCCCCAACCTGTGGGCAGGTTTAGGGGACGGGGAAAAGAGTTTGGGCTGGATTTGGTTTTCAACGAAAGCCTGGCCGACTCGAACCGAACCCCTAATCACATGTATAAAGTGTTCATATGTCATTCTTCCCAGTCATCCATCTCTATGAATGAGTGACCAATTACTTTAAGGGCAAGGATACAATACATCTATGTGTCACTAACTTAAGTTACACACAGCTCTCCCTACCACACAAAAATAGTTTTTAAAATAAATCATTAGTAATTTGTGGGGACCACACACACACACAAAAATTTATTTGTATCCCACCTTATAAAATTGTGTGTGGCAAAAATTACTATGTATAATTAAGCTTAGTTACACATAGGTGTATTTCATCGGTGCCCATACTTTTAACACATCTAGAGGAACAAAGCTCTTTAGAAACCCTAGCCTCTTGTCTCTGTATTTCTTCTCCTCGTACCTCTCTTCCTCGCTCTTCGATCTAGCCGCCTCAACCATTCTTCGACGTCGAGGCAGTGGTCTAATCTTTTTTTCCATTGCCCTAGATCCGGTGGCCCTTTGTTGAGGCTATGATCCTTTCTTTCTTGCTTTTCGATCTTGTTGTATCATCCTTCCCAGAGGAGGCTATGATTACTATCACCTATGCCTTGTTCCTAAATTCATGGCCTGCTGTCTTAACTAGGAGTCTAAAAGAAAAAAAAAAAAAAAAAAAAGAAAGAAAAAACCAAACCCTAAAGCCCACAAAAACCGACCTGACCTATCTCGTATCCCGCCCGAATTACCCGAACCCGTTCTGTGTGGGTTCGGGTAATTAAGTGCTCATACCCGTCAGTATGAAAAGGTTTTGGGTTGAGGATTTAAATTTCGAGTCGAGTATAAAAGTACTCAAAAACCTACCCGACCCGACTTATTTACACCTCTAGTGTCCAACACCCGTGCCCTTGTTTAATAAGACACTTGTGTCCATATCTTCAAATCATAAGAGGTTACTTGATCAAGGTTCTCACCAAAGACAGCGCATAAAGCTTGTTTGGGTTACTGGACCAGGAAATTAGATACAGTGTATTACAGTCAGCACTCCACACAAACTAATATTTATTACTGAAGATCTAACACTAAGAAACCATACATGTGTTTTATGAATCAAAAACCGACAAGATGCAGCAGTGCAATGTCTGACAATATCATCACTTACATTTTATCCTGGGAGAAACAGCATCAACAAACAACAAAGTATCTAAATTGATAGTATACGAATAAATATGTTAATTGGCAATGGAGAAGTCCGCTTTGGGTCTGTTTGGTTAAGGGTAGAAGTGAGTAAGTGAAGAAGTGAGGAAGTGGTAATAGTTCCCTTTGGAACTTGGGAATTGATTAGTAAGTTTTTTGGTATTTGGATGTTGTTGGAAAGTGTGGTTTGAAAAATGTTATATCTTTTCTGGTGTTTGGATGGTAATGTGCAAGTGAAAGTGGAAAAGTTGACTACAAAGTTGATCGTAAAATAATATTAAATTAAAATTAATTAAGAAAAATAAAAATTAGGCTGTAATTAGAATGCAAGTGAGATTTACATGAGCAAAAATTAACTGTTTTGTGCTACAACTTATTACAAATGAGATTTACATGACCACAAAATTAACTGTAGCACTTTGGAAGTGAGGAAAACGTTGTGTAAAAGAGAAAAGAGAGAAGGAAAAGAACTTTTTCCATTTTCCTTTTTCGGTGTTTGGATGAACAGTGAAAATGAGAAAAGACACTTCCCACTTCCTCACTTCCACCCAATTCCTTGAATCCAAACCCAATTTAGAGCACTTTCCACCGTAGGTGATTTTGCCATGGCAATGTGGTGGGGCCCACCTAAAAACTTGCAAAAACACCCTCCATAATTGCGGGCCCCACACTGCCTGGGCACAAACTCATGCACGACTTGTGCCCCGGCAAATTGAATTTTTCTTAAAAAATACCCACCAGTGCCTTTTTGCCTGGGCATGGGTAGAAGTTCTCTTGTGATTCTGATTCCTCGTATGAAAGCATTATTGAAAACACTCCCCGTCGCCAAAGCCCATGTAATACCTCTATTTTTGAAATACAATATTTAATAATGAATAATAGTATTTTTTTTATTGCATGTATTATGTGTTAATTATTATTGTTGTTATGTATTATTATTATGATTATTACTATTGGTAATTATTATTGTTGTATTGTTAAATATATTTGTGTATTATTGTTATTATTGTTATTATTAATATTATTAATATTTATTTTGTCTATTTTTCTTAGACAAGCTCACTTCTTTCCCCCTATTTTTCTCTTCGTTTTTATTTCATTTTCTTATTCTTTATCTTAAGTCTAATTTAAACCGAAGTATTCATTTTCATATGTTTTACTTTTACCCATTAGCCCATATCTATTTCCTATCTTTCTTTTATTTTTTTCTTGGCCCATGCCACGAGCCCATTTTCATTCCTTCTATTTTTCTTTTATTTGAGTCAAAACCCAAACTAAAATCTATTATCCAATATCTAATTTTAATCATACCTCAAATCTAAATCCTAATAAAATCATGTCTAATCCTAACTTACCCCAAATCCAACTCTTATTCTCAAAATTATAATCTCAACTTATTCTATTTCAAAATAAAATCCTAACTAATCTTAAATTTATTTTAATCCTTATCCTATCAATTAAATCCTAAACCTAACTATGTAATCTTATATCTTAACTACCTAATCATCAACCCTATATCTCTAGACCTATATTAATCCCATCTAATCCTAAACCAAAAACCCTAACCTAATCTTCTCCTCCTTCCTTCGCTGGCAGCCCCAACCCACCATGCCGCCTCCTCTTTCTTCTGTAGTGAGACCCTGATGGCAGCTCGCGACACCTCGACATCCTCGCGGCCTCCGCTTCCTCTGCCGTCAAACTCTCCATGGCCGGCTGTGAGCTTCTCCCCTCCGCGGCTTCCGCCTCCTCCAGCGAGCTCCGTCGCGGTCTTCTCCCAGCCATGTCTCCTTCTGCACCGTGAATGTGCCCTCTCTTCCTTTCTATTTCTATGTTATTATGTTTGTATTTATGTATGTGTCATATGTGATTGGGTGTGCATAAATTATTATGTGATGGTACATTTGTGGATATGTACGTGTGCATGGAGGTGTGCATGTTTGTTGTATATGTTTATGTAAGAGTGTATATGTATGTATAATTGTATGCATGATTATAAGTGGGTAAGTATTGTGTATGCCTGGGTGTATGCATGATTATGTGTATGTATGTATACACGTGTATATATGTATAGGGGTGTGTACATATGCATTTATGTGTACATGTGGCTATATGTGTTTGGTTATATATTACCACGATGCAGACCTTTTAGTGCGCTCCGAATCCAGTAACAGAAGACCCAGACCAAATCCAGAGTCGTGTTCACTGTAGACCTGATATAGTGGCGGTTCGAAGACCGATCCACATGATGACCCAGGGATCCGTACCAGTTCATGCAGTGAAGACCAAACGACGATTTGGTTTAAAAAACCGCGTCATTTCATGTGAGTGTCATTTTATGTGAGTGTTTGTTTATTCGTCTATTTCAATTTCAGCGTTTTATCTTAATGTTTCATGTGCATGTATATATTATTTTACATTATTCTTTTCATGTCGATTACTATTGTTACATTGTGATGCTTTGTATTATTTTATTGATATATTGTTACTCTGTCACCAACAATATTGTTGATTCGTTCAATTATTATAGGCAGATGAGTATTAATCTTGATCCTCCTTATTAGTAATAACCAGATGAGAATTTAATTGTAAAGTTGAGGAATAATTAATGAGATTACTTCATTGATAGATTAGATCAGTGGACTATATTAGAGTGAGATTAAATCTGGTGATAAAGAATGAAATTGATATATTGTTGATGTGTGTGTATGCAGAGTTAGTATCTTAGCACTAAGATGTGGTGACTCACTTTATCGATGGGTAACATTATTTGATTTATTAGATTTGTTAATACTTGAATTTATTATTGGACTCTTATTGGAGTGAAGATTGACTTAAAGTTAAGGAGTGTAGACTGGATTAATATGAATTAATAGAGTACATGGATATATAGTGGATTTAATAGCCTATTACTGAAATATTCTTATCCTATCATTTCATTATAGCTTGTATACTATTTCAGATTCAGGATTATTTGTAGTATATCTTTGACTGTGACTTGACTAGACCAAGTGATTAGCCTAATTCATGTTGTAGATAAGTGGTACATTTTATATATAGTATTATGAGGCAATTATTTGGTGATTATTTAGATAGGAATCTTTTTAAATATTGAGGACTGATAGAATATGATGTTATTTTACTAGAAGACTGAATCTATCTTAATGTTGGGACAATGTGTGGACTTAATTAGATCTGGAGTTGACCTGAGATGTATATTCTTTACGTTAGATATTGTGATTGACCTTCAATAGAAGTGAGAACGTGTGATGATCTTGATCGATGGTCTTACTGTTATTCGATGATGAGGATATGACTAGATATAGTTGACTGTTTATGTGAGACTCTGATATACTGATAATATAGAAGACTAGAATAAACCGACATCAATGAGATAGATGGTTATTGATTTATTGAGGTGATGGTTTACCATATCAGATACTTTGACATGGATTGATACTTGATCTTCATAATGATTGTATTGAAACTATTAGTTGATGGATTAGTTACTATTGTATCTTAGTATAGATAGATGAGATATTAATCAGTTCTAAATGAGACAATCTATTGAGCAGTATCCGAGCTTGTTATTATATTCATGTTATTGAAAGTTATTAGAAAAATATTATCAGACCGTAACATATGTATTGTTCTATTGTTCTACCATTTATATGGTAATATTGTCCACATTGTTATTGTTACACTACTGATATTGTTATTGTCACCGTATTGTCCCAGTAATCGAAATAACATGGATATTGATTGTTCTAAATAATAATATAATAGACAATTTCATCAGGATTGGGGAAATTGATGAAGGAGACAATGTCTGTATTTTGGGTGGACCTAAAATACAGGTTGCGCAGCCGAGATACGATTCCACTGTAGGATTCTGGGGGATGACTGACATCCCATATTGTTCATATTGTTACTGTTATGGACTCCCTAGCGATAGGGCCTGGTTCAGCGTCAGGTGATTGGATCGTGGTTTCGGGTATGTATGAAACCCCCTAAAGTATGAACAATGTCTCTTCTATTGATTTTAATAACTCAAGACCCTAAATAACACATGTAGTAGGTATAGTATGAGATGCGTCTATTGGATGTGGCAATTGGTGTTCGCTGATATAATTGACAATAAAACTGAAATCCTATATTAACATTATAAATTGAACATAAATATATACATGTTATAATAGACACCTGATTGTACATTTGACCCTACATGACTTATTCTTCTCACATGCTATATATATAGACTGTGATAGACACCTGACCTGACTTGACATTTTATTTCTGTATTGACTAACTTTATTGCTCTCTGCTCATGTTTCATATGCTATATCTGTCTTTTTTCAGTACTGTTTATCATTATGTACACACTGTTTATATGCACGAGCACTTCCTCTTTTTCTTACACACTCATTAGGTCGCTTCCTGACGATCCTGGATTGGCACGTCCAGACACTAGATGCTTCATTTTATTGATCAGGTATTGGGAGAGGATCACAGGCATCTTGAGGAGCCGGAGTTCTCTCTTACTCGATCATCTCTTCTCGGTATTTTTTGCCTCTTCTTTATTCCATTGCTTTCATGATTTTATGCATTGGACTCATGCTTGTTCTATTCCTTTATTTATCTGTTATCATGTGTGGACATCTATATTGATATTACAGTAATCATGATTCATTTAGTAAATTTCTTGTTCAGGTTACTTTAGGCTAAGCGTGTATGCATGGGGTATTCTCCTCGCGTATATACGTCGCCGACTCTCGTCACGATTCTGTTTTCACGTATTTTGAAAAGTCAGGCGTGACAACCCAGCTAAAGTCATTAGACGAGGATCATCCCAGCCATCCGTATACTTCTCTCTAACCGATTCAACTGAAGTGCCAAAAAGTCACAAGATGTAGTCATAGAAATGACAGATATAACAGCTAGAACAATTCCATCTTCAAGATTAAGTGATGCAATGTACCTTACGCTTTGACATTACCGTGTTTAAAATGTTTTAACTTTGAATACTCCCAGACATAAGGCTGGTAAAGTCCAAGTACCAGCAAAATGCATGGACAAATCATTTTACAAACACATTTAATGCAAAGAACAAAGGATACTGTGATTAATCACGCACAAGCCAACACAGCTAGTGCATAAATAATACAAATCAATATGAATACCAAAGATAAAAAGGAAAAAAGATTTTCTATAAGTAAAAAGTGCAAGAGAGGTTAAATGAATGTATATGCATTACAAAATGTGTTTTATAAATAAATGGCTCTCTTTTACAGAGAACCCGTGTATTTAGTGGGGGGAATCTTGTGCCTTAGAGGTGTTAGAAATAGGGTTTGATATCATAGTCTAGTATTGAGTCGAGGTATCCTGCGATGACAAATTTGATATGTGAGTTGGTTTCGATTACAAATCTCTTGTCTAAACTTGGTTTCACTTTAAAATATCCTATGAGGTCGTAATCTGATAATCAAATTGTCATTCATATAGCTGGTTTACGAGCGCATGAAACATCTTGAGGTAGATTATTATGTAGTGCATCAAAAAGTGGTAGATCATAAAGTCATCCACACTCAACATGAGTCATCAACTCAGCTGTTGGCAGATATGCCTCAAGAAGCCTCTTGGGAAGAGCCAAGTTGATTTTATTTGCACAATATGGGCATGTATAATGTATATATTATATCTTGGGGGGCGTGTTATGAGTCAATATGTTATTAAGACTCATCATGTTATTAGGAATCATATTATTATTAGGAGTCTCGTATTTGCCTCTAACTAAGAATGTAGAGAGAAGATTTATCAACCCTCTAATTTCCCCAACCCAATTGTTCAAAAGTGCAACATAACAAGAGTGCCACCCATTTGGCTCTAAGAGATGAAATTCACCTCCCTAGATGAAAAAATCATAAGATCAACAACATCAGCCCATGAGAGACATAATCTAAATTTGGTGTCAAATCTTCCCAAATTTCTCGCATCATAGATCCCACACATAAAGGATCTACTGATGGGGGCATCTGGTTGCTTCATTTAGTTTATTTAAGTTGGTTTCTTTTAGTTACTTATTTAAATGTTATTTAGTCCCATATTGATTGTGTGGGAGTTTTTCTTTTGTTGTGGGCCTATATAAGACCGAGATCGTTATTAAGTTTCTTAGTTGATGAATGATAAAAATTGCTATTAAAATATTTATAGCTAGTGTGTTTTTTTAATGAGATGTCCTAGGGAGAGAGTCTCAAATATTTCTTGGGTTACAAATTCTAAATTGAGATTTTCTAATGTTAGCTTCCAATTAACCTCCCTTTTGTAGTTCGTCCGCCGTATCTTAGTATCAGAACTAAATCTCGCTCTTTTCCTCTACTTTCACACCCTAGCCTCCATCAAAACTTTCACAAAATCTCAAAACCCTAGATCCAGGTTTTCTTCCTCTCAATTTTTGTTTTAATCTTAAAAAAAAAGAAAGAAATTAAAAAGAGAAAAGGAAAGAAACGAAAAAAAATTAAAAAAAATGAGAAGCCGCATGTTCATCTTCCCTAATCTCTTCCACCCCTCGTCCGCCACCGCTGCTCGCTCTCGACCTCGCCTCGCCTTCCACCAGAAGCATCAACAGTTGTCGAAGCTTCGCCGTCGAAATCTCCAGATCTCGCCAATGAAATCATCATCGAAAGTTGTAGCCCCCCTCCGATCCTAATTTTGACTTCATCTTCATCCCCGTGACTCGCCATCGACATCAAATCTGTCCTCTTTCCCGACTCCAGATCTCATAACAATTCCAGATCTCAATCACGCCAACTCCTTCAACTGCAGACTTAGCAACTTCTTACCCTGCCTCGTCGTCATCTCAGTTGAACCCATCTGTTGTCCTTGACAACAATCAGCATTGGCAACTGCAGCAGACCTTGCCTCCGACCTTTCCTACCACCATCATCGCACGCCAGCCCTCTCAGATCCTCACTGACGATCTCATCCACTGCAACCCTCATCGCCATCGTATCTCCTCCTAAATCACAATGAGTGGGATCAGATCTTCCCATCACCATCTCCAACCACCGCCGATAGCAACGCCAAGCAGATTCAGATCAACATCACCGTCAATGTCAGCCTTATTCACCCTTATCGCCGACTGGAGTCAACCCCGTCGTTGTCCTTGTAGTCATCACCGACCTCCCGTCGTCGTGGTCACCTCCGCCTCTGATGAAATCGCCATCGTCGTCGTCCACCATCTCATCCGATGCGTCACCCACAAGATCCCATCAGCTGCATCGAATAGATCTTCACCAAACTAAATTCGGATTTGATTCCTCGTCAACCCGACCTGCAGGGAGCAAATTCAGGACGAATTCAACAAATCGGATATGATTCCTGTTTGACCCGCCCGTAATTTCAACTCCCACGCCAGTCCGAGTCAACTCAACTGATTAGTCCAACTCAAACCGAGTCTAAATCAGAGCCACAATTAGACCCGGTCCAACTCAGACCGAGTTGACTCAACTGAAGCAGATCAGTCCAGCAGCCACAAAGCAGCATTTTGAGCTCATTTCAGGTCTGTTTTGCCCTAGACTTGTGTCATTCTTGAAGCAGCCATCTTCCAAGTCCTAGCACCACTGTCTAGGATTTTTCATTGGTAATCTCAGCTTTCTAGTATGGTCATTTCTTCAAGAAATCCCAAAGGAATTCAGCATTGGGTGTGAACGATCACCCCCTCAGGTGAAATTTAACTTGATCTGAATTTTCAATTGCTGAATTTTTGTGTTTTACTAGTGGACTGCAGTAATTTTTTAAGCTGATTTGTAGTTGTTTCTCTCTAGTAGTTTACATCATTATTTGTTACTTCCATCAATTGTATGTCTGCATTTGTTGCATTTAGAAGTTGAACGTTAGGATATTTTAATTCTCTCATTTAGTGTATGCGTTTAGTTATGTGAGTCTAGGAAATTACATGGCATTCGCTTGATTGCTTGTCACATTTGTATCTAGATTGGTGCATGTGTCTCAATGCAAAATCCAATATGAGTAATCTAGATAATCTTGATCATATGATTAGGTAACTTCGAGAAAGGATAGAATTAGACCAGTTACACAACCTTCATCAGGGTGATTTGTTCATTAGATATTACATAGTCAGATTTGAGGACTTAACTCGTCATGATATGAGAGAGCACCATTCTCAGACCATAACCACTTTTGTTTCAGGTTTAAGGTCCGACATTAGACGTGCTTTGATCACTAGCTCCTATGGTATAGACTATGTTTAAGATGCTTTTAATTTTTTTCTAAAGATAGACTTAACTTTCAAGAAAATAGTCAGTGCCCCTCCTGCAAGGGATATGGACACTACGATTACCAGTGCCCCTCCTGCGAACAGTGTTCTAAATATAAGAGATATGGATACTATAATTATCAGTTCCCCCTCGAAGAGTCGACATGTTAATATTGTGCCTAGTGATGATATTGACGATTCCAAGATTGTTAAGAATGTTTACATTCATTCTGAGATTTCTAATGTCATAGGATAGATTAATTGACCCATGTCCACAGATTCTTAATTAGATCCTTATGTCTTCTAAGAGTACAATTGATGTTGTGGATGCATTAGTGGAGTCTAGTACTGTAACGCCCCGATCCTAAAGATACGGAGTCGTTATGGCGACGCATATACGCGAGGAAAATACCCCACGTATACACGCTAAGCCTCAATTATAACCTGAAACAAGCTATAAATCTAAACGTAATAAATCATGACTACTGCAATACCACATATAAACAACCACGCATGATATCATATGAATCAAGAGATAGAAGAATGACTGGAATAAGAACTGAACTGATATGACAAGAATCAGGAAATAATATGAAAGCTAAAAAGATAAGAGTACCAGAATAGAATAGGAAGAAGCTCCAGCTATTCGCGAAGCATACGGCCTCAACGAACACCTGCACAAAGGAAACCAACAGTCCAATATCTGGACGTGCAAATCCAGGGTCGTCAGAACGCGACCATAATGAGTGTGTGTGTAAAGGGGAAACAGTTCGTGCAGAAGAAACCATGTGCATATATAATAGTAAGAACAACTGCAGATAGAAAGACTAAATAACACAATAAATAACTGAACAGTAACACATATGATAAAAACATGAATACAGGTAGCAGACAAATGGCACAACTGTAAATATGCAATCAATGTCAAGGCGTGTAATCTATCACATGTCACTAAATTGATATCCAAGTCTGGTCATAAGTCGGGTCCTGGTTACAATCATGTGGTCCTGGTTACAATCATGTATACAGTCATGTGTCATAAGGCAGGGTAACCATTCAGGGTATAACACAATGCGTTCATTCAATTCATTCAATAACAATCAGTAATGTTCTACGTTATCTTTATCGCTTTCCCACCGGCGTCCCACAACATCCGACAGTTCACCCTGGAGCCCGCACATCCAGTAGAACTCATCCGAACTCCGATATGCGGGTATCATTGTTCGAATAGGGAAAGAGAACCAAATAACATGCATCCTAGGGGTTATCATCATACAAGTGCGTGTGGATGCTAATAGGCACTGAGAATGCAATATCACGCTAACACCAGGCGTCACGTACAATAGATAACCCTACAGATTCAAGAGGTGGCCCCCACAGATTCAAGAGGTGGCCCCCACCATGTGTATGGTGTGGCACTTTGCTCCGTGTGGCACTTTGCTCTGAGGGAAACAGGATTCTAGAGGTGGCCCCCGTGGATTCAAGAGGTGGCCCCCACCATGTGTATGGTGTGGCACTTTGCTCCACGTGGCACTTAGTTCCTTTCAAGATCCGCCGGACGCTAGCACGATTGTGGGATACATCCTCGTCAATCCCGACACCAGGCGGCAAACCGCCGGACGCCGGTTTGACTGTGCTATTAACAGGTCAATAGTACAGGGGATATGGGTACCGGGTACAGGAGTCCAGATGTCAAGTAACAGTGATACAGTCATATGTCAAGGTCCAGTGAAAGGTGTCTAGTGTACAGTCAGTGAGGTAATGCCATCAATAACAATCAATATCTTATGCCATTTCAATTACTGGGATGCTACTGGACGGTAACAATATCAGTACAGTAATGATCAATCAGTAATTGTATACACGGTGAACAATATCAGTAACAGTAACAGTAACAGTAACAGTAACAGTAACCGTGTATACGATGAACAATAGAACTGTACCGTGGTTACGGTCAAACAATCATTTCCCAGTAACTTTCAGTAATCTGAACATAACTAACAGTAACAGTCTAGACACTGATCCTCAAGTCACCAATAACAGAGATCAAATAGTAAAAGCTATCAAACTCTGAATATATATAAAATCACCGATATCGCTAATTCACTCTCACAATAATTATATCCATATCACTGAGTAACCCAGTCTCTAACATCACAACAAGTCTATATCAATATCTGAATGAGTCATCACCAATAAAAGAATATCAAGTCTAGAAAGTCCTCTACCTGAAATATATCAAACCCATCTTAATGCATATCAGGTTTAATCATAAAGAATGTAAATCCAATATCATCTATATCACAAGTTCAGTCCAACTCTGAATAAGTTCATGTACCAATCCAATCGTCATTATCTTTTAGTAAGGCAAGTGCACACCCAATATGTCCTCGATCAACTGCAATATAGAACAGCTACCACTGATACTTAACATCAACAACATATCATCTAATGAATCTCAAATGCCAACAACGTCAATCTCATCTCAAGACAAGTCATACTCCAATATAAGGAACATAGATTCTGGATAACCTCTAATTCAAGATCAACCTACATCACAACTCAACTAATCCCGTCATCTCTGATATGTCCTCAAATACTCAACTAATAAAGTCAGGTCTAATTACTGATCATCATACAATGTAAATAGCATAAGTCCCAGATCAATCCAAAGTCATCCTATCTAACTCACATTCCCAACAGTTACATGATCGTCAAGTATCAACATACATCAATGAATCTGATATAATAATTGTCATTCCAACATATATCCATAATCAAGCTCAGCTCTCTCACTCTAACAATTTAATCTGATTCCCAAATCCTCAAGTGTTCACACCTTTTATTAAGATTAAACATGATATCCCAATACTCAGTATCACAACATATACATGCATCTAAGTTCTATTAGATCAAGTCATTACCACCAATATCCATCTCAAATACCCTCATGCTACATCCTGATATGTCTACAACAATACTCTAGATATACATAGGACAAACATGAGGGTTCTAACATGTATCAATAATCATGCATATCATATCCCTATACACCCAACATGTAAAATAAACAGGAGATAACCGACCACCTTCATGCTCGGTGATCTCCACACATAAACATGTAATCTCAGTATTCTACTCGACAATTACATAACATATAAAATAATAGCTGCGATCACTTAATAAAAGAGAAAAGGAGGAAGAGACACTCACATTGGGAAACCTGCACGTTACCGGGCGAGTCGCCGTTACGGTCGCTATGGTGCCGCTTTTCGCTGTCGGACTGCATGGGAGGGTAGTCAGGGTGCTGGGAAGGCCCAGCTGCAAGCTGGTGATCTCGCGCTCGCCGGAAGGGCCTGGATTTGCCGCTCGCCTGAACTTGCGCACGCCAATGCAACACACCCATCTATACAATGAATAGAAACACATGCATATAAATCATGCATACCTATACATGATTATACATAAACACATGCATACATATCTAAATTAATAAATACATACTACTAACTATAAATACCTATTCATTAATTAATATGCATGCACAAATAAGTATCTATAACACCCATACATGCACATAATGTAGACACACATGATAACTCATACTAATTTATTAACATGTAATTAATTAAAATAATATAAAAATACCTTTAATAAAACTCACTCATTCATGCATGCAAAACCCAAGGCACTCACGCACACACACACAATCTCACACATTTATATAACTTTTTAATTATTACACAAATGCCACCACACAATAAAATGTAAAGCTAACCTCGAGCCGATTTGCGGCGCACCGACGGAGGCTCCGACGGAGGCTTACGGGGTCGCGGAGAGTGTCGTTGGATAGAGCAACTCGCCGCGAAGGGCGTGGGGTGCGTACGCGCTCGCCGACGACGATCAACGGCATCCCGCGGAGAGCCCGAAAATAGCTCGGAGTAAGGATTTTTGCCGCGCACACATAAATGCACCACATGAAAAAAACATATATTATTTCATTAATATTACATCCATTAATATAATATTTAATATAATGTACAAGCACCTTTAATAAAACCCACTTTATGTATGCAACATTAATAAAGGGGGAAAGAGGGGAGATTACTCACGGCTTGAGGAGATGGCTTGGTGCTGTCCATGATACTCGGCCAAAGGATGGAGAAGGACGTGATGCGGCCTGGCTCACGGCCTGGTGGGAGCAGCAGGCTTGGCCAATGGGATGAACCCGGCCATGGCCATAGGTTGGCTTGCGGCAGGAAAGTTGGAGGGTGAAATATGCTGTTGGGGTGAAGCACGAACGGACTTCGACGGAGGCCGATGAACTTCGATGGAGAGGATCCGCTCGCCACAGATCTGCCGTGGGCTGTACTGCCGCTGCGCATCAAGGAGAAGATCCGGTTGTGTTGCCGGCCAAGATGGGAGTATGCTCCGGCTCCGGCGATGGCGAGGAGGAGCTCCAGCAAGCCATGGAGTGGGTGAGGTTTAAGATGGTGCTGCTGGATGGGAATCTGTTGATGGATCGGCCATCGAGGGGGAGGTGCGGCTTGGGAGAAGAGAAGATAGATTAGGATTTGGTTTTTAGTTTAGGTTTAGAAGTTAGGATTTATTTATAGGATGGGTTATTGGGTTTTGGGAGAATAACTCAAATAATAATAAATAGAAATAACTATAATAATATTAATAATCAATAGTGACACCAAAAATAGTAGGCAAAATACTAAGAAAGGTAATTAGTCATCACCACAGAAATAAATACAAATAAATGCTAATAACTCTATACTAATAATAACAGGTAATAATAGTAATCCTAATTAATAATAATAATGACAATAATAATAGCAGCACTAAATAGAATAAATAATAACCTTAATGAATAATGAGAATACTAATTAAGTTAACAATTAATAATAATAATGGCAAACATAAAATATCAAATTACCAATTATTATCTCAAAAGAATTTCCATACTTAATAATAATAATCTCAGGAAAATAATAAATCAACTTGATTCATTAAAATACTCGGTAAATAAAATGTAATAAATACCTAAAGAAAATAAAATACAGTACTATTAGGTTAGGGATATTACAAGTACACCCATAACTGATGAGATCAATGTTTAAGAGGATGATCAAGAGAGTCAACAAATAGAAATTGAATCTATAGTAGGTAGTCTTAATGTGTCATCTTCTTGTAAATCGTTAGGGCATCTTGTCATGTTACATCAGGTTAGTTCTTATGTCGCTTTTTTTAGTGGGTGTTTAGAGTTCTCTCTTGAATTTTTTTAGAGTTATGTTAGTCCTACTAATGTTATACCGTTAGCAATGTCTGAAGTACGTCTTCTTTGAAAAGTCATATCTTTCTTTTCCCTATATTTAGAAGTTGAACTTAGTGGGTTCATTGCATTGCGGTTGCATGTTGCACATGATGAAATCTCAAAGACAAATAGCAATTTGCAATGATGGTTATAAATTTGTTGCATTTTCACATAGTATTTTGCAGAAATTTGCGATTGTTGACAGGTATGTTTTACCCTGAGATTGTGGGTACATTTCACACTCGGTGTATAAGTACCTATATGAGGAGGATTGCTACTATCACTGACAAATTGGACATTCCATGAGCTTCTGGTATCTGCCCAACTTTCAGTGGAGAGGATTCGACTCGGTCTGCTATTTATGTCTTTCTGGATCTACCATCATTCACAGCAGATTGTCACAGAAGCCAGTCTCAACCCCACTGCCTTAGCTCAATCTTGATGCACATCCGCTGGGTCCATGACCACCACCATGGCCTGATTGAGCTGAGATTTACACTCGACGTGATCGAGTTTTTCCTAACCCCAGGGAATGATGGTGACATCTAGTCGCTTCATTTAATCTATTTTATTTGGTTTCTTTTAGTTGCTTATTTAGTTGTTACTTAGTCTCATATTGGTTGTGTGGGATTTTTTCTTTTGTTGTAAGCTTATATAAGTCCAAGACTGTTATTGAGTTTGTCGATTGATGAATTATGTGTAGCCAGTGTACTTTTGGGTGAGATACTTTAGGGAGAGAGTCCCAAATATTTCTTGGATTACAAATTCAAGGTTGGGATTTTCTTGTGTTCGCTTTCAATTATCCCCCTTTTTGTAGTTCATCCCCCATCACCTTCTAAGTAGTACACCTATTATACAAACTTAAATGCAATTGTATGCCATTTTTTATGGCATCAACTAATTAACAGGGACTAATCACGAATTAGAGTAAATGAGAAGGCAAAAAGGTTTCAGAGCCAAACATTTCTTTGATAAGTCTTAAGTTTGTAGGGTTCCAAGATATTGAGGCATTTGTTGATACGGGCATCCAGCCATAGCGCATCAACTGAAGAAGACGGAGTCACGCATCTCAAGTTTGATTCGAGCAATTCAAGGATTTTCATGCATTTTATTTTTATTTTTTGATTCTTTTAATTCTAGTACCACATCGACTGTGGTTTGGGAACTCAAATCTTGTAAGGCCTAAAAATACAGGCCTAGTATTTTTATTTTGAGTAATGAAGAATTTTTAGTGTTAAATTTAATTGAGAGAATCTAATTTTATCTCGAATTATTTAGGATTTGAATTCCTAATTAGTCTCTAATCCCTTTTCAAATAAACCCTAACCCTAATCTATTCCCTCTCTCTATCCCCCCCTCCATTCTCAGCCGCCATCTTATTTATCCCTCTGTCATTACAACATCACCCCAGCAACCCCAAGATCCCATTTCCCATCTTTGTCTTCTTCCTCCTGTCGACGTACGCCACCCGTCTGCACTATTAGTGTCACCTTTCTTCCCCATCTCCCTCTAGTCCACAACCAAGCAACTCAAACCCACATCAACCTCCACCTCTGTAACTCCTTCCCAGTGCCATCCTCACACATGAAGCCTCCTCGTGCTACTAGCCACAACCGCGAGGCCGACAACCACCTTCCCTCTCCTCGTCGACCAAAACATTGGAGCCGTGCGAGATTGTGTCGTCCTCCATGTCGGACCTCAACGACAAGCCCATACCTCTTTTTTCTCCCTCACCTACATCCCCTCTTCCTCGTGTGCCTCGTCGTTGTTGAATTCCCGATGCCTTTTGAGCTGGGCCTGCGAGACAAGAAGTGGAAACAACTTTAATCAGGTTTTAGAGGAAAATTCGACCCATACCCGCTCCACAAAGAAGAAAGTAATTCAGGTTTAAGTTGTAAACCTACAAAGAGGCAACCCAACTTGCTGCTATAGTTACGGGTCAGTACAGAACAGATCCGCTAAGGATTGGGTTTTCATTTTTGGGGGATAACTTGACAATCTATAGCCCGATTTGGATGATTTTTGAATTGTTGAGTTCGTGACAATGAGATCTACACACCAGCATCTCTACAGGTTACTGAGATCCATGTGATTCTCAGTAGGTAATTTTTCTTACACAGTCTATATACTTGTGGATTTGATTTTTATATTTACTATTTTTTCGATTATATCTGATGCAGTATTTTAAATGTTGGATATCGGGGAAATGTTAGATATCATAATAAGATGTCAAATTTTAGATTTTGGAGATATTTTGGGGCCATCTAATAAATTTCGGATGTTATGACGGATAACAAATTTATATCTTAGATGTTTCAAATAATGTAATTTTAAAATTCTTATCAAGGTAATATTATAACACCCGTTTTAGAATACGTACTTAGATACGTATTCATATTTTTTTGATCATATTTTTTGATTACTTTCCATATTTCTTTTGTTTTATGATTATGTGTGTGATTGTTTTGCATTGGATTCGGATTCGTGGATTTGGAGTCAGCCCTAGTCTGAATCGGGGACCCAATCTTAGTGTATTACTTGATTTGGTCTTTTCAGTGGTCAGAATTGATAGATTTCAGTTTCAAATATTATTTTCTAATATTTTAAATTTTTCATAATTTTCTAGAATTTTTTAGAATTTAATTACAAAATCTTCAAAACTGGTATCGATCGGTGCCACTGATCGATTCTCGGATTATTAATTTACAAATGAAGTTAATTTCTAAAAACTGCTTTAACATTATTTCTCAGAATCATATTTTCTATCTTAACACATTTTTGGAGATTTTTATGAATTTATCAAAATTCCACCGAATTTGGTATCGGCCAGTATCGCTGGTCAATTCCATGGTTTTTAGTTTACAATCGGAGTTGAGTTTTTGGATTTCGCTCTCACATTGCTAGTCGATTCCATGATTTTAGTTTACAATCGGAGTTGAGTTTCTAGATTTCGCTCTCACATTGCTTCTTAGAATCACATTTCCTCCTTTAATGCATTTTCTAAGATTTTTCTGAATTTATCAAAATTTCGTCGGATTTGGTATCGATCGGTATCGTCGGAAGATTTCAGAATTTTTATTTTGAAAAAATTTTAATTTTTAAAACTGATTTCATATTGTTCCTTAGAGAAATTTCTTCTACCTCTGGGAATTTTTAGGGATTTTTCTGAATTAGTCGATATTTTTTGATAATATAATATTATTATTATTTTGAGAATCTTCCCTTCTTCCTTTTCTTTTTTTCTTTTCTTTTTCCCTTCAACCACCGGCCAGCCCATATGGGCCTGTGATTAGTCTCCAAAATTGCATATTTCATACCACATCTTCATATTTATTCTATATTAAATTCTGTTAATAATACCTTTCTTGTATGTTTCAAGGTCCACGACATGAAATGAAGAAAAAGCTCAAAAATCTCATTTATTTAGTGAAATCTAGAGCCTAGAAGTAGCCCTTGATTTTGAAAGTTAGATCTGTCAAAACAGGGTGCAGATATCCAAGAGCCGACAACAGGTACAAGGAGTGGTGTGCAGCCGAAAGCTACACACCCTGGCGCTGCACGCGCGGCCCAATCCTGGGGTCGCGCGTCATCCTTCAATGTGTGGCCTGCTTCCTTGGTACCTCCTTTTGCCTATAAAAAGCCCAATGTTGAGTAGATTTGAAAAAAAAAAGAGAGTTTGTATTGTAGTTTTCTCCCCTTAGTGTAGTTTTCTTCTTTCATTTGTTTTTCTTTTCTTTTGTAGATCATGTAATAGGGAAGAGAGTGAGTCATAAGATAGAAGAGAAAGTTCTTGTAATTGAGGGTGACATTCTATGAAAGGTTCTTCCTATATCTCTATTTGTTTTCTTCTCTCTAACCTTTTACATGCTTAGCTAATTTTCTCTCATGGTAACTAACTACTAACCACTAACTTGCTAACTCCTTACTTGATAATTTACATGAATCTATTTGTCTCCACTTGGCCTTGCTCTTATGAGAGCTATTGATGGCTAATGATGATAGATTCTAACACTATAACATCTAACTCTCTAACAAGCTAACATTACTTTATTCCATGCTTGCTCTAATGTAGTTTTGATGGTTTAAATGTAGTTTGCACTTGTTTATTTGAGTTTGGATGTGATAAGTGATCTTATGGGTCATACTTTGAAAAGCTCTTGAATCAAGGATTAGTGATGGCCAAGGATACATGTAATGGAACTATCACTAAGAGGTTAGTATATTAGTGGAGCCATTAGTAGTTAGTAGTCATGAGTTTTCTTGCATCTCATTTTATCTTTTTTTTTGTACTTGTTTTAAAAACCACTTCTCAAATAACCATTCTTCTATATTCCTCTTCTTTGTTTTCACCGTATCCTTCTCTTTTCACTTTTTATTTTCATTTTCTTTGATTCACTAAAATATTAAATAACACTTAACACACACGTGAATCGATTGGTAAAGCTTCTATCGCTTCTCATCCCTGTGAATTCGACCCGTATAGCCACCATGCTATAACGGAAGTATCGAGGAAGCCAAGCACGCACTTTTAACTCTTGATTTCAAAATGACACTTTTCGTGCGCGACTTTCCCCCGATCAGCCTACCACCCATCAATCCCCTTCTCTGATCTCTTCTCCTCCCACTCTTTCCTTCTCTTTCTCTCCTTTTCTCCTCTCTTTCTTTCTCTATCTCCTCTCTCTCCTCCCCTTCTCTCTCTCCTCTCTGTTTGGGCGCTGCCACCGCCTTGCCTCTCCCTCCTCCCTTCTTTCTCTCCCCTGCTCTCTCTCCCTCTCTATCTCTTAGTTCTCTCTCTTCTCTTTTCTTTCTCTCTCTAAATCTATCCCTCTCTACATTCTCTCTACAAAATGCACCCTTTCTCTATTGTGATGGTGGGTATCACCCGGCCGCGTGTGCACGTATTTTGGGAATTTTAGGATTTTATGAAGATTTTAGGAGACTTATAGGCCAGTATCCTACCCCTTTATTGGGCATCTCCGCTTTGATGGGTTGAGTTGTATTTTGAGAATTCATGTATTATAACCCTGATTGTATTTTGAATTTTGTTTTGTACCATGTGATTGTATTTGTATGTGGCCAAGTGCTCTAAACCGTATATGTATAGTATTGTGATGAATACTTGTATTAGTATAGTTTACTTTTTGTTCATATACACTGCCGCGATGTATTTTTTTTTATTGCTTTGATATCATGTTTGGCCAACCCTTCATGGTCGTTTAGCCGAAGGGCTCTACACGCAGCCTCCGAGCTTCACCACTCCATGGTAGTCTAGTTATTGTCATGTTGATATATGTGCTCGTGTGGTACTAACATCTCATGCAGGTACTATACCCAGCTTTTGGGCTGCATTTAGCCTACGGGCTTTCTATCCCTAACCTTCGGGTTGAGTTCAGCCTCTGGGCTCTCATGCTCTGCTTGGTAGGCGAGTCTAGTGCACAGCGCTTTGTTGCTAACTCTACTCGAGCGTAATTATGCCGTGAGCAATAGTTGTACTTTATCGTTGCATCGTCACAAACGGTACTGCGTCAAGCGTGATAGCCTTTAGTGTTGTACACTAACCTCTCTCTAGCTTGTCAAGCTTTGCTTGATTGTTTGCTGGCTTGCTTACTCGCTTGTCGTTTCTCTTACCTGCTAACCATATATGCATATATGATGTGTGGTACTAACATCTCTTGCAGGTACATACTCAGCCTCCGAGCTTAACCTCTCTGAGGTTTTTTAAAATCCTCTGGACTTTCTAGCTACGCCTAAAAAGGCAGCTTAGCACTAAGTGTTTTACCACTAAACACGTCTAGGTGAAACTCTGTCAGATTTTAGACTCGCATCTTAAGCTGAGTCGTTCTTGAGTTCCACCAACGCTTTAGTGATAAAACTTTGTTTGTTGATCTTGTCCCCAGCACTGCTTTGCTTTGCTTGGATGTTGCTTGCTTTCTTGCCCGCTTGCCTGCTTCATAATTCAACTATTATTATTATTTTGATGGTTGTGAAGAGTTTTGAAACCTGATTTTATTTTATTTTCAAAAATATATTGCCTTTCTGTATTTGTACCGATCCCCTATATCGGAACTATTTTTCTATATTCGTACTGATCCCCTGTATCGGTACCATTTTTTTTGTATTTGTACTGATCCCCTGCATGGGTACTATTTTTCTGTATCATTATGTACGATAGTGATATCTACTGTGCTTATTACCTGACAAGTTATTACTTGACACCTGACTCATGCATGCTATCACCTGACTCCGGCTTGTTATTACCTGACACCTGTTTGATATCACTTATCATTTGCCACCTAATACATGACTGCTAGACCTGTGATTATCACATTTATGGGAATCCTATCTTGATATCATGTATTATATACAGTGAGCTATATTTCTAGTACTAATGTACTCTTAAACCTGTCATGCTCCTGCCATTCCGTAAATTGATAATTATATAACAAACTATAAAAAGGACAACCTATATCGGGTAAGGGGGAAACTAATGGACTCCAAATGTTGAATATGTTTACAATGGTATTAGGTATGTTGTGCAACTCAAACTTTCAATTCCACCTAAGGGCCTCCAGGTGTTCCGAGGGGAGCGCTGACTCACTACTTCCTGTTACATTCCTGAATGGGCGTAATATAAGACCCACCTCCTATTTGCCTGGCAGCAGGTTCAGGTCAACTTCGGAACATCTTGGGTCGCGGTCCAGGGTATGCACGGGACCACTGTAAATATAACCCATTGTTTCATCATCAGTTTTCAATAGCAACCTCGATTTACTCATATATGAATGTATGTGTGTTGGGACGCTAGGGCACATACAATAGATATATAGGTAGGACGAGTAATAATAATAATATGCTAATTAATAATTCGTTATGTTGTTTTACAATTCGGGTTGTATACAATCAGATTTTGATGACGTGAGATATATGGTATATCGATGAGGGTTTCCTTATTTGGATTATTCCTCGACGTACCTATCGCATAAAGCCGTAATCTGGGTTATACTGCTGGTTTTACCGTATTTATTTTCATTAGGTTTTAATTGGGATTTTCAGTTTTATTATTATATTATATATTCCTGATCTTACCACCTGTGAACTACTCCACAGATCTTCTATTGTTACTACATTGTACACAACCTGTCTTTTGCTTGATATTACACTTATATTACTGTGCCTAATCTCCTAACTTGCTTATTGTTAGTTTTATACGGACTCTTTAGTTATAGTATAATCACTGCTTCTTGATGATTCATACTGTTCTCTTCAGCTATTATTGTGGACAGCTCGAGTTGTGCGTACTTAGTCGAGGGAGAATGAGATATACGGTATATAGATGAGGGTTTTTCTTGTTTGGATTATCCCCTCGAGGTATCAATTCAATGAATTTATCTACTGAGACCGTATAACTGATTTGTCACTTATGTACATCTCATCACATGATTCCTCTTTCATATTCGGGTGTGTATGCTCACGACACGATTTTCAATGCATGTTTTTGATTCGGATTTATTGATACACGTTTACTTGTCCTTACAGGTCAATTGACATTCACCACACTACTCGTTGGGGAGTTCTGACTCCCTGGATCTGTATGTTCAGATCTTAGAGGTTGGATCGTGATGGACATCCTGTTGATCAGAGTGGCGCAGCAGAAGGATAGTAGATCAGCAGAAGACCAGTCCGAGACCTATCCTTCCAAAGCCCCCCGCTCGTTTCTCGAGTTTTCTTTTTGTAACTCGTGAGAGCATTTTGTGTTGTTCATCCTTGTATATTTCATTGTATTCTTGCATTTGTGCCTATCGGTGATGTAATATTCTTATAATATTGTATCACATCCTATGATAACTTTGTAATTGTACTCATATGTTGGAATGCATAATGCACCATGTACTTTCGTACTGTGATTCTTGCCTGTACTGATGCTTAGCATATATATGTGATGGTAATTTTGACATACATATATACGTATCACTAACGTCTCCGTACCCGTGGGATCACAGCGTACAGGGTGGTATCAGAGCCTAGGCCCTCACATCTACAGTACAACTAGTTGGCAAATTAATGGTAATGAAATTTGCAACTGGTATACATGAGTCCTGATTATACAATCCAATTATAAGTGCAGAGTTATCTATTTCTTCTTAATCGTCCTTTTTTATTCCCGTATCTTTTTTTTTCCTATTGCAATTTTCTTAGCCTTTATATCAACTTAAAATATGGGTAGACTAGTGAGGTAGCGATAAGATAGATGTGGTACGCATTGCCCCTATTCTGTTATTCTTTTATTCTATTTCATCATGTTTCTTATACCGGATAATTTTTTGACTTCATATTCTATTCTTATATATGTGTGTGTGTGTGTGTGTGTGTCTATATATATATATATATATATATATATATATATATATATATTGGGCTTACTGTACCTCAGCCTGCAGGCTGAGAGAGTTTCTCAGCCTGCGAGACGTGGCTGAATATATGCCACACATCGGTCGCAGAGTGTGGGCGCCAAAAAAATCAAAAAATCCCGCCTAAACAATCGTGAAACAAATTGACAAAAATACCCCTTTTATATGACGACGGCGACTTCTAGCATTGAAAAGTAAAAAAATATTCCATGGTCGCATACTTAATACAGAATAAAGAATACCGGAGGAAACATGTTATCGTATAGCAATGCGACCTCCTTCAGTACTGCGACCAAAGTCGCAAACTTCTTTCTCATTACGATGGTGATGACGAGGATTAGAAGTTTAAAAAAATTGTATTTTGTTTTTTTTAAATATATATAAATCTGTTTTCTAAAGTTAATTGTGTGAATTACATTTTTTACTACTATGTCTTGGTTGAAAATGCTGTACAATTGTTACAAACCTTCATTTTAAATATTTTACGCTAAACGAATATACTGCGACCATGGACGCAGTTAATAATTATATTACTTCACCCTTATAAATTTTTAAAATGAAAGGTTGCGACATTGGTTGCAGTTGCTGGACGCAGACTTAATAAATACACTGCGACCTTGGTCGCAGTTGCTGGACTTTAGTCTTAATCAACAACAACACTGCTACCTTGGTCGCAGTTGCTGGTCTTTACTCTTAATCAACAACATCACTGCGACCTTGGTCGCAGTTGGTGGTCTTTATAAATAATCAACAACAACACTGCGACATTGGTCGCAGTTGATGGCCGCAGTCTTAAAAAAATAATCTGCAATCTTGGTCGCTATTGCTGGTCTTTAGTCTTAATCAACAACAACACTGCGACGAGGTGACACGTCACCACAGCAGTTGCTTAGTCGCAGTCTTTGGTCACAGTGTCGACCCTGGTCGCAGTAGTTACTGTTTGCAATGTATCTTATGCGACATTGGTCGCAGTGTCATCTATGGTCATAGTTGTTTTGTTTGCAATGCATGGCTGCGACCAAGTTCGCAGTTTATTAAAAAAAACAAATATGCTTTTTATTTATGTCCAGGCATTTATCTCCAGGCATGTGCAAATGATACAAAACGATCTCTTATACAATAAGATTGAGTGTTACAATATAGCAGTACAAAGAAGACTAAACATCAAAAAAATCCCCTGTTGACTAAGAGCAGTGGTGTTATTGAGGTCTTTTATTTATGTCCAGACATTTATCTCCAGGCATGTGAAAATGATACAAAACGCTCTGTTATACAATAAGATTGAGTGTTACAAAGAAGACTAAACATCAAAGTAGCCAAGAAGACTAAACATCAAAAGAGCCAAGAAGAGCCCTTGTTGACTAAGAGCAATCTTCTTCTTGAGGTCTGGTGGCAGCAGAATCCTCCGATTCCAACTGACCCTCCAAAGTGCCGGGATACGATCTTTCGTTGATGAACATCTCTTCACCAGAAGGTTATCCAGTGAGCATGGAGTTTCCTCGATGTCACTTCTGGGGTAAGAGAGGGAGAGTGAGACCTCACAAGGTATGCTACCCACCACTATATCCACCACATCCCCCGCCGCCATACCCACTCTGACCATCCGTTATCAGCAAGCTTGACTGGTGCATCAAGTCAAAGCAGATCTCGGTGAGGCTTAAGTCCTCGTCAGGGATCATGACTTCTTTCCTTGTGAACGACGAGGACCATGACTTCTTCCCTTGTGGACGATGAGGTCTATGACTTCTTCCCTTGTGGACGAACATCGATCAAGTTTGTCCATAGGGTCATCTTCATCCATGGAGGCAGGCCCCTGTTAGAGACTCTGAAGAAGGCGAAAATTCTCAGAGCAATTGCTCTCGAAAGAAAACAGTCTAATTATGGGCTGTTAAAGGGAGAGGGTGAGCCCTATTTATAGGCAGCCCATAATAACCATAATTAATGGTTCATTAATCAGAATCGTCGGCATTAATGGTCTCCAACCGCCAGCGCCGGTTTGGCATTAAAAGACATTAAACCTAATGAAGAGTCGACGCGTGGACAACCGCTTCGGGAAACAACGAATGGTGCGGGGTTCGTCAACATAGACTTGACGTTAAAAGATCTCATAAAATCTTTATGACAGGTCGCGTCTCACGGACTGACTCCAAGTCGCATC
Source organism: Agave tequilana (assembly GCA_038442645.1). Lineage (NCBI taxonomy): Eukaryota > Viridiplantae > Streptophyta > Magnoliopsida > Asparagales > Asparagaceae > Agave > Agave tequilana. Next base: position 160,154 of record JAVJIF010002685.1, read on the forward strand.
AGACAACTTTTCATTTTTCATTTAGATTCAAAAAATGACTTAATCCAAAAACAACACTTAATAAAACAACACTTACTTAACGTACTGCGACCAAAGTCGCAGTCCATGTAATGCAACCCTAGATTGCAGTTGCTGGCCATCTTTATCAATAACAACACTGCGACCTTGGTCGCATTTAACCATGTACACTGCAACCAAAGACTTTGACTAAGGTCGCAGTTTAAATGTACAATGCGACCAAAGACTCTGACTACATTATATACAAAAAAATTAATTACTTAACGTACTGTGATCAAAGTCGCAGTCCATGTAATGAAACCTTAGATTGCAGTTGCTGGCCATCTTTATCAATAACAACACTGCGACCTTGGTCACATTTAACCATGTACACTACGACCAAAGACTTTGACTAAGGTCACAGTTTAAATGTACAATGCGACCAAAGACTCTGACTACATTATATACAAAAAAATTAAACTATAAAGTAGAATTTTATCGCAGGCTGAAAAAATTGATCTGAAAAGATTTTATATTTTCAAAAAAATTTTTATCTCAGGCTGAAAAGGAGAAACTAGATCTTTCAAAAAGAGGTAAAGAAATAGGGCGAAAAGTAATTTATATCCTATAAAGAGCGACAAAAATAAAAGGGGGGGAAAATAATAATAAACAATAAGGAAAAGTTATCATAAGGGGTATTTGGTAATTTAACTTCTATCTAAAAGCGGGCCACAAGTCAGTGAGGTGACAAATTGAGCCACGTCACCGCAGGCTGAGATAGTACTCTCAGCCCGCGGGCTGATATACATTTTTCTCATATATATATGTATATATATATATATGTATATATATATATATATATACATACATATATATATATACATACATATATATACGTATACATGTACATATATATACGTATACATGTACATATATATACGTATACATGTATACGTATATATATGTACATGTATATATATATACATATATATGTATACGTATAATATATATACATATATATGTATATATATGTATATATATATATGTATACATATATATATGTATACATATATATGTATACATATATATATGTATACATATATATGTATACATATATATATGTATACATATATATGTATACATATATGTGTATATATGTATATATATATATATATGTATACATATATATGTATATATATATATATATATATATATATATATATATATATATATATATATATATATATATATGTATGTATGTATGTATGTATGTATGTATGTATGTATGTGTGTGTGTGTGTGTGTGTGTGTGCGCGTGTGTGTGGACATTCTATGGGAATTTTCTGTGCGTGTGTGTGGACATTCTATGGGAATTAGCACAGAAAATGAGGATCAATATAGAAAGTGGGGTAGTCATCACTTATATAATCAGATAGAGTGTATCACTATGCAGAGGTGATGGTATGAAACAACTTTCAAGTTTAGGGCTTCAGTCCAATAATGCTAGAGTATTTTCTATTTATATCTCTCCAGTAACGACTGTAACCTCTTCTATCAACTTCACAGAACTCAGAATTTCTCAGAAGTAATCTACTATGAAGTTGACATCTAGAAGACGACATTCATGACTCATTTCGGTTAGTATGAATTCTTGACTGTGTTCTTCAGAGCCTTAACGCTCAGCAGTTTTTATGGATATGATGAGCCACAGACCTTACTAGCCTAGCCTAGCGAGAGTCGTGTACTAGCCACGTGAGCTCAACTAGGCGTAAGCTTTGCTGCACCCTAGCGCTTAGAATTTAGCGTTGTGTTACGCACTGATTTCGCTGCATGAGCTTTGCCCACTGCAAGCCTTGCGGAGCATTGGCTTCGCCATACCCTAGAGCTAAGTGCTTGGCGCTGTGTTACGCAATGACTTCATCTAGGCTTGGCTTCGCTCGTGGCTAGTTTTGTCAAAGTTTAGCAAGTGGTTTTGTTCCCCAAATTTCTCCCGCTTAACGTATTGCACGGACTTGGTGAACTGGGTTTTCTTGCTGCATCTAATCATTATTGACAACCTTTCGGGCAACCTTGCAGGACTTGAGTATTTTCTAGATATTCAATCTACAGTTGGCTTATCATCCAAAGGACCATAATTATAAATTTTTTAGTTATACTTTTGAGAGTGTTTGATTTTCAGCATTCTGAACTCATTATTATCGATTCTTCTTCATTATTTGTGATAAGTTTATTAGGTTTTCTTTATCTATGGTATTACAGTCTACTTTCAGAGTAATATAGAATAGACAGAATATTTATAAGCTTATTTCAAACTCTTCATCAAGAACAACTTCACGTTCATCAGTGTAAGTATGAATTTGAATAGGTAATTATTGTATTCTTTGGTCACGTCGTTTCAAAAAGAAGTGATCTCCACCTATTTTAGTAGAATTTGAGCAGTTAAAGTTTGGCCAGTTTTGAAGACAGATTATTTTATATTATTCAGAGTAGGTTAGTCTACAAAAATTCTGGCAGATAATCATATGAGAAATATAGTTCAGCCACACGGTATTTCATTTATTATTGTGTTAGACAGAGACAAGGGATTCAGATTACGATTTTGTTAAAGTCTTCAGAGAAGTATAGGAGCTTTTCTTATATTCAACTTATCTTATCATTCTCAGATAGACCAAGCAGTCCAATTGAACCATTCAGATTCTTAATTATCTTCGTCTAACAGAATTCTCTTATTAACAGTTATCAGATCTGCATTGATATAGTATCGTCCAAAGTTTTATATGACAAGAAGTACAGAAGATGTTTAGGTCTGGAGTTATCGATTGGTAGAATTGTGAACGTTACTATTAGTTATTCATATATTAATTGGTATAATCCGTGTCCCTATCTTTTCTGTGTTCATTTTCCTCTTATCGAAATTTCGAGGAAGAAATTTTTCTTAGGTGGATGGAATGTAACACCCCGTTCCCGAAATACGTACTTAGATACATATTTATATTTTTTAATCATGTTTTTCAATTACTTTTCGTATTTATTTTCATTTTATGATTATTTATGTGATTGTTTTGCATTAGATCCAGATCCGTAGACTCGAAAGCCCTAGACCCAATTCTACTGTATTGCTCGATTTGGGCTTTTTGGTAGTTAGAATTAACCAATTTAAGTTTTAAATATTGTTTTCTAATATTTTAGATTTTCATAATTTTTTGAAAATTTTCAGAATTTAATTGCAAAATCTTCAAAACTGGTATTGACCGATACGCTGATCGATTCTCAGATTTTTAGTTTACAAACGAAGTCGAATTTCTGAAAACTGCTTTCATATTATTTCTTGTGATTGTATTTTCTATCTTAACACATTTTTAGAGATTTTTCTAAATTTATCAAAATTTCACCGGAGTTGGTATCGGCCAGTATCGCTAGTCGATTCCAGGGTTTTTAGTTTACAATCGGAGTTGAATTTTTTGATTCCTCTTTCACATTGCTTCTTAGAATCACATTTTCTCCTTAATGCATTTTCTAAAATTTTTCTAAATTTATCGAAATTTGGCCGGATTTGGAGTCGACCGGTATTGCCAAAAGATTCCAGAATTTTTTATTTTGAAAATGAAATTTAATTTCTAAAAACCAATTTCATATTGTTCCTCAGAGGGATGTTTTCTATCACTGGGATTTTTTGTGGATTTTTCTGAATTAGTCGATATTTTCTGATAATATAATATTATTTTTTTTGAGAAACTTCCATTCTTCCTTTTATTTTTTCTTTTATTTTTCCCCGTCAACCACTGGCTAGCCCACGTGGGCCTGCCACCCATCAAACCCCTTTCTGATCTCTTCTTTCTCTCTCTTTCTCTCTTTCTCCTCTCTTTCTCTCTGGCTTCTCTCTCCTCTCTATTTGGGTGTCATCGGTGGCCAGGGCCACCGCCGGCCACTCCCTAGCCGATAGAGCGGCCAGTCTCTCCCTCTCTTTTCTTTCTCTACCCTGTTCTTGCTCTCTTTCTCTCTCTTTCTCTCTCTTTCTCTCTCTGTTCTCTCTCTTCTCTTTCTCTCTAAATCTCTCCCTCTCTACTTTCTCTCTCTACAAAATGCACCCTCTCTTTATTGTGATGGAGGGTATCACCCGACGGCGTGTGCACATGTTTTGGAAATTTCAGGATTTTACGGGGATTTTAGGAGATTTATAGGCGAGTGTCCTCGCTTCTTTATTTGGTCTCCCCGCTTCGATGGGTTGAGTTGTATTTCGTGGATTCCTATATTTATTACCCCGCTTGTATATTGTATTTTGTTTTGTACCATGTGATTGTATTCATATGTGGCCAAGTGCCCTAAACCGTATATGTATAATGTTGTGACGAATGCTTATATTAATATAGTTTACTTTCTATACATATACACTGCTTGCGATGCATTTTTTTTACTGCTTTGATATCATGCTTGGCCGGCCCTTTATGGTCGTTTAGCCTCCAGGCTCTCTACTTAGCCTCTGGGCTCTATACCCAGCCTCCAAGCTTCACCACTTCAAGATAGTCTAGTTATTGTCATGTTGATATATGTGCTCATTGAAAAACACCTAGAGGGTGGGTGAATAGGTGTAAATGCTAATCTAGAAACTAAATACGGAAGCTTAAAAACTATTTTGCAACACACTTAATACAACCTACAAGTGTAGCCGAATTTCCCGTGAAGGGCTCTAGACTAACTCCTCTTGATTCCCTTAGATAAGGGTTGAGGTGCTATATGAAGCTCTTGTGGTTAAGTATAAGTGAGGCACACACACAAGCAAGCCAAGCATACAATAGATAAGGCAATATGAAATATGCAAGGCACAACACAAGCAAATAAGATATGAATGAAATGAATGATGCTTTGCACAAATAAAAAAGAGAGGGTTAAGAGACAATGGATCAAATGCAAACACAATAATATGTTCCGAGGTTCGAGCTCCTAGCTCTACGTCCCCGCCTTCACCGAGAAGGATTTCTAATCTACTAAAGGAGTACCAAACTCCTCTCTCAACCTTACAATGCCACCAAGGCAATACAACCACAAATCCACCTCTACCGAAGAGGGATAAGGCCCGTATCCAACAAACAATCTCCACCTCTCACTAGAGGGAGCAAACACCACTCCGATCAACCTCTACCAAAGAGGGATACAACAAGTCAATGAGGGTTTACAACAAGTGATCACAAAAGTGAAGGTTCACCTAGAGGGCGGGTGAATAGGTGATGGCTAATCTAATGGTCACTTAATGATGAATAATGCGGAAGCTAAAGACAATTATGACCTAATTAAATCTTTTACACTAAACACCACGTATAACACAAGAGTGTTGCCGAATTCCCCGTGAAGGGCTCTGGACAAACTCCTCTAGATTCCCCTTGAATGGGTTGAGGTGCCGCGTTGGCTCTCTTGGTTGAATACAAGTGTTAGCAAACAAATCCAAGCAAGTATATCAATATGAGCACACAAGTATATCAAGCATATAAAGATTTACACTATGATTGAATGCAAGATATAAGTAAGGGGGAGAGAGAGAGAGAGAGAAAAGGCATTTGCAAACACAAAGGGTTTGTTTCGAGGTTCGAGCACACTTGCTCTACATCCCCGCCTTCGACACACGAAGGATTTCCACTATGCAAGATCCCAATGGATCTCTCACCGGTGCCGCAACACCTACAAGCCCTCAGACTCCCTAGTCCCGTACACACGCAAGCCCCACAAGCTTGCCGAGGCCGCACCTCAAACAAAGAGTTCGCACCCGAACCCTAAACAACCGCGAACACACTTGTCCGCCTCCTCAAAGAACAAATGAAGTCTTTGGTGATCACAACACTTTGATCACCTAAAAACAATCTCACTACAACACTCCTATAGGATGAATAGATCAATAGATGCTCAAGTGTTTGTGTGAGAAAAACTAGGAAAGAGATGGTGGAGGAAAACTCAAGAAATTCTCTTTTACACTCTTGATAAAACTTTCCTTTAGATAGGAAATATTTTCTCTCTATTTTGTGGAGAAAAACTTCTGAAAAGAGTGGGAAAAATTGGCTCTAAAACTATCTCCAAATCTTCTTACAAAACAATGACCAAACCCCCAAATTTATAGGCCAGAAAAATATAGCCGTTGCGGTCTATCAGGCCTACCGGTCGACCGGGTCGGTTGACCGCCAACTGTCAGAAATCCGACTGTTGGAGCCACGGTCGACTGCCCGGGTCGACCGAGCCACTGGAGCAGAGAGTAGAACTCTCTGTCGGTCAACCCGTACGGTCGGCCGAAATTTCCAGAGAGCAGAGCTCTCTGGAGCGGTCGACCCGTACGGTCGGCCGTCCTCCAGTGCACAAAGGCGTGCACGTCTATGCACGTTGGTCGACCGAGCCGGTCGACCGACTTCAGGGTTAGTCGACTATAAAGGTAGTAAGTCGACTAGCTGAAGCCTGAAAACAAAAATCTGGGATTAAAAAGTTTGTCTTTTTGGCTCAAATAAAATCCCATAAAATACATAAAAAATCTACAAAAATAGTTTAACCAAAATAATTTTATATACAAACATGCTTGCACAAAATCAAGGCATGTTATAAAAGATTTGGACTATTTCTGTAAGTTGGAAATATTTGGCTCATGATAAAAACTGTTTTTACAAAACAATATTTTTCCAAAACATGTTTTTTCAAATCTTCATCAAATACAAAAACAAGATATACTTTTAAAGCATAGTGTGTATGGATATGATCCACTACACAATCGTAATGAAATATCTATGTTTTTATCATAAAGCTCTAAATTAGGTTTTGGTTTAAAGATATGTATATGAGAAATACCAAAAACCAAAATAGTATTTTTTCAAAATGAAAGTCTTTTCTAAACTGAAAATTCTTTTATGAAAAGACAATTAAATCAAGAGTGTGTGTGTATAAGTACTTGAGCAATCCACCACTATTCTATCCTTTACATTTTAACTAAAATAAAAATAAAATCTTATACCTAGACACAAGTCTTCATCTTCTTGAAGTCTTCACTTGAAGGCTTCTCATCTTCTTGACTTGGTCCAAGCTTGATCCAAAAGCTCCTTGGATCACACCGTGCTAGCTCCAAATCTTGACATTTTATCCTTTGTTGAGCTATGCACCTACTAAGATCTTGATAATGAATCTGTCACTAATTAAACACAAGATCATTAGTAAACATAACTTCATGAGTTGATCATCATCAAAACTAGGGTGATAGGCCTTTGGGCCAACAATCTCCCCCTTTTTGATGATGACAAAACTCATGAAGTTATATATGCATGGATTAAAATAAAGCTTCAAAGAAGCTCCCCCTTAACTCATGCATACCAAATAAACAATAGATATGGCAATGAGGCACATGAATATGTATGCAAGTATGGAGATAAAACATGCAATAAGCATAAATCAAAATCTTTTTCTCCTATTTGCAATACAAAAATATATATGCATAAACATAAATCTTATTCAACCATGCATATAAACTCAAAATCTTTCTCCCCCTTTTTGTCAATCATCAACAAAGGGTTCAAAGTGAAATCAAATCAAACAAATTTTACTCCCCCTTTTTGTCAAAAACAAAGAGATCAAGAAGGGGTAATACAAATCAATCAATAAAGATTTATATGCGATATACATTCATGAAGAGGAAGACGCTAAGTTAGCTTCCCTACACATATGCATTACATGAAGAAGCGATGACAAGCCCTAACTCACATAACACATATTATGTAATGCATAAGAGGAGATGTGAAGCTCCCCATACACACGTATATCATATAAAGAAGAGTTGTCAAGCTCCTCAATTTATAATATACTCAACATGAATCTATATGTAGAAGAGATGTTAAGCTCTCCTTGCATATAGACAATACAAATCAAAAATTTTGAATTTCTCTTATCAAACAAAATTTTGAATTCTCTCGATAAAACAACTTTTGAATTTTCTTAATAAAACACATTTTGAGATATCAAGTAAACATATTTTTTTTTCATTTTGATATCAATTTTGAAAACATATTGCATAAGTTTTAAGAATTACCAAGTTGAATTAAGCTTAGCATATACATTGTATTTTAAGAACAATTGATTCACTCTCTTAAAGCACAAAAGATCACATGAATGAAAAGATAATACCAATAGAAATTGATATAATTTAAATTTGAAAGCATTCATATATACAATCAAAAAATGAGTATATAAAAATCATATTGATACCAATTGAAAATATCCAATGATACCAATTGAAGAGTAAGCTTATCATATACTCTACCATATGAAGAATTTGCACTAGTTAATGTGAAATGTTTTAAAAACTAGTACGGAATCCTTCAAGCAAGGAATAAAGCAAAAATGTCAATTAATCTCAATATTCCTTTAAATCATCACACATTTTTATTAAAAAATTTATATTTCAAGATATATGTATGTTTTGACAACACAATAAGTATACATACATATCCCTTAAACACAATTGAGTCCATATAAATAGATTTGCATTAGAGGCAAATGACTTAAGAGGTATACAGGTATATCTTAAAGTTTGGCAAAATACACATATACATGAAATGAAAACACATGATCATAAATCAAATCCAAAAAGTGGGAATACAAGTTTAAAAATGTATGTATCATCAAAACCAAGCAATACAAGCACATTTCATGGGTTCAAATAAGCATTCAAGCACAAATATAAATAGATTTATTTGTGGCCCACGATATGCACAAGTATAAATCCTAGTGTTGACAAAAACTAACATATAAACTAATATTCAAATCATGAAGCATCAAATCTTGAGAAAAATATAATCATGTGTCAATCTCAAAAACTATTTGAAGAATAAATAACTAGTATAAATTGTTTTTGAAAAACTAGTTAAAGATCCTTCAAATATATCAAATCTTATATTTTTCATGAATTATACTAAGTACATAAAAGTTCAAGCACTCATAGTCCATAAAACTCAAAATTATCTTGAAAAGTAAAAGATGAGTGTTCAAAGGTTATGTAAATGGCATTTTCATGAAAATAGACAATGAAGCTCAATCAAACATGAATCTCTTTTTTTTGGCAAGACATGAAATTTTATTCTCATTAAAAAACAAATCATGAAAAAATTTTATTTTTCATCTTAAAGTAAACTTCAAGGTATATGTATGATTTATCCAATCCTAATAATACACATACATATCCCAAATATAAAAGAGTCTACAAATAGTGTATGCATGAAAGCAAGAGACTCACGGGTATACATGTATATTTATTAGATTTGAATTAAAAATACATATACATGAAGTAAAGCATAAAAATAGGCAAAACATGTATAAAAGGAGAATCATCAAAACTAGTCTATACATATGCATATAGTGGATACAAATGAGCATGAAGTTCAAATATATATGAGTCAATTGTAGTTCACTATTCATATATGTATAAATGCAAGTTTGACACATTCTACATCTAAGCATGTAAATACCACATGAAGCACACAAAAATATGAACATGCTATATGATATATGAAATTAAAAGCATGTACATAAAAATTAGGAGTTCAGAGATTATTATCAACTCTAAAGCTCCAAATATGGTGGTTGTCCCACCAAGCATCCTTGATAGTGATGCGTCTAAGATGTGCCCATAAAGTCCATTGCATCCACTACCAAGGCATCAATTCTCTCACGTTTTGTGAGAGCCCTCACCTACATCAAAAGCAAATGGTGAGGGTTTTGGTACCCATATTTTCTTGGGTCCTTGGGGTTAGTCTTGTAAGGAACTCAAAATCTTTTATTAGCAAAATTGAAAGCATTAATCTTATCATAACAAAATTTTGCTAAATGGCCTTTGCGGCCACAATGTGTACATATGTACACCTTAGTATGCTTATGTGTGTGGGTGTGAGCATGATGTTCAACATAAGCATGATGTGATTGTGCATGAACATGTGGAGTTTGTTTCTTTGAAAACAAAGACTCCAATTTAGTATGGTTGAATGCACAAGAGCTCAAGGTAGAGCTCAAATTATTCATTTTATTTTTCAAAATATTTATCTCATTTGTGGTGGCATGTAAAGCATGATGAGATATGAAATCATTTTTCTTTTTCTTTTTAGAAACAAATTCTTTTCTTTTTCAACAAATTTTCTTTTCAAAGTAATATTTTCTTGAAAAACAACTTCCTTTTGTTTTTCCACCAAATCAATCTTATTTTTCAAAGACATATTCCCTTCACATAAATCATTCAATTTTGACATGAGGGAAACATTTTCATTTTTCAAAACTTCATTTTCTTTTTCTAAACAAGCAATTTTAGTTTTAAAAGAATCATTCTCTTTTAGCATGCAATCAAAATTCTTTTTAATTTTCTTATTATCTTTTTCTAAGCATGCAATGTTATCTCTAAAAGAATCATGTTCTTTATGCATGCAAGTAATATTCTTTTTCAAATTTTATTTTCTTTCTTAATCATGTCATACTTTTCAAGCAATAGATGACAAAAAGTAGATAGCTCATCATATGACATGTCTTCATCATCAGATTCGGTGTTTACCTCAAGGGGGTTATCCCCTTGGACCATATAGCACACATTGGAGGTGTCGCTTCCAACGTCCGAATCTCCCGGCATAATATAGATCCTTTTCGCCAAGAGAGGTGATGATGTTCCAAGCTACAAAAGCCGATTCAACATTAGAAACCCTAGATAAATAATCATCATTTAGGTTTGATTTAAGAGCATGAAGGGCTTTTGAGTTAGCCTCAATGTACTTGCTATTATTAATATATGCATCATTAGTAGTAGCAAGATAAACATGAATACCTAAGGCTTTGAGGTACAAAGACATCTTAACCTTCCAAATTTGGATGTTAAGAATGTCAAAGGTGGGTGGTGCCATGAAATCCATAGTGTGTGTACAAATAAAGTGATTAGCCTAAAAAGAGGATCTTTAACTCTAGGTTGTAAGACCCAAATCAGAGTACCAAGCTCTGATACCAATTGAAGGTTCACCTGGAGGGGGGGTGAATAGGTGATGGCTAATCTAATGGTCACTTAATGATGAATAATGCGGAAGCTAAAGACAATTATGACCTAATTAAATCTTTTACACTAAACACCACGTATAACACAAGAGTGTTGCCGAATTCCCCGTGAAGGGCTCTGGACAAACTCCTCTAGATTCCCTTGAATGGGTTGAGGTGCCGCGTTGGCTCTCTTGGTTGAATACAAGTGTTAGCAAACAAACCCAAGCAAGTATATCAATATGAGCACACAAGTATATCAAGCATATAAAGATTTACACTATGATTGAATGCAAGATATAAGTAAGGGGGGGAGAGAGAGAGAAAAGGCAATTGCAAACACAAAGGGTTTGTTTCGAGGTTCGAGCACACTTGCTCTACATCCCCGCCTTCGACACACGAAGGATTTCCACTATGCAAGATCCCAATGGATCTCTCCCCGGTGCCGCAACACCTACAAGCCCTCGGACTCCCTAGTCCCGTACACACGCAAGCCCCACAAGCTTGCCGAGGCCGCACCTCAAACAAAGAGTTCGCACCCGAACCCTAAATAACCGCGAACACACTTGTCCGCCTCCTCAAAGAACAAATGAAGTCTTTGGTGATCACAACACTTTGATCACCTAAAAACAATCTCAGTACAACACTCCTATAGGATGAATAGATCAATGGATGCTCAAGTGTTTGTGTGAGAAAACTAGGAAAGAGATGGTGGAGGAAAACTCAAGAAATTCTCTTTTACACTCTTGATAAAACTTTCCTTTAGATAGGAAATATTTGCTCTCTATTTTGTGGAGAAAAACTTCTGAAAAGAGTGGAAAAAACTGGCTCTAAACTATCTCCAAATCTTCTTACAAAACAATGACCAACCCCCAAATTTATAGGCCAGAAAAATATTGCCGTTGGGGTCTGTCAGGCCTACCGATCGACCGGGTCGGTCGACCGCCAACGGTCAGAAATCCGACCGTTGGAGCCACGGTCGACCGCCCGGGTCGACCGAGCCACTGGAGCATAGAGTAGAACTCTCTGTCGGTCGACCCGTACGGTCGGCCGAAATTTCCAGAGAGCAGAGCTCTCTGGAGCGGTCGACCCGTACGGTCGGCCGTCCTCCAGTGCACAAAGGCGTGCACGTCTGTGCACGTCGGTCGACCGAGCCGGTCGACCGACTTCAGGGTTAGTCGACTATAAAGGTAGTAAGTCGACTAGCTGAAGCCTGAAAACAGAAATCTGGGATTAAAAAGTTTATCTTTTTGGCTCAAATAAAATCCCATAAAATACATAAAAAATCTACAAAAATAGTTTAACCAATATACTTTGATATACAAACATGCTTGCACAAAATCAAGGCATGTTATAAAAGATTTGGACTATTTCTGTAAGTTGAAAATATTTGGCTCATGATAAAAACTGTTTTTCCAAAACAATATTTTTTCAAAACATGTTTTTCCAAATCTTCATCAAATACAAAAACAAGATATACTTTTAAAGCATTGTGTGTATGGATATGATCCACTACACAATCATAATGAAATATCTATGTTTTTGTCATAAAGCTCTAAATTAGGTTTTGGTTTAAAGATATGTATATGAGAAATACCAAAAACCAAAATAGTATTTTTCCAAAATGAAAGTCTTTTCTAAACTGAAAATTCTTTTATGAAAAGACAATTAAATCAAGAGTGTGTGTGTATAAGTACTTGAGCAATCCACCACTATTTTATCCTTTACATTTTTAACTAAAATAAAAACAAAATCTTATACCTAGACACAAGTCTTCATCTTCTTGAAGTCTTCACTTGAAGGCTTCTCATCTTCTTGACTTGGTCCAAGCTTGATCCAAAAGCTCCTGGATCACACCGTGCTAGCTCCAAATCTTGACATTTTATCCTTTGTTGAGCTATGCACCTACTAAGATCTTGATAATAAATCTGTCACTAATTAAACACAAGATTATTAGTAAACATAACTTCATGAATTGGTCATCGTCAAAACTAGGGTGATAGGCCTTTGGGCCAACAAAAAGATCACAAACTCAATCTCTTTTCCCACAAATAAAATGATCCTATAGAATAGGATAGATGATAGCTCAAGTGTGAAAAACTAGGTGTTTGGAAAACAAAAACTCAAAGAAATAATCTTAGGAAAACTCTTGAAGATAATAGAAATGAAGAACAAACACAAATCTCCCAAAATACTATTTTCTTTGATTTTTCCAAAAACCTAAAACAAATGAGATAAATCTTTTTGGCACAAAAACTCTTTTGAAAACTTATTTAAAACAATAGAGAAAGTCAGGAAATTTTGGCTCTAAAAATCTTAGTTAAAATCCCTAAGAAATGGGGTATATATAGGCTCCCCAAGAAACTAGCTGTTAGGCTGATCTGTCAGCCTGACAGGCTGGCGGTCGACCGCCAACGGTCATAAATATGACCGTTGGAGCAGCCCGGTTGACCGCCCAGTCGACCGCAGATTTACAGAGACCAAGGCTCTCTGTCCCGGTCGACCGCCCGGTCGAACGGCCAAGCCCCTGGCCAGACGTGCACAAGGCTGTGCACGTCGGTCGACCGACCGGTCGACCGGCTCTGGAATACGGTCGACCGGCCCGATCGACCGCCAGGGCCTGACAGCCAATATTCTGGGTCAGAAAACATGTTAAAAATATTTATAAAAATCTTGTAAAGATTCCCAAAAATAGTTTTAACATTTTGCATTAATATACTAACAAGTGATAAAAGTTTCAACTCAAATATCAAGCACTTTGAACTATTTTTGTGTCTTATCCTTTTTACCAAAAACCAAAATTTGTATTTTATCAAACTTGAATTTTCAATACATGAATAGGAAAGTCAAAATAAGTTTGTTTAAAAGTTAAGCATGCATGTATAGAATGAATCTACTATACATAAACTAATTAAACTTGTTTTGATCAACTATTCATGAAAACCAAAATCCAAACATAAACGTGTGTGTAAGTGCACTTGAGCATATCAACTATTCTTATCTTTACAAATGGATCTAAACACACAAAACTAAAACTATGGATACCTAAGTCTTCTTGACGATTCATCTTCAAGTTGACTCGATCCAAACTGTGATCCACGAGCTAGGCTATGTATCATCATGAAGCTCGGGCCCTGGAATCACTAAGTGAAGGCTTCCAAACTCCTATTTTTGAAGCTATCACCAACTAATATCTTGTTAAATGATCTGAAACTAAAATCACAAGATTATTAGTAAACATAACTACATGAGTTAATCATCATCAAAACTAGAGTGGAAGGCCTCTGGGCCAACAATCTCCCCCTTTTTGATGATGACAAAACTCATGGAGTTATATATGCATGGATTAAAATTAAGCTTCAAAGAAGCTCCCCCTTAACTCATGCATAGCAAAGAAACATAAATATATCCAATGAATGCTAAACATATAAATGCATAGTCATGCATAAAACAGTAAAACTTGTTCTTATACCAATTGATATCGCTCTGATTCCAATTGAAATTTTCAAAAACAAAACTTGCTCTAGATACCAATTAAAACATAGATACCAATTAAAACATGTTCTAGATACCAATTAAACTTAATATATGCAAAAACATAATATGCATATAAACTCAACTCAAATTCTTCTCCCCCTTTTTGTCAATCATCAATAAAGGGGTAAAAACTAAAAACAATTCAATGAAATCTTCTCCTCCTTTTTGTTCGAAACCAAGAATCAACAAGGGGGTTAAAAACAAATAAAAACATTGTTCTCCCCCTTTATGTCTAAAACAAAAAATATCAATAAGGGGTTACAATCAATTAAGATATCAATTAAAAATATGTCAAGGTAGCATCTTGATATCAATTGAAAGTGAACATAGATCAATAAATAGTATATGCGATAAACATTCATGAAGAGGAAGATGTGAAGCTTCCCAACATAGATACATTACATGAAGGAGGGATGATAAGCCCTAATTCACATAACGTACACTATGCAATGCATAAGAGGAGATGTGAAGCTCCCCTACACACGTGTATCACATAAAGAAGAGTTGTCAAGCTCCTTAATACAAGATACACTCATCATGAATCTATATGTAGAAGAGATGTTAAGCTCTCCTTGCATATAGGCAATATAAATCAAGACTTTTGAATATTTTCTTTAAACAAAAATTTTTATTTTTGATATCAATTTTGAAAACAATGACCAAACTTATTCATACCAATTTAAACACATTCAAATAAACATCTTGATATCAAAAGAGAGTATTTTTCCTTTTAAGCATATGATATCAATTTGAAATTTTTATTTTCTATCATAAAGCAAGGGAGTGGAAATACCAATACCTATTGAAAAATGAAAATCGAATTTCTCCCCCTTTATGAAATACAAACTAAACACATGCATAAGCTTGCTTAAGAATACCAATTGAAAACTAATCAATTGAAATATGAGAGTTATTAGAAATTCAAGCTTAACATAAACAAAATTTGTGCTCAAGATATAGGGATATAATAAGCACAAATAAAACATATATGTATGAAAAATTAGATACCAATTGAAATTGATACCATTAGAATTGAAGGCATACATACATAAACACATATGAGTATACAAGAAGATCAAAATTGATACCAATTGAAAGAATTCAATGATACCAATTGGAACAACAATCATAGCAAGTGTATACCTCATATCACAACGAAGAATACGAACTAGTTAAAATGAAAAATTTTGTTAACTAGTACGAAATCCTTCAAGTAAGGAATAAAAACACATTATTTTTCATAAAACATGAAAACCACATTATATTCAACACTCAAGTCAATGAAGCATATATATGACTCATGAAAACAAAACATGAGCAAACTAGAAAGGTGAGTGTACAACTACAATATGAATAACATGATCATGAATGTATTCAACTAAGCTCAATATTCCTTGAAACAAGAAAACATGAAAAACTAAATTTTCATTAAAATGGTTTATATTTCAAGGTATATGTATGTCCTATACAAACTAAAGTATACATACATATCTAAACACAACGAGTCCACTAGGATATATGCATGAAGGCACGTGGCTCAAAGGATACACATGTATAGTCAATAGTTTGGATAAGATGGACATATACATGAAATTAAAACATAATCATAAAATAAATTCAAAAATGGGAATACAAGTTTAAAATGCATAAATCATCAAAATTAGACTATACTAGCACATCTAATGGGAACAAATAGGCACTCAAGCACAAACATATATAGATTTATTTGTAGCCCACTATATGCACAAGTATATACCTAGTTTTAATGAAAAACTAACATCTAAACATGTAATCAAATCATGAAGCATCAAAACAAGATAAAAATCAACATGATAAACATAAACATGATTATTATGTAAATTCACATGTTATTAGACTATGATATACATTATAGCTAAACAATGATGAGAACACAAAAATAATAAGCCATATGAACATGGGTGTCTCAAAATGCTATTCATGCATGTCAATGATCTAATAATCATGGCATTTAACATATTAATCAAAACATGAAACATCAAAATTAAAATCATAAACATATGGTCATTATGTATGTGCATGTGCATTAGATCTAGGACATACATATTTAGTTAAAAACAAGGTGAGAACACATATAAATAGATCCATATCAAACATGGGTGTCTCAATTAACTAAACATGTATATCACTAATCTAATAAACATAGCACAAGCATAATGAATCATAAAGCAAGACATGCTATAAAATGATGAACATGAAAAGCATGCAAATAATAAAAGGGAGTTAGAGATTGATACCAAAACCGATGAAGGCACCTCTCTAGTTCTCCAAACCAAGGTGGTCTTCTCACCAAACATCCCTTGAAAGTGATGCATCCAATTGATTTTCATGAAGCTCGGAACGCATCCACTCCAAGGTACCTATACTCTCACGTCATGTGAGACCCCATACCTACATCAAAAACAAGAGGGGTGGTCTTTGGTACCCATACCTTTTTGGGTCCATGGGGGTTAGTCCTTTCTCTAACCCAAACAAATTTATTTGCTAAATTATGTATTTTATCATAGCAAAATTTAACAAGGTGGCCCTTACGTCCACAATGTGTACAAGTGTACACATGAGCATACAAGTGATGATGGTGTCCGTGAGGAGCATGTGTATGCCGTGAAGGGTGTGCATGTGTAGATGGAACTTGTTTCTTTCGAACCAAGGATTCCAAGCGTGTATGGCTCTTGGCACAATGGCTCAAAGTGGTGCCCAAACAATCTACTCTCTTCTTTAACAAACATATATCATCATTAATCCTAGAAGAAGTGGTACATGCAATAGGTAGACTAGATGAAGAAGCTACACTAGCATGACAAACATGTGCATCAATCTTATTTTGCAAAGAAACATTTTTCTCTAAACAAACATTTAAATCATTTGAAATAGAAATTATTTTATTTTTCAAAGCAACATTCTCTTTTAAAACAAAATCAACTTTTGAAGACAAATTTTCATTTTTCTTCAAAAGTGTTTCACAATCATTTTTAGATTTTAAAAATTTATTTTCTTTTAATGCAAGATCTAGTTGAGATTTCAATGAATCCCTTTCATTAGAAATCTCCTCCTTCTCTTGCAAAACAAACTCAATTTTAGAAGATAATTTTTCATTTTCTTTATTTAAAGCAAAAGTCTTCTTTTTCAACAAATTATATTTTTCTATTAATTTTTCACAAACTATAGATAGTTCTTCATTCAAGGCATTAGGATCCACATTATCATCACATGAAGAATTAGAATCAAAACTATCTAGTTGAGATTCCGATTGTACCTCAAGGGAGTCATTCCCTTGGACCATGAAGCATTGAGAGTCGGATTCTCCACTAGATTCCTCCGATTGGATTGGCAAATGAAGCTTGGAGGTGGTGGTGGTTGTCAACTTATTCCACACTACAAAAGCGGAATCAAGATTAGAAACAAGCATAAGATAATCTTTAGAAAGCGTGCTTCTAATAGCCTCTAGGGCTTGTGCATTGGCCCCTATATGATTGCTATCACTAGAATAGGATTTCTTTGTAATAGCAAGGTAAACATGCAAGCCTAGGGTCTTAAGATACATGGACATCCTATATTTCCATGTGTCAATGTTGGAGACATCGAACATGGGAGGTGAAAAACAATCCATGGGTGTAAACTAAATGTGTGCAAACAAATATGCAAATGCAAACAATAGATTAGCAAACAAGGATCTCACTCCTAGGATGTTAAGCCTAAAGTATCAGGAGCGTAGGCTATAATACCAATTGAAAAACACCTAGAGGGGGGGTGAATATGTGTAAATGCTAATCTAGAAACTAAATGTGAAAGCTTAAAAACTATTTTGCAACATACTTAATACAACCTACAAGTGTAACCGAATTTCCCGTGAAGGGCTCTGGACTAACTCCTCTTGATTCCCCTAGATAAGGGTTGAGGTGCTATATGAAGCTCTTGTGGTTAAGTATAAGTGAGGCACACACACAAGCAAGCCAAGCATACAATAGATAAGGCAATATGAAATATGCAAGGCACAACACAAGCAAATAAGATATGAATGAAATGAATGATGCTTTGCACAAATAAAAGAGAGAGGGTTAAGAAACAATGGATCAAACGCAAACACAATAATATGTTCTGAGGTTCGAGCCCCTAGCTCTACGTCCCCGCCTTCACCGAGAAGGATTTCTAATCCACTAAAGGAGTACCAAACTCCTCTCTCAACCTTACAATGCCACCAAGGCAATACAACCACAAATTCACCTCTACCAAAGAGGGATAAGGCCCGTAGCCAACAAACAATCTCCACCTCTCACTAGAGGGAGCAAACACCACTCCGATCAACCTCTACCAAAGAGGGATACAACAAGTCAAGGAGGGTTTACAACAAAAGATCACAAACTCAATCTCTTTTCCCACAAATAAAATGATCCTATAGAATAGGATAGATGATAGCTCAAGTGTTAAAAACTAGGTGTTTGAAAAACAAAAACTTAAAGAAATAATCTTGAGAAAACTCTTGAAGATAATAGAAATGAAGAACAAACACAAATCTCCCAAAATACTATTTTCTTTGATTTTTCCAAAAACCTAAAACAAATGAGATAAATCTTTTTGGCACAAAAACTCTTTTGAAAACTTATTTAAAACAATAGAGAAAGTCAGAAAATTTTGGCTCTAAAAATCTTAGTTAAAATCCCTAAGAAATGGGATATATATAGGCTCCCCAAGAAACTAGCCGTTAGGCTGATCTGTCAGCCTGACAGGCTCGACCGGCCAACGGTCATAAATATGACCGTTGGAGCAGCCCGGTCGACCGCAGATTTACAGAGAGCAAGGCTCTTTGTCCTGGTCGACCGCCCGGTCGATCGGCTAAGCCCCTGGCCAGACGTGCACAAGGCTGTGCACGTCGGTCGACCGATATATGCTTAGGCTATATGCTTAGGCTATAGGATCTACATCTTCTTAGCTTTCAAATGTGTAAGTCTTGTGATGGAGTCAAAATGCAACAAATAGTTAACCTGAAACTTTGTTAAACGAAATTGTTAAAAACATAACTACATATGTTTTGTTATCATCAAAACTAGGGCTAATGGCCTTTGGGCCAACAATCTCCTCATTTTTGATGATGACAGAACACATGAAGTTATCACCAATAATTTGGGAAGAGACTTCGAGCGAAGCTCCCCCTAAACACATGCATATATCAAAAATGTGACATATAAGTTAAATGTATCAATAAAAGCATATGAATAGGATATGTCAATCAAGCTCTATGCAACCAATCTATGCGTACCAAGAATACATAATTATAATGGTGTATGCACAAGCAGTTTTCTCCATCCAGCCAATAGCCTCCAACCTCCAAAACAAGTGATAGATGGTTGGTTTTTAAAGAAAACACTAAAAAATACAAATATACCACATACCACATACACAGAAGATATGTATCAAAATATCAACAGAAAGAAAGATATACATAACTTCCCAAAGACAATAGATGTATCATAAAACTATGTCCATACAGAGGTTCATACCAGTCTCAAAATAAGTTACATACCACAAAATACATTTTCACCAAATACTGCAATGTAATAAAGACATGTCCATGTCCACTAAATACTCCAAATACTATATGTCCAAAAATACATAAATAAAGGCTCAAATAAAAAAACACCCTAGATTAAAACACCCTAGATAACTCCCAAAGATAACTCCATAAAATCTCTCTCCTCCTTTTTGTCATCAACAAAAGGGGTCAATCCTCCTGAAAGTCGGGATCTTCTGGAGGAGCTCGTGCCTCGAAAGGAGCTGGAGGAGGTACCCATGTATCAAACGGAGGGCCTGGTATAGGAAGGGGCCGCAAATGGCCTCTCGAAAGTGGAACAGGCCAAGCATTTCTACTGTAGGTCTCATCGATACAGGTCTTAAGATAGCGAATAGAGGCGCAGATATACTACAGATCATTATCAACTCTTTGGTCCATCGAAAATTTACAGACGTCTTCAGGTCATGCTCTCGAAGCTGAGCAAAGAGAGATGAATATGGATCAAAAGATGCAGAAGAGGTTGAGCAGGATCTAGGAACAACAATAGGAATGATAGCAGGGGCTGAGGAGTAGGAACACGCTCCCTAACACGCATCCCCTTTATAAGAGTGTTGTTGGTGTCAACTGACGGTTCGATGGACCATTCAGTGGAGAGATCAAATTTTAGTTGCTTTAGGAGGCGAGTGAAGAGCATCCCAAAAGGCAAGTGCCAGTTTGGGATCAGGAGATGCTCGAGGCCATGTAATCGATAATGAGTTTTAGAATATTTACTCTAATGACTTTCAGAAGGCAATTGATCAAGAGGGGAGCAAAACCCTGTGCATGACTATATTCTCTTGATTTTGGCAGGAGATTATAGAACACGATTTTGGCTAGGACTTGTGGGGTAAGAGTATAATACTTCACCTCCTCATTCCTAACTAAAACAGTGTTATCATCATCATGAAGTAAAAGAGATGCGGAGGGCAGATTCACCATCAGGATAATCAAACTCATGAAGATCAACATTATAAATATCTACACCCTCACAGGAGAGGTGTAGCAGATGGGTAAAACGATCTAGAGAAATATTTATATCCTTGCCCAGAACCCTAGATCTGACGTAATTGTTTTGAAATGTCAGATTAGAGTAAAAGTACTATACAAGCTTAGGATAGACAGGTTCTTTAATAGTAACAAGATGTTCAAGAGAGCTTGTGTACAAGATGGTAGCAAGATTCAGTGCTCAAAATCAACGAGCACCACGGTTCTACCAGAGATAACATGTTTATTATGAATTACAGAAAATCTATGAGAGGAATTTTGAGAAAGTTGGAGGACGATTCAGGTTGTTTACCCTTTTTAGATTTAGCCCTTTTTGAGATTTTGGAGATGACAAATAAAGATATAGCATGAAATATAGAAAGATTTACTAGAAAAACTATGAAATTAAGAAGATTTAGAAAGAAAAGAGATATACCTTGAAACCAAAAAATCTCCTTGAAAATAACAGATCTGGAGCACTGAAGAAAAATCCAACCAATTTTTAGGGTTTGACTTTGGAATCGAGGTGATTTAGGAGGATGAGTGAAAAGGGGTGAGCGAAAATAGGGAGGAAGAAGGGAGACTGCCGATGGAGGAAGAAAGAATGAGAGAAATTTAGGTTTTTAGGGTTTGTAAAATGGGTAATCCACATCCAGACTCAACCGCACGGTCGACAGGGGTCTAACCGAGAGCAATCTCGGTTACAGTCGGTTGATCGGTTGGTCGACCGGCTTTAGGCTAAAAACTTTTTTTTGAATACCAGGCTACTTCGGTCGACCACCCGATCGACCAGACTTATGCCAAGTCAACTAGGTCAACCGGTCGGTCAACTGGGACAGCCCAAAAATAGTTTTTAAAAAATAGGATTTTAGGGCTTTTGAAAAATAATTTTTACACATAAAATAGAGAAATAATACCAGAAATCTTATAAGCATGAAAAACATATAAAAATAAAAATATTTTATTTTATTATTATTATATTAACAATATATTTTTCAATAATAATCTCATAAATTAAGCTATTAAAAATAAGATATTGAAGTCAAATACCCTTGACGGGTTCTGAACTTATCCTCATCGTTCCTCTAGATAAGAGTTGAGGCACGCATTTGCTATCATGATTTATTATTTAAATATGGTTTAAATACAATACCGAAACACAAGATAGATATATAGACAGAGTATATATACATATATGTTAAAGATAATTGTCATCCAAGTAAGAAAAGTATTCTTCACATGGGCAAGCAAATCATGGGCTAGTAAAGAAAAAAGCAAATTTAACAAACTAGCTCAAATATAGGCAAGCTACAAAGATAAGAATGGGTATGTCTATACAACTAATGTATATTACCACCAAAAGAAACTAGTTAATCCTATGCATGTATAGATCTAAGTAGAAATAAAATTTTCAAGTGGAGAAGTTATCAAACCATGGGCAATCTCCAAAATAGGTGCCTCTTAATAGCGATGCAATGTGATAGTTGATCTGTTGAGCTTCGATGCATCCACCACCAAGGCACTATTTCCCCTATGTCTTGGAGGAGGATGACACACCTGCATCAATCAAGTTTGGTGTGTTTTTTGATACTCAAATTTTTTTAGGTCCTATAGGGTTAGTGCTTTCTCAAACCCAGCATTTTTATTTAGTGTATTTAACTTAGCATAACAAAATTTAGCTAAATGTCCTTTGCGGCCGCAAATTGCACATGTGTACACTTTGTCGTACATGAAAGCATACTTATGTTAATGTATGTGTTCATGAAAAATGTTAATGTATGTGTGCATGTTTTTCATGATGTGTGTTAGATGAATGAGATGTATGTTTCCTTTAAGTTTTTCTTTTTAGAAATATAGATGCAAATTTGTTCGTATCAAAAGCACACTTTTTCAAGGTGGTATCCAAAACATCAATACGTTTTTGGATGTCCAAAATTTTATTTTTGTTAAAAGTAATATTAGGGCTTTTACCCTTACAAGCAAGTTTGTATTTATCAAAATCCTTTTTCATTTTTCCAACAGACCTGGACCAGTCATTTTTCTCTTTAAAAATAATTTCTAGCTTATTCTGAAGAAAATCATTTTTCTTTTTTAATTATTTATTTTGTGCAAGAGAAATTTGATACTAATTTTGTAATTCTTCAAAAACTTGTGTGAGTTTATTCATAGTTAAATCATTATCTTCTAAGGAGGTTTCAAGATTTACCTTGGACGCTTCTTCTCCATTTGCCATGAAGCAAACGTGTGCGGCATCAATTTTCTCTTCGGAATTCGTCTCCGAATCATCCCAAGTGGCTATCATCACCTTCTTCTTCTTATGCACGTTCTTGGAGGTAGTGGCTTAAAGTGAGGGGTAATCCACAATTAGATGGTCCATCTTCTTGCAATGAAAGCAAGGACCCGTCTCCTCCTTCTTTTCAAATCTTTCTTAACATCTTCCTATTCAGAAGTTTCTTTGTCTTCTTTTCTTGTAAAATATTTTTCCCACTTATCTAATGAGCATGGCAAAATCCTCATCACCATCTTCTGACGATTCTTCTTCATCAAAGGATGATGGAATAGCCTTGAAAGCTATCGCTTTCTTCTTTGGGTCTCCCTTTCTTCTCTCACCTTCATTTTCATCTCATGGGTTTTGAGATTTCAAATAAAGCTAGAGAAGTCCATCTCCTTTCCATTATTGAGCTCCTTGAGGGTTGTTGTCTTGACTTTTCGAGCTTTGGGAGGAGCTCTAATGACTTTCTAGATCTTTTGGTCATTGTCAATAGTGTCACCTAAAGAAGATAAACCATTAATGATCTTGGTGAACTGAATGAGCATCTCATATCTACTTTAATTTTCAAGCATATAAAAATTCTCATATTGAGAACGAAGTAAGTCAACTTTAGATCTCTTGACTTGTGACGTCCCCTCATGAGTAATGATAAGATCATTCCAACCTCATAAGTGGATTTGTAATTAATTACACAAGAAAGATCATCATCATTTAATGCTTGTGTAAGTGCATATTGGGCTTTAGCATTGGCCTAATAGTTTTTAGCGGTTGCTTCGGACCATGTATTCTTATCACCATGAGGTTCAACAAATTCTTTGGTAATGGGCTTGGCAACTTTAACTCTTAGGAACTTAAGAAATAGGTTCATTTTGACCTTCCAAATGGGAAAGTTCAACCCATCAAATTTGGGTGGGGTCTTTGATCGTACACATATTTTGCATTCTTTTCATTACACTCCTACATTTATCGTGTAATAAATCTGCTAATTTCTTTGTCTTAAATATTTATTTTGCAGAAGATAATATTGAAGAGAAAGAGGATTAAACCAAATAAATACCAGTTAAAATCAGATTTAACTGGATCTATTTGGTTAGCTAAGGATGATCCCAGATCTAGTTAGAACAAATCAAGGATTGGGGCAAATGTTCAGCTGAAGATCAGAGCAAATCAAAAAGATAACACCAAATGGAAACCGATAAAACTCAGATTTCTATAAATCCATTTTGGTTAGCTAAAGATCAACTGAGGATAATATCAAATACAGAGAGAAATAGATAGAGAGAAGATCAACGGATGAGATGAAGCAAGTTTGATTCAGATTCTGACTGGATACATTTTAGTATTTTAATCATAACTTTCGCTACAGAATCTCAAATATGATGATTCAAGATGATCTAGAAAGAAGACTTACAGAGCTACAACTATTATGTTGATCATTATCTCTAATTCTATCATTTGATAAGTGATATTCAGCAATCAACACGCCAACAAACTGCAGATCAGAACTGAATATCCACCTCAAATCAAGTTTGGAGATAAGGGGAGGATTCAAATTCAGAAAAGCCAGCTTTTCCTATCTTATACTCCTCTAACCTCTGTATTTCATCTATAAATACCTGTAATCTCAAAGGCAAGGAGGACGACCAAGTAGTGAATAGAACTTAGGATAACTTGTAGTTTGTAACTTAGGTTTTTAGTTTTCTTTTTATGTATTTTTTACTTTTCTTTATGTAACTGAGAGGAGAGATGACTTTCATGGAGGAATGAGAGCAAGCTTGTACTACAGGTGACACCAGTGTAAGTAATCTCTTCTTTCATTGTTTTTTGAATCGAATCGAGGTTTTCTTTTCTTTTCTACTCTTGTTTTTGTTTGCTTCCTCTTTTGTGTTTGTGGATCCAAATGAAACCGATAGCCTCGAAGTTGCCTTCTCCTTGCAAGTGCCGTTGATGGCTTATGGTGATGGACGTCCATTTCTAAGGTAGTATAGCTCGCCCCTTCATTTCATAGTGTAAATCGGGAATGGGGAAGATCTCATTTACCATGCTTCGCTCACCTTCAAAGAAAGGTACATCGTCGGTACAGATGAAAGGTAAACAGGCGCCGAAGAGGTAAGTATGTTTTTTAGGTTTTAGTTTTTCTTTCTTTTCTTTTATTTCTTTAGTTTAGATCACCAACACCAACAACACCCAACTCTTTCATCACTCATTTCGATTTCTTTGTATATGTCTATTTTCTGTTTTTCTCCACCTTCTCATTCTTCCACTTTCTCCTTAACTTAACTTTAACCTAATTTTTCTCTTTTTCTTTTAAAAAACTAAAGAAGAACTTTAACCAAACTTTGTATCTTAAAGAAGACTTACTAAAAAGCTTCTATCGCTAGTCCCTCCTTGTGGATCACGACTCGCATAGCCACTTGCTATTGCGGTAGAATTGAGCACTTACACTCTTTATTTTAAAGTTTTGAAATACTGTATTTTGTGTGCAGGTCTAAAAATTTGATTTGATGTGGATATTCAGTTCTGATTTGTAGTTTGTTGGCGTGTTAATTACTGAATATCACTTATCAAATTACAGAATTAGAAAATATGATCAACACAAGAGTTGTAGCTCTATAAGTCCTCTTTCTGGATTATCTTGAATCATCAGATTTGAGATTCAGTAGCGAAAGGTATGATTCAAATACTGAAATGTATCCATTCAGAACTGAGTCAAACTTGCTTCGTCTCATCTGTTGATCTTCTCTCTATCCATTTATCTCTCTGTATTTGATATTATCCTCGATTGATCTTTAGCTAACCAAAATGGATTTATAGAAATCTGAATTTTACTGGTTTCCATTTGGTGTTATCTTTCTGATTTGCTCTGATCTTCAGCTGAACATTTGTCCCAATCCTTGATTTGTTTTAACTAGATCTGGGATCATCCTCAGCTTACCAATTAGATCCAGTTAAATCTGATTTTAACTGATATTTATTTGGTTTAATCCTCTTTCTCTTTATTATTATCTTCTACAAAATAGACATTTAAAACAAAGAAATTAGCAGATTTATTATACGATAAATGTAGGAGTGTAATGAAAAGAATGCAAAATATGTGTGCGATCAGTCTTGATGCTAGAAAAGTCTTGTGATGTCATGAAAACAAATATAAGTGCATAAATAAATAACAAATACAACAAATGAATATAGTCAAATGAAAGGATCTCCCTAAAGTATTAAACCAAAACTAGGGTTAGGCTCTGATACCAATTGAAAATCACCTAGAGGGAGGTGAATAGGTATGGCAATACTAAATTGCAAATAATGCGGAATTAAAAATTACTTGCTAGCAACCTAGCAATATCAATCACAACTTAAGAAGTACTTACAAATAAGTAAATAATATTAGAGTGTAAGTAATTAAAGAGAGAGTAGAGTGAAGAAAGAGAGAAAGAGAGAGAGTGAGAGAGAGAGAGAGAGTAATCAATCGCAAACACAATGATTTGTTTCGAGGAGCCACTGCTCTACGTCCCCGCCATTAACACTATGAAGGATTTTCACTATGATCAATCTTACTAGATCGTCAACTGTTTACAAGTTCTCACTAGAACTCAATGGACTCACTAATCCTCTCTCGCAGTGCCACAACACCAACCCGGAGCACACTAGCTCACTTGAGGCTGCAATCTCTACAACTTCTCAATAGAAGGAAAATGGTGATCTACACTTGATCACAAATGGGTCACAAGCACAATCCTATAACCAATATGAGGAGGTGAAACTCTTTAAGATTGTGTAGTGAAAATAAGTTGTAGATATGTAGAGGGGGCTTAGCTAAAAACAAAAATTTGGAAATTTTGGCTCAAAAAGAAATCTTTTATGAAAAAGCTAAAACTTTTAAAAACTTGATCTAAACTTTAGAAATCTTGTCATGAGTTTTTCCATAGTCCCACTATTTATAAGGGATGAAAATATGAGTAGCAAATACAAAAGGGCCATTGGAAAAAAGACCCAAAAAAAAAGACAAAACAGAATATAGCCGTTGGAAAATAATAGAAGAAAAGTCTTCTGTGGTCGACCGGCCGGTCAACCGCCAACGGTAAGATTTCTGACCGTTGGGGATAGCGGTCGACCGTTGTCCCCAACCAGATAGGTAAACTCTCTGTCCGTCGACCGGGCTGATCGATCAGACCCAACCGAGAGCAAAGCTCTTGCAATCGATCGACCGCCCGGTCGACTGAAGTGCACAAATGCACTTTGGTGCATGTCAGTCGATCGACAGAGCAATTTTCTCTGCCTATGGTTGACCGGTTGGTCGGCCGACAAAGGGCCAAAATCAAGTTATGAAAATCTTTTTGAAACCAATCTTTTTCTGACAAAATAACTTTTGATCTTTAAATACAAAATAGAATTCTAGGGACTTGAAGAACCAGTGTGTGATCATGGATCAATACAAAATAAAGTTAGAACCATATTTTGTAAAAATTCTTTTCTAAATCAAAAACCTGATTTTTTCGAAACTTGTTTTCCCAAAACTTGATTTGGAAAAACGATAAAGGGCATAGCTAGGAACTTTTATTAAAAACACAAAGGAGTATGAAATGTGTGTGTGTGTGTGCATGTTAATCTCAAAAGCTATCAACTTATATCATCTTGGTTTTAACAAACGCCTATAAATTCTATCTAAAATATAAAAAGTAAAAATACAAGTCTTGATATGGTCTTCTCTATTGTGCTTGATCCTTGAGCTCTTCTATGTGATTAGGCTCTGGGATCTACATCTTCTTGGCTTTCAAATGTGTGAGTCTTGTAATGGAGCCAAAATGCAACAAATAGTTAACCTGAAACTTTGTTAAATAAAATTGTTAAAAACATAACTACATATGTTTCGTTATCATCAAAACTAGGGCTAATGGCCTTTGGGCCAACAAAATCCTATCTTGATATTCTGTATTATATACAGTGACGTGTATTTCTAGTACTAATGTACTCCTGAACCTGTCCTGCTCCTGCCATTCTCGTAAATTGATAATTATATAATAAACTATAAAAAGCAACCTATATCGGGTAAGGGGGAAACTAACGGACTCCAAGTGGTGAATATGTTTACAGTGATATTAGATATGTTGTGTAACTCAAGCTTCCAGTTCTACCTGAGGGCCTTCAGGTGTTCCGAGGGGAGCGCTGACTCCCTACCTCCTGTTACATTCCTGAATGGGTATAATATAAAACCCACCTCCTATTTTCCTAGCGGCAGGTTCCTGGTCAACTCTGGAACATCCTGCGTCATATCCTGAGTATGCACGGGACCCACTATAAACATAACTCATTATTTCATCTTCAGTTTCCAATAAACTACCTCGGCTTACTCATATATGAATGTATGTGTGTTGGGACGCTAGGGCACATACCTAGATATATAGGTAGAATGAGTAATAATAATAAGATAATAATTAATAATTTGTTGTACTATTTTACAATTCGGGTTGTATACATTCAGATTTCGATGACGTGAGATATACTGTATAGATGAAGGTTTTCTTGTTTGGATTACTCCTTCGACGTACCTATCTCATGAAGTCGTAATCTGGGTTATACTACTGGTTTTGCTGTATTTACTTTTATCAGGTTTTAATTCAGATTTTTGATTTTATTATTATTTTTATTATTATATTATATATTCTTGGTCTTACCACCGTGTACTATTCCACAGATATTCTCCCGTTACCAATATTGTACACAATTTGTCTCTTGCCTAATATACACTTGAATTACTGTGCCTAATCTCCTGACTTTCTTATTCTTGATTTTATACAGATGTTTAGTTACCGTATAATCACTACTTCCTGATGATTTATACTGTCCTTTTCAGCTGTTATTGTGGACAGCTCGGGTTGTGCGTACTTAGTCGATGGAGACATAAGGTATATGGTATATGATGAAAGTTTCCTTATTTAGATTATCCCTTCGAGGTATCAATCTCATGAATCTACCTACTGAGCCCGTACAACTGGTTTTATCACTTATATACATCTCATCACTTGATGCCTCTTTCATATTTGGGTGTGTATACTCAGATACGATTTTCAATACATGCCTTTGATTCAGAATTATTGATAAATGTGTGCTTGTCCTTGCGCGCCACTTGGTATTCACCCACCACTCATTGGCGAGTTTTGACTCCCTTGGATTTGCATGTCAGATCCTGGAGCTTGGATCGTAATGGATATCCTATTGATCAGAGGAGCGCAATGGAAGCGTCGTAGATAAGCGGAAGACCAATCCGGGACCCTATCATTCCCAGCCCCCTGCTCGTTCCTCGAGTTTTCCTTTTGTAACTTGTGAGAGCATTTTGTACTATTCATCCTTGTATATTTTATTGTATTCTCGCATTTGTGCCTATCAGTGATGTAATATTCTTGTAATATTGTGTCACATCCTATGCTAACTTTGTAATTGTACTCATATGTTAGAAAAATATACCACTTACTTTTGTACTCTGATCCTTACCTGTACTGATGCTTAGCGTGTATGTATGAGGGTAATTTTGACCTATATATATGCGTCGTTGTAACGTCTCCATACCCACAGGATCAGGGTGTTACAAATATATATACAACTTATGTAAAACTACATAAATATATTTAGGATAGGTATTTTTACCTTAACATTTTGCATACACTCACTAACTCATTGTAGAAAATTCTAAACTTCTCTAACTTTCATGACCAACTAACATATTGGGATTTTTCTGAAATATCGGCCGACATTCTTCAAAACACCATTTCAAATGAGGGTGGGGATGTCATGGCGGTGAGGGCTTGAAAATAAAATGTCAGCCGACATTTAAAACACTGATCTGATGCCACTAAATAGTAAGATTGTGAGATTCTGTTTACCCTGTATTTGCTGATCATAATATTGATTATACAAACTTTTACCTTTGCAACTGAGTAGTTACATCAGTATATTTGACATTAGAACAGTACCACTGTGACTGCGTCATTTTGTTAAAATTCATCTGTCTTAATATTAGTTTTAACTTTTTTCCTACCCTTAATTGTTTTGTTGATGAAACGTAGCGAAGTTTTTTTCTATCACTGATTTCTGATCCACATGTGTCACTGTTACACATCATTTGTGCATATAGGTTATACCTTATATCTGACAATGCAATAGAAGATGTGCATTCTAGTTAGCGTTGTAAACCAAATCAATACTTTGCAATGAGTTCTTCTAGTGATCCAAACAAAAAGGAGAACGAATAAAATGAATTTATCATTTGGAATAACATTATGCTGAGTAAGTGACAATGATGAAGACTTCCAGTGAATTAAGGTTTGATGATCGATGATGTTACCCAGGGTATTTCATAAAAAGCAATTGCAAAAATATTGAAATGCCCATGCTATGAAGAAAAGGTAATCATATACTGATAGCATATGGATCGTGTTTGTACGAGGAATAATCTCCAAGACATGTAGAGGAAGCTAACATGTGTTCTAAGACAAGTTTTATAAAATGGATGTAGTTTCTTGATGATCATCTTATTAAATGATGATTGATCATATACACAGTCAAAGTCAAGAGCTTATTGCATATAACATACACATGAACAAGAACCATGTAAATATAGCACACAGAGTGACCGAGTGTGTAATATTTTCAAAGAATCCACGACTCAATGAGCATAGTCATAACCTGGATGCATACACCACTTGTCACCCGCATGAGGATGGGAGTAAACTGGATGATGCCAAAGAATTGAGTGAGGATCAAGGAAAAAGAAGCCCAAATAAACCAACAATATCAATGATTAATCTTGCCTTTATCCGATATGCTATTAAGTCATACATATTTTTATTATCACTCTGCGTATCTTGTTTCAATCTAAGTGTTGCCTTGTCCTCCTCAATCATGCCTTCCTCATTTCTTCAAAAACTGTAATGATTCTTCAACCAGTCGATCCCTCCATGGACTGTTCAGTTTTTATCTCTCTATACTATTTGACTTCTTCAGGGCTCTTCACAGAAGAATTGACAGAATAAATATCACCATGTTAAACTTAATGCCAGATAATTATGGTGTTAATATTGAACAACATGCAAAGCTTTATGATCTTTTCAATGATGCATGACAAACCTGGTGATCAACATAAGCATGATTATTCCTTATTAGCTCAACTGCTAGATCATATAAATCTTGGAAATAATCACTGGAATAGGTAACTTGATCAAGTAATGATTGTCAAATGTTATCTAACTAGCATCAAAACAACTTATTAATAAACCCATAAGAACCTTGAATGGCTGCTGTCACGCCCCGCTTCCCAAAATACGAGGAAACGGAGTAGCGAAGAAGGTCGACAACGTATATACACGAGGAAAATATCCCACACATACATGTTAAGCCTAAAATAACCTGAATAAGCTATAATATCTACTATGATATATCAATATCACTGCAATATGATATATAAAAATCTAACACAATGATAGCAGATGAATATAAAAAAGAAATGGCAACAAGATGCGATATAGATAGAATTAGGAAAATAACATGAATAAAAGAGTAAGACTACCTATAATCAAGAAAAGAGAAACTCCAACTTCTCGTAAGTATATGATCACACGAACACCAAATCAATATAAGAAGGTGTCCAAAAATACCTGGACGTGCGAATCCAGGGTCGTCAGAAGCGACCTAATGAGTGTGTGTGTAAATAAAAAGGTGTTCGTACATAACAACAAAGCAATAACAACATGATAACTGAAATGAAATATAACAGAATAATCAATGTCAAGAACAAAGTTATGAGTGATATATAATTGGTATCCTGACCACTAATGTCAAGACATGTAACCTAGCAATGTCACTAGTCTGGTATACAATCCGGTCATGTGTACAATCATATGTCTATCATAGTTATATATACGTACAGCCAGGTGGTCACGGTCAGTCAAAATACATTAACAGTTTATCATTATTAATTATGTTAGCGAACATAAATTGTCACATGTAATAGACGCATCCCATACTACGCCTACTACACATGCCAATCGAGGTCCTCATTATTGAAACTAATCAGTTGGAGACATTATCTGTGTTTTAGGTGGGTCGCATACCCAGGACCATGGCCTAGACCCCTGGCGCTGAACCATGACCTACCGCAAGGTAGTCAGTGAAAATCACCTGGAGGGGGAGTGAATAGGTGATGGCTATACTCATGGCAAATATTGCGGAATTAAAAACAAATTAGCAATAAACAAAAACAATTAGATAGATCTTATAATAGAGTAAGCAATATAAGTGCAAGTAAAGTAAGAGAGCAGAGTTTAGAGAGGTTGTGGACAATCGCAAACACAAGAATATGTTTCGAGATTCGAGCCACCGTTCTACGTCCCCGCCTTCAATACGATGAAGGATTTCCACTATGAGCGATCCCACCAGATCGTCAATCGATTACAAGTTCTCACTAGAACTCTTCGGACACACTTGTCCTCTCTCATGGTGTCGCAACACTAACTTGGAGCTTACTAGCTCGCACGAGGCCGCAACCTCTACAACTTCTCAATTTGAAGAAAATGGTGATCAACACTTGACCACAAAGATAGCTCACAAGCACAACCCTACAACCAATATGAGGAAGTGAAACAATTGGGATTGTGTAGTGCAAATAGCAAGTAGAGAAGTAGAGAAGAATGGTCAAGCTAAAAACACCAAAGGTTTGGAAATATATGGCTCAAGGGAAAATCTTTTGCTAAAAGGATAAACTTTGAAAAACTTTGATTTTTAGCTTGTAAATCTTGTTTTTGAGTTGTTTCATACTCCCCCTATTTATAGGGGATGAAAATGAGGTTAGAAAACCCAATAGATCCGTTGAGAGAAGACCCAACAAAAGACAAAATAGAAACTAGTCGCTGGGAGCCAACTCAGCAGATTTCTCTGCTATCGATCGACCGCCAACGGTCGGATTTCTGACCGCTGGGAAAGCGGTCGACCAGTCGGTCGACTGTGGATCCCAAACAGAGAGCTAAAACTCTCTGTCGGTCGACTGGGTCGGTCGACCGGAACAAACAGAGAGCACTGCTCTTGCTTCCGGTCGACCGGCCGGTCAACTGATGTGCACGCTGCACATTGGTGCATGTCGGTCGACCGCCCGGTCGACCGACAGAGCAGTTTTGCTCTGCCAGCGGTCGACCGGACAAGGTCAAAAGTCTGATTTTGGAAATCTTTTTGAAGTCTACATTTTTCCAATAAAATTTCTTTTGATAGGTAAATACAAAATAGAGTTCTAGGGCTATAAATAACAAGAGTGTGATCATAGGTCAACACCAAATAGATTAGAACCATATTTTGATAAAAATAAATTCTTTTCTAAAGCAAAAAATTGTTTTTTCCAAAACTTGTTTTTTCAAAACTGATTTTCTGAAACTTCAATTTTCTGAAACTTGGTAAGAAATCGGATAATAAATTTTTGCTTGAGATATGAAATGTGTGTGAGTGTGACAATCCCATAAGTTATCAACCTCTTTCATCTCAGTTTTGACAAATGACTATAAATCCTAACTAAAATAAAAAATGTAAAGATACAAATCTTGAAAATGGTATTCTTGATATGCTTGATCCTTGAGCTCTTCTAGTGTGCTAGGCTCTGGGATATAAATCTTCTTGGCTTCGAAATGTGTGAGTCTTGTGTTGGAGCCGAAATGCAACATAATATTTTTCCTGAAACTTAATTAAACACTTTTGTTAATACCTAACTACATATGGTTTGTTATCATCAAAACTAAGGGCAAATGACCTTTAGGCCAATAGTCAGGAACATATATAACAAGTCAGGTAAATGTATAACATGTATAACAGGAACAAGTGAAATCACCTAGAAGGGGGTGAATAGGTGATATGGCTAATCTAGAAACTAAATGCGGAATTACAAAACTAATTTTCAACAACACTTAGTACAACCAACGAATGTAGCCGAATTCCCCGTGAAGGGCTCTGGACTAACTCCTCTTGATTCCTCTGAATAAGAGTTGAGGTGCTATATGAAGCTCTCGTGGTTAAGTACAAGTGAGGCACACAAACATAAGCCAAGCATATAATGGATATATAACAATATGAAAGATGCAAGGCACAACACAAGCAAATATGATATGAATGATATGAATGATGCACAACAAAAATAAAGAGAGAGGGTTAAGAGACAATGGATCAAACGCAAACACAAAGATATGTTCCGAGGTTCGAGCCCCTAGCTCTACGTCCCCGCCTTCACCGAGAAGGATTTCTAATCCACTAGGAGTACCGAACTCCTCTCTCAACCAATACAAATGCCACCGAGGCAATACAAACACAATCCACCTCACAAAGAGGGATAGGCCCTTAGCCAAACAACCACAATCTACCTCTACTGAAGAGGGATACAAAACCAATCCAACTCCACCTCACCAAAAGGGAATAAACCACAATCTCAACCTCTACCAAAGAGGGAGCAAATCACCACTCCAATCAACCTCTACCAAAGAGGGATACAACAAAACAAGGAGGGTATAACAAGTGGTGTATCTCAACCACAAACCAAATTCTTTTCCTACAAACAAAAGATCCTAAATAGATAGGATAGGAGATATAGCTCAAGTGTGGAAAAACAAGTATTTTGATCAAAGAAATTCTCTTGGGAAAACACCAAAATAGATATAAAAAATTTAGATCAAAACTAATTCCTAAAACCCTAATTTCTTTGAAATAAACAAAACACTTAAAACAAATAAGATAGATCTTTTGAAACTCTAAAACACTTTTTAAAACTTGTAAAAATACTTCAGAAAGTAGGAATTTTTCTTGTTAAAAATCTTAACCAAAATCCCCAAGAAATGGGGTTTATATAGGCCCAAACAGAAAACTAGCCGTTGGTTGTTTTTACAGCCCGATACGGCTGGCAGTCGACCGGCCGGTCGATCGCCAATGGTCATATTTTTGATCGTTGGAGGAACCCGGTCGACCGCCCAAAAACAGAGAGCAAACCTCTCTGGTTGGTCGACCGACCGGTCGACCGTGCCCTGTGCCTGGCCAACGTGCACAAGTCTGTGCATGTCGGTCGATCGACCGGTCGGTCGACTCTGGAGACCGGTCGACCGGCCCGGTCGACCGCCAGAGCCTGGCAGGCTGGGTTCTGGGTCAGAAAAACTAGTTTAAAAATATTCTAATAAATCCCATAAATCTTTTAAAATTTCACAAAAATAGTTTTATCATTTTATATTGAAATACAAACATGTGATAAAAATTTCATCACAAATATCAAACATTTTGAAGTATTTTTGTGTCTTACAAATATTGTCAAAAA
Source organism: Agave tequilana (assembly GCA_038442645.1). NCBI lineage: Eukaryota > Viridiplantae > Streptophyta > Magnoliopsida > Asparagales > Asparagaceae > Agave > Agave tequilana. The sequence goes on from JAVJIF010002685.1 coordinate 195,875, forward strand.
CCAAAACTTATATTTTTCCAAACTTAGAATTTTCAATAGGAAATCCTGATTTTTCCTAAAACTCATTTAAATATAAAAACATGATATTTAAACACTTTGAAGCATGATGCATATGGATAGAAATCCTATATACACGAAACTAATACATATCATAGTTTTTGACATTTAATACCAAATATGTTTTGTAAAAATACAAAACTTAAAACACATAAATAGGTATGTCAAACTAAGTTTATTTAAGACATGAAGCATACATGTATATAGAATGAATCTAATATACATAAAACCATTTAAACTTGTTTTGATCTACTATTCATGAAAACAAATATCGATTAAACCAAAAACTGAAAACCAATATTCAAAACATAAAACGTGTGTGTGTTGTGAACTTGAGCATATCAACTATCTAATCTTTATACATGGATTTAAAACACAAACTAAACTATGGATACCTAAGTCTCCTTGAGGAACACCGTCTTCAAGGCGACTCGATCCAAACTGTGATCCACCGAGCTAGACTCCAACGAGTGCAATGTATGATCTTGATGCTCGGGCTCTGGAATCACCAAGTGAAGGGCTTCAAAACTCCTTGTTGAAGCTAATCACCAACTAATATCTTGATTAATGATCTGAAACTAAAATCACAAGATTATTAGTAAACATAACTACATGAGTTAATCATCATCAAAACTATAGTGGAAGGCCTCTCGGCCAACAATCTCCCCCTTTTTGATGATGACAAAACTCATGGAGTTATATATGCATGGATTAAAGTTAGCTTCAAAGAAGCTCCCCCTTAACTCATGCATAGCAATAAACGATAAATATATGCAAGAAATACTAAACATGAATATGCATCAATCATGCATAAAACAAATAAATCTTCAAAACATGCTCTTGATATCAATTAAATAAAACAAATAAATTTTCAAAACATGCTCTCTTGATACCAATAAAAAATAAATCAATAAAAACAAACAATGCTCTTGATAACAATTAAATCAATACAAATAATGTTATTAATTTTTTTTTGGGTAAACAAAACATGCATACAAAAACATGCATATATATACCAAATACTTCTCCCCCTTTTGGCAATCATCAACAAAGGGTCAAAGTAAAAACAAATCAATAAATTCTTCTCCCCCTTTTTGTTTGAAACAAAGAATTAAATAAGGGGTCAAAAACAATGTTCTCCCCTTTTTTTCTAAAACAAAAATGATGTAAATAAGGGGTAACAATCAATTAAGATACCAATTTAAAAGTATGTCAAAGTAGCATCTTGATACCAATTGAAAGTGAACATATAAAACAATGAAAGTAAATAAGGCATTGATACCAATTGTAAGAAACAAATAGAATCTTGATACCAATTAAAAACATTCAAATAAACATCTTGATACCAATAGAGAGGGTTATTCTTTTAAAGCATATGATACCAATTGAAATTGTTATTTTCTATCACAAAGTTAGGGAGTAGAAATCAAAGGTAAACAAAATACCTATTGAAAGATAAAATACGAGTTTTCTTCCCCTTTATGAAATATCAAATAAAACTATGCATAAGCTTGTTTATATACCAATTGAAAAATAATCAATTGAAACATGATATTTGTTAAAACATTCAAGCTTTGCATAAACAAAATTTATATATGTATGAAAAATTAGATACCAATCGAAATTGATACTATATGAAATGAAAGCATACATACATACAAATATATGAGTATACAAAAATGTCAATATTGATACCAGTTGAGAGAATCCAATAATATCAATTGAAACAATAACAATATCAAGTGTATACTTCATATCCTACCACAATGAAGAATCCCGCAACTAGTTAAATGGAAAAACTTGTAAACTAGTACGAAATCCTTCAAGCAAGGAATAAAACAAAAATATTTTTCATGAAACTACGTAAATCACATGATCACTAAACACACTCAAAATTCATAAAGCTCATACATACTCATGAAAACACAATCATGAGAAACATTAAAATGAAGTGAGTGTACAAGTGTTATGTGAAACACAAAATTATGAAAATAGTCAATTTAGTTCATTATTCCTTATAACATGAAAAACATGAAAAACTAAATTTTCATTAAAAACATTTTATACTTCAAGGCATATGTATGTTGTGACAACACAAGAAGTATACATACATATCACTAAACACAATTGAGTCCATAATAAAGATTTGCATGAAAAGCACATGACTCAAGGGGTATACATGTATATCTTAAAGTTTGGCAAAATAGACATATACATGAAGTGAAATATAACACATGAAAAACATGGATAAAATATGAATACAAGTCAAATGCATGAATCATCAAAACTAGACTATACTAGCACATCTAATGGGTACAAATAAGTGCTCAAGCACAAACATATAAAGATCTATTTGTGGCCCACTCTATGTACAAGTATAAATCCTAGTATTAATGAAAACTAACATTTAAACATATATTCAAGACATGAATCATCATAAAAACGATCATTATGTAAATCCACATGCTATTAGAGCTATGATATACATGATAGCTAAACATATGCGAGAACACAAAAATATTAATCCATATTAAACATGGGTGTCTCAAATGCTATACATGCATGTCAATGATCTAATAATCATGGCATTTTCATAATAATCTATAAACATCAAAACATGCTATAACAATGAACATGAAAAGCATGCAACTATAAAAGGGAGTTAGAGATCGATACCAAAACCGATGAAGGCACCTCTCTAGTTCTCCAAACCAAGGTGGTCTTCCCACCAAACATCCCTTGAAAGTGATGCATCCATATAATTCTCATGAAGCTCGGAACGCATCCACCTCAAGGCACCATAACTCTCACGTCATGCGAGAGCCCACACCTATATCAAATACAATAGGGGTGGTCTTTGGTACCCACACTCTTTTGGGTCCATGAGAGTTAGTACCTTTCCTAACCCAAACAAATTTATTTGCTAAATTTTCATCATATATTCTATCATAGCAAAATTTAGCAAGGTGGCCCTGTATGACCCGGGAAAGAGGGAGACAGTGAATTGCCGTAAAAGTTTTCCTTGAATCAAATGAAAAGGATTACAACAAGAACTGTTCCTTCCGGTTACAAGGGAGGGAGAATATTGAATCTTGAATTCCCCCTTTGTTTAAAGCTGGGTTCTTCGTGTGGCGGTGGAGAGTGAATCTTGTTCTCCGTTGACCAGATGACTGTCCTTCAGGGATCTCCTCTTCGGCCGGTAGAAAGAGTGACACAGCTCTATCTACCAAAACTCTAAAAGAGAAGGTAGGCGAAAGCTAGCTCGTACGCAGCGAACTTGCTGAAGAGTTGATCTGCTTCTTCTCTCCTTCTGATTACCGATTGCCGATCGCCGACTGCTGATTTCTTGATCCCCTGACCTCATAGTAAACGAGGCTATTTATAGAGGTCCTAGGGTTGAACGTGCCCCCTACAAACGCTCCACAATGAGGGCCAACTTCCCCGCTACATGGGCGGTAACTAACCCACGTGCCTGCTAAAGACACGCCACGATGGGGGCTGATTTCCCTTACGTGTGGGCAGTGATTGGTCCCTTAACCAAGGCGGTTATAACTGAGACGCGGGTTTTAGACCTTCGCGTCTTGAGGCTGAGACGCGGGTGTCAGGCCGACGCGCCTTGATGCTGAGACGCGGGTGTCAGGCCGATGCGCCTTGATGCTGAGACGCGGGTGTCGAGCCAACGCGCCTTGTTGCTGAGACGCGGGTGTCGAGCCAACGCGCCTTGATGCTGAGACGCGGGTGTCGAGCCAACGCGCCTTGTTGCTGAGACGCGGGTGTCGAGCCAACGCGCCTTGATGCTGAGACGCGGGTGATAGTCCCTCGCGTCTAGAGCTTGAAACTTTGCTTTTCAATGGCTTGTCCTCCAGTAACTTTTGGACAGCCTACAGAACCCCCTCCAAAGTTTGCGATATTCCGCAGTTAACTGGGACGGATTTCGAAATACTTTAGACTCTAGCTGAATTCACCTTCATGGCTGGACTGTTGATGCTCTGGGTTCGATCTTATCTGGAGTTGGTCTTCGTGAGTGTACTGTTTGAACTCTTTGAAGCCACCAGAGTTGATCATGTTGAGTGTCTAGATGCACAGTCTAAATCTCCCCGATTACTTTTAGTCTGTCACGGGAGTGCTTTAAGCCAGGAGTGGTTGGTCGTCTGCTTGCGTCAGTGTACTGTTGAACTGATTTTGCAGAAGCAAGAGGCCGAACGCAGGTTCTTTTCAAAAGGCCGAGATGGTACTGCTTTAAAGACGCGATTTCTGTAGGGTGCGTCCTTTGGTAACGGAAACGCGTCTGATCTTCCATGAGGCAGACGCGATGTTGGGCCCGCTGGGTCGGACGCGGACTTTGTAGAGAGACGCGACCTTCCGAATGCATTTATGGAGGTGCTGACGGGGCATGTCCATCTAAGAGGTGCGTCCCTTGGGTGCGAATCTGTGCCGTGTGATGATTACGCCGCCAGCTGGCCTGGGGAACCGGCAGGATTTTACCTTTTGGCGCGCGGACTTCTCGGTTCATTAACTGAACCGCGCCACGTGTCAAATGATGACTCGCTGCGGAGTCGTGACGCATGATCTTCGCGATGATTTGTTCCACGCGTCATGCGATGATTCGCTGCAGCTTTTATCGGGTCACACGCCGCGTATCTTTGCGAATCCTTGTGCCTATAAAAGGCAACAGTCAGAGAGACCTCTTTTCTTCTCTGAACGCACTTGCTCAAGAGAGTTCTCTTCTTCCTCTGTTGAACTGTTCATCTCCATTACTGGATTTTTGAACTGTTCATCTCCTTTTTCTGGAATTAAAAATGGCACCCAAGACTAAGCCAACCGCCTCTTCTTCACGGGCGACTGCCGCCGAGGTCCAGAGGGGCGCTTCCTCTGCGCGGGATGTCGCTTTCTCAGGTATAATGCCTTTTAGGCGTGGATTTCGCCATTAACGGAAGCTCATAGAACCCTAAGAATCCTTAACACCAAATATAAATTGTGTTTGATTCTCAGACGCGGTCTCAGACGCAGTCTTTGAGTTGATAACTGAGGCGCGGGTTTGGACCCTCACACCATTGGGTCCTGCGTTTCGGATTCTTCACTTAGAATATTTCTAATTGTGAAGGGTTCAGACGCGGACTTGGTTTGCAGAACGCGGATTTGATCCTTGCGTTCTGTTCCATCAGCTGCCGATTTTAATGAATCTGGCACCTGAGTCCAAGCAATTAGAAATCTGGGGGTGTGAAAGGAAGGGAGTTACCCTCCTTAACTTCTGGCGGTTGTGGTGATGGAAGGGTTAAGGTGGATAACTCCCTTCTTTTCGCACCTCAGAAGTGACATCAAGGACATTCCATGACCTTCTGGTGACGGAGACGCGGATCCTGCAGGTCTGGACGCGGGTTTGATAATTCCTGCGTCCAGTATCTCTTATGCGTTTGGACGCGGTTTCGCAGGTCTGGACGCGGATTTGATAATTCCTGCGTCCAGTATCTCTTCTGTGTTTGGACGCGGTTTCGCAGGTCTGGACGCGGATTTGATAATTCCTGCGTCCAGTATCTCTTCTGCGTTTGGACGCGATTTCGCAGGTCTGGACGCGGATTTGATAATTCCTGCGTCCAGTATCTCTTCTGCGTCTGGGTTATGAACACTTAGCATTTAAGTATCTAACTAAGTGTCCTTTTCTTTTACAGTGCCCCATCCTTCTGCCTCACTCTACAAGATGCGCCACTTTGGACGTGTAGGTGGTGCTGACCGGGACTTGACCTTTGTGCTACGAAGGACTATCCCTGTGACTGCTAACCAGTCGCAGGATCGCAGGGAGAGGCTCTCTAATGTTGACATGAGAACTCTTCGGGTACTTATGACCGATGCAGCATTCACAACGGATGCTCACGTCAAGCTGGAGAAGCCTGCCTTCTTCTTCGGAGATCGTATCGACGACGGCGGCTATCGTGTGTATGACGGAACTTATAAATGGCTCCGTCAGATAAAGGGTGGAAGATTCTTTCTTCCGGACATGGAGAGGATGTTCCCGCTGTCCTACTTCCAGCACATGTCTTTCCCTCGGAAGATGGAATGGGACATTTCTCGATATGTCCCTGAGATTACTCTCGGTGATTTGGGTTCCCATAAAGTACACCGTCATGATAGCCATGACAGGTCGGTTCTCGGCCTTTTCCCTGGGTCGCGCAAGTCTGAGGTTCCGGTTGGAGAGATACCACAACTTGGCACTACCTCCTCAACTCGTTCATGGAAGCGGAAGGTGATTATCCGGTCGGTTTCCGTCCGCCCGGGTGGGTCCATTCCACGGAGAACTACTGGTGGGGCAGGATGGTGGGTTTCGTCCTCACCGATCTTGGGGATCTGCTAAAGCGTGTGGGACTGTACCCGGCGGTCAGGGCCGTACAGTGGGGTGTCCCACCAGGCTATCATAACTTTTTCGGGATCCTGGAGCGCTACAACCCTCTGACGGGGACATTCTTTTCCCCGGTCGGAGAAATGGGCCTTGCACTGCACGAGCTACATGAGGTCTCGGGGCTGGCAACAGGGGACATTCCCTATGAGGAATATGTCCCGACCACTGAGGAGCTCTACCTCTTGAAGAAAGAGTTTCCTCGGGTGTACGAGACTTACTGGGAAGTGATGTGTCACTTCCACATTTGCGGTCAGATAACCTCCTGGAGGGCGCAGGGAGTCAAGCAACTGTCTTGGGCCAGTTACTTATTCAATGGTGTCAATCGTAAAGACAATCCGATAACCCGACTGGCTCCCAGTTCCGACAGGGAGATTGAAGACAGGATCGACAAGGCTTCTGAAAGCTTCTACACCACGGTTTCAAACGAGGACGGTTTCGACCCTGACCTGGTTTTTGAAAGCTTCCACCATCAAGCCCGGACCCCTATCTCCGATAGGGCACTGTTGGCAGGCTTCTTGATGCTGTGGCTGAAGCGTTGTGTGGTGCCCACGCTGCCACACGAAACTATTGTTGCTGACGTGGTGTACCCAGCGGTGCTCCTGGCTCATGGCAACCCTATAGCCCTTCTCCCGGCCGTGGCGGCTGGCATTCAGAGCGGGTTACGGGCGCTAACCAAGAGTTTCTGCGAGGCGCCGAAAACTGTCAACTCCCACGGCAAGCCGTATGTTGACTCAGAGGGGAATCCGACGGTGAAGCGCCCCAACCCTCGGATCGAGCTGCCTTATACGTACCTCATGGCTTGGTACGTGATGCACTGCCCTTCTCTGATGACGGCGGTACGTTGGAGGGAGAGTTCCGTCCCTTTTGTACAGCGGTTGGAGGATTCGAGCTGGCGTGATCTTTATATATATTACGTCCGAAAGCGACTTTCAGATCCTGCGAATTACCAGCTCAACCGCTGCTTCCCCGAGATCTCTGGTGCATCTTTCGGGGATCTATTTACTGATTTCGCGGGCCCAGATGGCTTCACGAGGTTGTCCGCGGGAGTCTTCTGGTGGTTGATCAATATTCGGCCCGGATATGTGCTTTTCCGGCAAGGGACTTCATGCACCATCGAGCCGTACATGCCGAATCGTTTCGCTCGACAATTCGGCTACGATCAACTGTACGTCGGGAATCCCAATGCTCGACTTGCCTTCGAAGGGAACTTGTTCGAAGGTGCTCGGGCTTGGTACTACAGTGTGGCCGGAGGGACGGGAGCAACTTTCCGTCTACCTATCGAGGGGTCCAAGTGCCGTATGAGCTTCAGTTTCTGCACTTGGTATTTTCAAGCCATCCAGACATCAGACTTTGTTCCGGCATCTTCATGTATTGAGAGCATCAATGCAAATCTCGAGGCAAGGTCAGAGTCTGGTAAACACTCGAAACTCACCGACCAGTACCTGAAGGCCCAGAAGGAGGTCGGGAGAAGATCGGGAAGGGAGCCACAAGCAATAAGGGCGGAGCCGCGACCAACAAGGGAGGAGCCGCAAGCAGCAAGGGCGGAGCCACGAGCGACAAAGACTCGATAGGTGGTAAGCAAGCGTCGTCAGCGCTCTGCTTCAACTGCTGAACCTGCTCCCAAGAAGGTTCGGAGAGACTTGACAACCGAAGTCTCCCGATCCGAAGACATCCCTGCTGTCGTTAAGATACCGAGGGAAGAAGATATAGCTGAAGAGGATATTCCTTTAGTCCGTGCCCCTAGGTCGAGCAGCAGAGACCGTAGGTCTACGGAGGAAGGGGAGCTTGTTGACAGAGCCACCACCGCTGACGAGGATGAGCAGCTAGAGGTCGACATCATGAGTGGAGGAGATGTCGATATTCCGGGGATTTCAGTTCAACCCGGATTTTTACTTGCTCATGAAGGGAGAGATGAGGCACAGCAACCTGGGTCACCTTGTGTCTTCATTTCCAGTCCTCGGGCAGTTGACCCCAGTCCTACCACTGGGGTAATTGGTGGCAAGGCTCCGGCTGCAGAAGTCTCGTGCGGGGCGCTATCGTCTTCCTCACTCTCAGGGGAAAGCGATTTTGAAGACGAGGTCGACTACGGCGATGAACCCGCTCTTCCTGATCCGAGTAAGTTCTCCCACATCTCAGAGGAAGAAATATACGGGGGTGAGCCATCAACGGTATCACAGCTGGCGATTACTCCCGCTGAAGGTACTCTTTTCACCTTTTGACCTAATTTCCCTTTTCATTTTGAAGAGGATGTTTTAACATTCTTCTTTTATGCTGCAGGGTTGGCCGGGGACATTGAAGCTGTGATCTCCTCGCATATCGGGGAGACGGTAAAAGAGCTGACCCAGTCCGAAGGAGTCAAGGCTTCAGTTGCCGAGATAATTCCAGAGAGGGCAACTACTGAAATTGGGGAGCCTTCGATTTTGCCGGAAGAGGAGGCAACCCTAAGGCTGGGGAAGAACCCACTCTGCAGGGTGAAGAGGTTACTATTGAAGCCAGGGAGACTTCCACTCCGCAGGGCTCGCCCAAGGATTCGACATCTCTGGACCTCCCAGAGGTTGCGCTTACTACTCCATCATTAGCTGTGGAGGCTCCTGCAGCGATAACACTTCCGGAAGCGCCAGTGGCCAGTCTCGCTCTTGCCGTATCGCCGGTCAGCACGACTCTCGCGCAAAAAGAGCCAGCTTGCACCCTTTTCCTCATGATAGAAAGGGGGTCGGGGAGTACCTCGGGTGATGACACCATGGATTTCCTGACACGCAAAACGGTGCAGCAGTTCCTTGACGCGATGCGATCGTGCATCGATTTTATCCTGTCTGGGCGTAGCTCTTTTGACTTTGCCCGGACGTTTCTTGGAAACATGGCCGGTAACATCGAATTAACCGGAGGCTCCTCGCTTGCCAAGTCGTGTATGCTGTTGGTGGAGCGATTGGGAAGTGACCTGAAAGAGCTGAAGTCTTTGGACAATGCTAGTTCTTCTCAAGAAGCCCAGGTCATCTTGACTAGGCTCCTAGCCACCCAGGAACAAGAGCGACAGGAGGTGGAAGCACAAGTTGCTGAAGAGGTCCGCAATCTCGAGCGTTCCCAAGCTGAATGTCAGAAACTGGCTGACGATTCAATGGAATCCGAGTTCATCCGGCAAAACGCAGAGCTCGCCATTACCAATGCTCGGTCTGCCATCGCTAAGGCGGAAGCCATGATCGCGGATAATGAGAAGACGCTTGCCACCGTCCGGAAGAGGCTGGAGGAGCAACAAGCTGCGAAGGCACGAGCTGAAGAAAGCCAGACCATTCATTCCTCCAGGTTGGAATCTCTGCGAGCACAGCTGGCTGCAAAACCCTTTTTATCTGAAGAGGAGCTGCGGGTCCAAGCCATGATGGAGGCTGAGAAGGCACGTCAGCACGAGATGCATCGTCTCAGGGAGCGTATCCGTTCTTTGCCGGATCAAGACTTTTAGCCTTTTTCCCTTCTTCCCTTTTTTTTTTTTGTAAAGAAGAGGACACTCTACTAGAGTGTTTGTATCCACTTTTACTATTTTCGATATAATAAAAGTTTTTTGAAGTTTTTGTTCCATCTTCTTTGTTTAGCTGTGGATGAATTCAACTCCCTGATCACTGGCTGTGAATACTGAACTTAGGTAAGACTAAGTTCTTTCAATGAGACGCGGCGTCGAGCTTGATGAGACGCGGCATTGATCCGTAGAGTGAGACGCGGTCATCCGTCCATAGGAGCTTAGATAGAACTAAGTCCTTTTGATGAGACGCAGCGTCAATCACAGGGTGAGACGCGGTCATCAGTAGATAGAACTAAGTCCTTTTGAGGAGACGCGGCATTGATCCATGGGGACAAACGCGGCTTTGAGTAACACGAATTTGTCCTGTCAATGAAGACGCGACTTGAGCGGACGCGAGGGACGCAGCCTTGTGTATTTTCCACTAATCTCAGAATGGACTAAGTGCTTTCCCTTAGAAAGGGCCCCGTTTGCTGAAGGGACGTGACTTTGAGTCACGTGGATGCTCCTTTAAAACGCAGGTGAACGCCTTCCAATTGGAGAAAGGTGACGCAGATTCTTGGACGCGGCTTTCCCATCTGCGTTCAATGCAGCCGGACGCGGCATTCCTATCTGCGTTTAATGCAGCCTGACTTAAAGATTTTCAGAGATCTTTGACCGTCAAGTCTTCGCTGACGATTGGGAAACCGGGTCATCCGTTGTTTCCCGAAGCAGTTGTCCACGCGTCGGTTTTCCATTGGGCTTGGGCGTTAATGCCCTTTAATGCAAAAACGGCGCTGACGGTTTGAGATCAGCGCCTGCGATGCTTCCCGAAGCGACGTTCCACGCGTCAGCCTCCCGTTGGGTTTTGGCGGTCGTGCGGTCATTAAGGCCGGCGGTTTTAATTAATGAACCATTAATGACCGTTATCAGGAGTTGCCTATAAATAGGACTCACCCCTTCTCTTTAACAGCGGCTGCTTAGATCGTGCTCTGTTTGAGAACGAATACTCTGAGGGACTCTGCCTTCTCCCTTCAAGGACCCTATTAGGGGTTTGCCTCCATGGATGAAGGTGCCTCTGTGGATGAAGATGACCCAGAGCTTTCATGCTTCTGTTTGGTCTCTTCAATGGATTATCACTGTCAAGTGATTTCAATGGCAGGAAGCGTCTCTTTGAGCACTTTTTACGTCCGCGTCTCAACGCAGATAGTTCAACTCTTAACAGAGGCTTCTGCGGGTATGCCATACCCACTTACCATGACATTTTAGATCCAACCAAGTTTGAATTTCAGTATACCCCTTAAAGAGATATCATCTGGACCTTCTTGTGAAGTCGTGGTTGGTGCATTCCTTCTGGAATTTGCGCCGCCGACTTAAACTTCCTTGGACGCGAGTACAGAAGTCTTTAGTACTTGGCCGCGGTTTTACTCATGAAGCTCGCGTTTTAAGGCCACTGACTTGGATGAATTCCAACTCGGGTTGAAGGCTTCAGACCCGAATCTTGCAACTCATGTTCCTCCAACAGAGAGATGGCAGTTTTCAGCGTCTGAGTCTTATCGCGTCTCGCAGATGCAAATCTTAGACTGCATTTGAATCCTGTGTGTGCGTCTGCAGTCACCGCGGGGATTTGGTTTGCTGCGCGGATCATTCCCGCGTCTGCAGTCTTTGACAATTCGTTGCGCGGATGATTCCCGCGTCTGCAGTCTTTGACAATAGCCGCGTCTGTGACTTAGTTTTTCTTCTGTTGAAGTGTACTAAGCTCTGAATTGTCTGATTCCCTGTTTGATTTTTTTGTAGGTAGACTTGGTCATCCTTCTTCATGTTCGCTAAGTCCGTGGGAGAATATATCGGACGGCGAACTTGTTCGATGTTCGTCCACAAGGGAATATATTATGGTCCTCGTCGTCCACAAGGGAATATATTATGTCCCTGACGAGGAATCGACTCTCGCCAAGGTCTCTTCAGATCCACTGCACCAATCATGCCTGCTGGTAAGAGATAGTCAGGGTAAGTATGGCGGCGAGGAGGTTACGGTGGACACGACGGCAGGTAGGATCCTCTTCCTCTCCCACCCCAGAAGTAACATCAAGGACTCCTCATGTCTGCTGGATGGTCTGCTGGGGAAAGAGATGTTCATGAACGAAGGGTTGCCGGACTTTCTGCTTCCACCGGACCTCAAGAACACCATTGCTCTTAGCTTAGTCAGCTAGGGCTCTTTCGATGTTTACATCATGCATCGTGGTGTAACCAGCTTCTATTGTAACCACAAAACATCGCGCACTTGGAATCAGACGCGGCTTTAAGGAGTGAGTGCAACCTCTGAGAGGGAGAGGGACTTCTTTGTACTCCTTAATTGTAACACTCCATCTTATTGTAAGAGAGCGTTTTGACTGTAACACTCAATCTTATTGTATAAGAGAGCGTTTTTGTATCACTTTCATGTACCTGGAAATAAATAAAAGTGACACTTCTCTTTTTGCCTCTTTCATTGTCTTGAACTTTTTTGTCTTTAATTAGACGCATAGAAGCAAAGAGACTTTGACTTTGTCAAAATTATGATGGAAATTTTAATAAGTCAAACTTTGTGGAGAAAGATCCTATTTCAGGAACTCTCACGATACTGTCAGAGGTGTAATATTAACTTGACAGAGGTGAAATTTTTGATGGACCTGCCACTTTATAAGAGAAAGTGACAAGTAGAATTGGTAGCCCCAGGGAGGGTGAACTTTTATCAAGTGTTTGGGATTAACTTGATTGAGCTCAACTGGGGATTTGATGGAAACACTGTTAATGGTGTAGTATTAACCTAACAATATTTTTTTAGGTAGACTTGTTATTCTGTTGAAGAGAATAACAAGTGGGGCTAGACTCGTGGGGAATCTAGGAAAGTTTGTTACCGTCAGAGGTGTGATATTAACTTAACGGGTTGGAAGTGGTCTTGTCAGAAGTGTAATGTTAACTTGACAAGGATGTGAGTCAGAGGTGTGATATTAACTTAACTCAGAAGTGTCACTGTCATAGGTGTAATGTTTAACTTGACAGTAAGGGTAATGATAGAGGTGTAATGTTGAACTTAGCATTGGTCATCTCGGCTTGCATAAGGAAGTCCGAGGGAAAGTCATGGCCATAGGTGTATTGTTGAACTTAGCAATGACTTGGATGCTAGAGGTGTGGTGTTAACTTAGCATCATCCATTTCAGCTTCGGTGTGAAAGTCTGAAGAAAAGTGACTGTCAGAGGTGTAATATTAAACCTGGCAGAAACTTGATTACTGTTTAGAGGTGTGGTGTTAAACTTTAACAGTAATTTGTCTGAGGTGTGATATTAACTTGACAAAGATTGACTCATGATAAGAGTAATTTGAGGACCTTTCATTCTATTGGTGAGAATTGATAAGTGAAAATTTTGAAGTGCCAGAGGTATAGTGTTAACTTGGCGAATTTGAAATTTTGATACTCCGTGTAGAGTTGACAAGCGAAATTTGTACTCGACAAGGAATATTGAAAAGTTTCCATTACCAGAGGTATAGTGTTAACTTAGTAATGGTTGGATTTTGTAGACCTACCATTCTATGGATGAGAATTGGTAGGGGATTTTGGAGGAAAGAGTGGAGCCAAGTCCACTTAGGATTTTTAGCAAACCCTCAGCTATTAACGGATTTGAGGTGCCTTTACCAACTACCGTTTGAGTTGGGCTAGCCATGCTATTCCCCTCAGCATGATGAGTTGTCGAAGACTTATGTTGGACTTAAAAGCCAACATTTCCCTCTATCCTTAGCCGTCGGGGGCGTCGGATCAAATGGGAACGTGTCCCTTAGGATTTTTAGCAAATCCTCAGCTGTCAACGGGTTTGAGGTGCCTTTACCAACTACCGTTTGAGTTGGGCTAGCCATGCTATTCCCCTCAGCATGATGAGTTGTCGAAGACTTATGTTGGACTTAGAAGCCAACATTTTCTTCTATCCTTAGCCGTCGGGGGCGTCGGATATTAATGAAGAAGCTCTTCTTGTTTTGATCAGAGGTGTATTTTTAACTTGATCAGCGGAAGAATACCATTTAAGGATAGTATTTCTTCAGGAACCTGCCATTGATCGGCATCATGAGTGTATCGCCATTCAGGGTTATGAGGCGATATGACCCATTTGAGTAGACTGACTCTACTACAAATGGTCCTTCCCAATTGGGTTGAAATTTTCCTTTTGTCTTGTGCATCATTACCATGGGTCTTCTGACGGTTAAGACAAGATCGCCTTTCTTGAAAGTTCGCACTTTAACTTTCTTGTTGAAGGCTCTGGTAATTCGATCTTGGTAGAGCTCGATTTGTTGCTGGGCCTGCAGACGCTTATCATCTAAGGCCTCCAGTTCTTGGAGTCGCTGTCGGTGCTTCTCCTCGGTTGTCATCTCCGCTGTCAAGGTGACGCGTAGAGATGGAATTTGGATCTCTAATGGGAGCACGGCTTCGCACCCATAGACCAAAGAAAATGGCGTAGCTTTAGTTGGGGTTCGCACAGTTGTGCGGTAAGCCCATAAGCATTCACCCAACTTGTCGTCCCAGTCTCGTTGACTTTTCGAGACGAACTTCTTGAGAAGCTTGCCAATAGTCTTGTTGAAAGCTTCTGCGAGGCCATTAGCGGCGGGGTAGTATGCCGTTGAGGACACACTCTGGATTCTGAACTTGGCACAGAATCTCTGGAAAGCCTGGCTAATGAACTGGGGTCCATTGTCATGGATAATTCGCCGAGGTACACCGAAACGGTAAATAACGTGGTGTTTCACGAATTTGATCACGTTCGACGATTTGACCTTCTTCAAAGGGATGGCTTCGGCCCATTTGGAGAAATAATCGGTTATTGCCAAAATGAACCGATGTCCTTTTGATGATGGTGGGCTGATAGGACCAACCACGTCCATGCCCCACATTTCAAATGGCCAGGTAGAGGCCGTAGAGTGGAGGTACCCTGGTGCTTGATGGATGAAATCGCCGTGCACTTGGCAGGCGTGACATCTCTTGGCATAAGTGACGGCATCGGCAATCATCTTGGGCCAGTAGTAACCCAATCTTTGGAGTCGATGTGCCAGTTTTGGGCCAGGTTGATGGGCTCCACACATACCGTCGTGGGCTTCTTTCAATACCTCTTGAGCCTCCTTTGGTGAGAGGCACCGGAGCAAGATCCCGTCATGCGATCGACGATACAATGTTTGCGTAATCGCATTATAATAGAATTTGGGGGCTTTCCTTCGAATGGCAGCCGCCTCTTTGGTGTCTTCAGGCAGGATGTCGTATAAGACGTAGTCGATATAGGGGAATCGCCAGTCTTTAAGCTCTGGACCGGTTGATGCTTCAAGTGCTTCTTCGCGGTGACGACCTCCCGTTGACTCCTGATAATCCTCGAGAGCATTTCTCGGGCAATACAGGTCGTGGCTGTAGACGAATATCTTCTCCATTGCTCCAGCTGGAAGAGCTAAGGAGGCAGCCAGGGATGCGAGTGCATCTGCGTGCGCATTTTGCCTGCGCGGTACATGGTCGATGTAGAAGCTTGTAAACCTCTCGGCCATGCGGATAGTCGCGTTGTAATAGGGTACTAAGTCTTCATGTCTGACTTCGTACTCCCCGCGAACTTGGCTGACGATGAGCTTGGAGTCGCCGTATGCCTCGAGATTTTTAACGCCAATCTCATTGGCGAATTGCATCCCAATCAAAAGAGCGTTGTACTCCGCCACATTGTTGGAACAAGGCTCAGTTAATGAGACAGCTCGGGGAATCACATAATTTTGTGGGGATACGAGTACTACTCCTACCCCTGCTACTAAGTGTCCCTTCGGGCTTGTTCTTGATGCACCGTCGAAGAAAAGTTGCCATACTTGACTTTCGAACGATGTCTGAGTCAGGCAGACTTCAGCAACTTCATCTGGGAGATCCTCATAGACTTTGGCTGCCCTCGGATCTGGGTGCTCAGCTAGGAAATCCGCGACTGCTTGTCCCTTAATGGCCTTTTGTGGTAAAAAGCGCATCTCATATTGGGAGAGCAATATGGCCTATTTTGCCAGTCGGCCATTTAGCGATGAAGGTTTAGTCATGAGTAACCTCAGGGGGTTGATTTTTGATATGACGTTTATAGTTTGGCCTACCAAATAGTGTCGCATTTTCTGGATAGCGAACACCAGTGCCAAACATTCCTTCTCGATCGGGTTATACCGATGTTCGGCTCCGATCATTGTTCTACTCAGATAGTAGATTGCTTGCTCACGTCCCTGATCGTCATTCTGAGCTAGTAGAGCTCCCAAAGAATGATCCATCGCCCGGACGTACACCAGGAAAGGCTTTCCGGATACCGGAGCTACAAGGACTGGTGGTTGGGTGAGGTATTGCTTGATTTCCTCGAACGCTTGTTGGCAAGCGTCATCCCAAATGAACGAGACACCCTTCTTTATCAGCTTAGCAAAA
Source organism: Agave tequilana (assembly GCA_038442645.1). Classification (NCBI taxonomy): domain Eukaryota; kingdom Viridiplantae; phylum Streptophyta; class Magnoliopsida; order Asparagales; family Asparagaceae; genus Agave; species Agave tequilana. The sequence continues at coordinate 212,255 of JAVJIF010002685.1, forward strand.
GGTTGGCATCTTCCGGAAAGGTTTGAGATGAACCTGCGGATGTACGCCAATCGTCCTTGCAATCCTCTGAGTTCTTTGAGATTTCTCGGAGGTTGCATCTCCTGGATAGCGCGAACCTTTTCCGGGTCCAAGTGAATTCCGGTGGATGTTACAACAAATCCTAAGAATTTGTCACTGGCCACCCCCAGGAAGGACTTTGTGGGATTCATCTTCAATTGATGAGCCCGCATGATGTCAAAGACCACCTTCAGGTCAGATATGTGATCATCTTTAGTGCGGCTTTTTACCGCGATGTCATCAACATAACATTCCACCGTTTTGCGTATTTGCTGATGGAAAATGGCGTTCATGGCCCTTTGGTATGTTGCCCCTGCATTTTTCAGTCCGAAGGGCATGACGGTGTAGCAATATACCCCTAGAGGTGTCCTGAAGGAAGTATGCTTTTCGTCATCAGGATACATTTTGATTTGATTGTATCCTGAGAATCCATCCATGAAGGACATTCGCTCGAATCCACAAGTATTGTCAATCATGACATCTGTGATTGGCAATGGGAATTCGTCTTTGGGACAAGCCTCGTTTAGATCACGGAAGTCGATGCAGATCCGGATCTTCCAGTTCTTCTTGGCAACTGGGACGATGTTGGCTACCCAGTCGGGATGTTGTTCTTCCCTGATGAAGCCAGAATCAATAAGTTTTCTGACTTCTGATTGAATTGCCTCCATTATCTCTGGACGGAACCGTCGCTGCTGTTGTTTGACAGGTTTTGCGTCCGGATTGATGTTGAGGCGGTGTATAGCCACTTGAGGATCAAGTCCAGGCATGTCCTCATAATTCCAGGCGAAGACGTCTATATACTCTTGTACAAGAGATATTAGATCTTTCTTCTCCGAAGGTGACAGGCCGTCACTTATGAAGATGGGCTTAGGGTTAGCCTCATCTCCTAGGTTGATCTAAACAACCTTGTCTTCTGTGGGTGGCTCGCGCTGTTCAAAGCGGGTATCCCAAAGAGCATTTAAATGTTTGATCCAAGGATCTGTATCGGATTGGATCATTTCTTCATTTCCATCTTCCAGGTGGCTTGCCGAAACCATGTTCACTGAAAGTTCCTTGAAGATGTTGCCGACACTGACATCTGACTCCCAAGATGATGTGTCTGAAGAGTAATCGTTGCTCGACGATTCTTGAGAATCGGAGGCTGATGGGACCGGAGTTGATACATAGCCCAACCTCCGGCGTGTCCGATGATAATAATCGGGGGCCTTCCCTTTCGGCACAAAGGATTGAAGCAACGTCCTCCTTCCTTTGCCGAAGTTCAACCCGGGTTTGTTGGTCAGGTCCCCATGGATCTCATTATTTTGAGCGCTTTTGGTTCGTAATGACCGAACTGAGGGGATTCTTCCTCGCCTTCCGATTCGTCGCGGGGCGTTGGTTCAGACGAGATTCGCCCAAAAAGAATTGGTTTTTGGCCTTTCCGTCTTGCTGGAACCATAAATATAGATTCTTGCGCATTACCATTGTCTTGGTATGTCTCGAAGGACGATTTCACTGGTACATGCAATGATGTTAAGGCACCCATTGCCGACCAGAGATCGTCATTTATATCAGTGCTAGTGTCTGACGGTATTGAATCAGAAGCACACACAGAAAAATACGCAAAATCTAAATCTTCATTAATATACCAACCGCCTACATCATCGGTGGTATTATCGACATCGAGCTTATTAGTGCCCGTTACAAGTGGTTCTAATTCCCACAGGCACTCTTCTTTCTCAGGCTCAGTGTCAGCCTCATTACCAGAGTCTGGCTTCTCTGGTTGTGGGGCTTCATCCGTCTCCACCGGATCTTGGTACAACAAAGAGTCGGTGAAATAATTCTCGACCCCTTTGAACGGATGCCTTTCGGCGATCAACGTCTGCACATTTCCACTCCCGTTAATGTACTTCATGACTTGGTGGAGAGTGGAGGGAACGATGGAGTTGCGGTGAATCCACGGTCGTCCCAGCAATAGATTGTAGGAAGTGTCGGCGTCGATGATGTAGCATGTCACTTCCGACTTGAGACTTCCAATTTGACACCTGAGCTTGATCTTCCCCATCGGACGGGTCTGGTTGGCATTGAACCCATAGATAGTTGTCTGGGTGGGGCTCAAACGATGAGTAGGAATGCCGAGATGTTGCATGACCCGGCGAGGCATGATGCTCAACGCGGACCCTGGGTCTACCTGGATGCGGTTCACCTCGGACGATCCAATATACCCTGTGAAGTACAGGGGTCGATCATGCTTCCCTTTCACCTGCATATCATCTGCCGTGAAGGTGATGCAGGGGGCATTCTGGGAGGTGTGGAGGCAATCCTCTACATCTTCCTCCTTCGGCACCTGGGTCATAAAGACCTCAGCATTTGCCAGAGCTTCTTGTAGAGCTTCCCTGGTCGACTTTGATAGTCTAAGAAGTTCATACAAGGTAATGCGTGCCGGAATATTGGCCAACTGAGCCAGGACATCAAAGCGGTAAGATGCCATAGATCCTTCCGCGATGCCCTTTTGAAATGCTCGAGAAAATCGAGTCCCCTTCTGCTTCTCCACAGGTGGCTTTGTGGAGGGCCTGACTGGCTCCGCAGTTGGTTGTGGAGGGGCTACTGCCGTCTCGTCGTACTGTTTCAAGTACGCCTGTCCTGAACGGGTTCCCGCCATCGGTTGGTTGGGCTCTGCGGCCAAGACTATCGTTTCCTCCTCTGAGTCGGTCAGTGAAGGGATATCAGTCTCCGCTTCTCGAGAGGAGGCACCCACTACATTGCAGGATGAGGCTTTTGCCTTGCCTTTGGATTTCCTGTTGGTCACAGTAGTCCATTGCTGCTCGTTGACAAGGTCAGGGTGGACCCACATAATTTCCCCTTGAGGTGTAGGGACGGGTACCAGGCCTTTCTCGTGCTGCTGGTGAGGGTCTGTGTTGACCACTCTCAGCTCTCCTTTTGGAATAGGAGTTACCCCCGCAGGCGTTGGAGGTTGTCTCCCGAACTTGAGAACCGACGTCACATTAGCCGTCACCTTCTTCTGCTCTGGTCGGAGCTTTAACACCTCCGCGTCAATCAGAGCCTGAAGGATGTCCTTGAAGACGTAGCAGCTTTTGGTGGGGTGTCCCAACATCCTGTGATACATGCAGTAGTTGGGATTGTCGGTCTTGCCGACCTCCTCTGGGCGTCGAGCTTCAGGGAGCTTCAGTCGGTTGCTCTTGTTGAGTAGTTTAAAGAGCGAATCGACATGTTCCTCCTTGAAAGAATATTGCTTGTTGGCGCGTGGCTGGCTTGAAGAGCCACTCGCCTTGCCTGGTTGAGGTTTGGCGGGAGATTTGGTCTCCGTTGCCAAATTATCCTTCCGCTTTGTTTGGAGGGATGTATCTGGCGCACGCCTTGTCGACCTTTCCGGCCTAGGCTTACCTTCCTCCGCTCTGACGCGGGCGACAATCTCCTCAGCCTGTTCACCTTGTTGGACTAATTGCTTCCAGGTGCGGCTTTCAGCAACTCCTATTTGAGCCAGGAGTGAGGTTTGGAGATTGTGGCGGCATGTTTCTACCAGGGTGGCCTGGGTCATACCGCTTGGACACCGGAGTGCCATGTTCCGAAATCTTTCCACGAAAGATTTGACGGACTCCCCTTTTTGCTGTTTGGTAGCCAAAAGGGTTGGCATTGTGACTTCAGAGTCATCCTCGAAGAAGCGTGTTAAAAAGAGCTTCTCCAAATCGCCCCAGTTCTTGATAGAACCTTCTGGGAGCTTCATAAACCATTCAAAGGCCAACCCTTTCAGGGTGCCGATGAACAGGCGTGCCAGGATGGCGTCATTATCTACTACATTCCCGGTTTGGGATTTGAAGTAGTAGATGTGCTGGTTGGGTGATCCCTTCCCATCAAAGGCTTGAAGAGTTGGAGCTTTGAACTTGGGCGGGTACGGAACCAAGTCCCATTCAGCCGGGTAGGGCCGGACCACTCCTACTTCTTGGAGGTCTTTGCGATTGGCAAGGGCCTCGAGGCGTCGCTCCAGTTGACTCATTCTTTTAACATGAGCCTTTCCCTGGTCTTGGTCGCCTTTTACTTGCGACGAGGACTTGGACGAGCCGGAAGTAGATCGCCGCGTCTCCTCAGAAGGTTCGGAAGATGAGCTTTCTCCCTTTTTCCCTTTGCCCTTTGACTTTTTAGAAGGGGGCCTCCTCCTGTCTTCGAGCAGCTGTGCAATCGCCTGCTTGAGGGAGTTGATAGATTCCTGCTGAGCAAGAATCATATCCATTTGTGCCTTCTGGATCTGCTCCAAACGTTTAGTCGTCTCCTCAGGAGTGCCTGTCATGTAGGCGGAGGTCTCCTTCTCGACGGAAGAGTTTGAAGCCCTTGATTCCGCTACGGCAGAGTGAGAATCATTAATGCCATGGGCTAAGGCATTATAGTCATTGGGGGAATGGCCCCAGTCCGGGTGCGAGTGTGTCGATACACCCCTTCCGGTTCAGAGTCAGACTCGGACTCGTCTGAGCTGACTGCAAGTTGTTTTCCCTTGCTCCTGCTTGTCATATTCGCAGTGAGCTCCGGGTACTCAACGTCAGAGAAGGTTCTCCTTCTGTGGGAGCGTCTTCTTTTAGCTGACGGAGGAATCAGGGTCAGCTGTCTGACTAAAGACTGCTGGTGTACGCCTGATCCGCAACGGCACTCAGAGAGCATATGGATGAGCCGTTGGCAGCAACACGACGAAGTGGCCTGATTGGCACTTCTTTTCTTCGTCAGATAATCCCTCAAATCCATGGAAGGGGGATTGAAAAGATTAGCCTCGCAACGTCGAAGACGGGAGGCATCCATGTGCTGCACAGCCTGGACGCAGGCATCAGAGACGCGGTTCTTGCGCCGCAGCTGTTCAGCGCGCGTCTGGCGTCTCTGTTGAAACAAAACGCGCCTGTCGCATTGCTGTTTGGTGCGTCTGGGCAAAGACACTTGAGAGAGGATGGGCTGCTGGGCCCCACGCCTATGGGCTCGTGCCTCTTGCGCTTGACGAGGCGCAGAGGTCTCACTTGGCGTTTGATGAGTTGGTCATCGGAGGACCTAACTGAAGGAATCTCGCGTTTGGGACGCCAAACGCGGACTTCACGTACTGGACGCGGCGCGGGCAAGACGCGAGATTGTACGTCGCGTCCAGCCTCAGTTGGACAACCAACGGTTCCAACTTGCAGCTGACGCGCACGTCTCCTCTGTCGACGCTCAGCGTTTCGATTGCGTCGAGGAGGTGGAGAGAGACCAACGACGTCCTGATGCTAGACACCAGGGATTTTGACCACGCGGGTCTCCTGAGAGATGCTGGCGTGGGTGTTCTGTGCGACGCGGCTGGTCGCAAAGGCAGATGTGCCTGGGACCACGCGGGCCTTCTGAGAGGCGTTGGCGCGGGTACCTTGCTTGGCACAGTCGGCAGCAGGGGAGCTCGAGAAAGCCACAGATTGGGCGTCGAGGCCACTCCCCGTCGAGACCCGGCGGCAGACGCGGGTCTTTGGGCTCCTGGAGCCGGAAGAGAGAAACTCTTCGTACTTCGCCTGGTCGAACTCGACAACGACCGATTCGACCATCTTCCCCTTATAGTGGACGTCATCTTGCGCCACTATTTGCTCCTCAGTGACAAACGTTGTCCCCAGCGGAGTCGCCATCTCTTGTATGACCCGGGAAAGAGGGAGACAGTGAATTGCCGTAAAAGTTTTCCTTGAATCAAATGAAAAGGATTACAATAAGAACTGTTCCTTCCGGTTACAAGGGAGGGAGAATATTGAATCTTGAATTCCCCCTTTGTTTAAGGCTGGGTTCTTCGTGTGGCGGTGGAGAGTGAATCTTGTTCTCCGTTGACCAGATGACCGTCCTTCAGGGATCTCCTCTTCGGCCGGTAGAAAGAGTGACACAGCTCTGTCTACCAAAACTCTAAAAGAGAAGGTAGGCGAAAGCTAGCTCGTACGCAGCGAACTTGCTGAAGAGTTGATCTGCTTCTTCTCTCCTTCTGATTGCCGATTGCCGATCGCCGACTGCTAATTTCTCGATCCCCCGACCTCATAGTAAACGAGGCTATTTATAGAGGTCCTAGGGGTGAACGTGCCCCCTACAAACGCTCCACAATGAGGGGCAACTTCCCGCTACATGGGCGGTAACTAACCCACGTGCCTGCTAAAGACACGCCACGATGGGGGCTGATTTTCCTTACGTGTGGGCAGTGATTGGTCCCTTAACCAAGGCGGTTATAACTGAGACGCGGGTGTCAGGCCGACGCGCCTTGAGGCTGAGACGCGGGTGTCAGGCCGACGCGCCTTGATGCTGAGACGTGGGTGTCAGGCCGACGCGTCTTGATGCTGAGACGCGGGTGTCGAGCCAACGCGCCTTGTTGCTGAGACGCGGGTGTCGAGCCAACGCGCCTTGTTGCTGAGACGCGGGTGTCGAGCCAACGCGCCTTGATGCTGAGACGCGGGTGTCGAGCCAACGCGCCTTGTTGCTGAGACGCGGGTGTCGAGCCAACGCGCCTTGATGCTGAGACGCGGGTGATAGTCCCTCGCGTCTAGAGCTTGAAACTTTGCTTTTCAATGGCTTGTCCTCCAGTAACTTTTGGACAGCCTACAGGCCCTTACGTCCACAATATGTACATGTGTACACATGAGCATACATGTGATGGTGGTGATCGTGAGTAGCACGTGTATGCCGTGGAGGGTGTGCATGCATAGATGAAACTTGTTTCTTTCGAAATAAAGATTCCAAACGTGTATGACTCAACACATTGGCTCAAAGTGGAGCCCAAACAATCAACATTCTTCTTTAGTAAAGATATATCATTTTTAATTAAAGAAGAAGTGGAACATGTTATAGATGAACTAGGTGAAGCTATCCTAGCATGGCAAACATGAGAATCAATACTATTTTGTAAATATTCATTTATCTTTAAACAAATTTCTAAACTTTAGAAATAGAAGCAATCTTTATTTTTAAAGAATCATTTTCTTTTAAAACAAAATTAACTTTTGAAGACAAGTTTTCATTTTTCTTCAAAATTATTTCACAATCATTTTTATTTTTCAAAATTCATTTTCCTTTAATGCAAGTTCAAGTCTAGATTTCAATGAATCCCTCTCATTAGAAATCTAACCTTCTCTTGCAAAACCAACTCAAGTTTTGAAAACAAATCCTCTTTTTCTTTATTAATCTTACAAGTTTTCTTTTTCAAAATTTTATATTTTTCAATGAGGTTCTCACAAACAATTGAAAGTTCTTCATTCAAAGCATTTGGATCCACATAATCATCACACGAAGAATTAGAAACATTACAATCTAGTTGAGATTCCGAATGTACCTTAAGGGAGTTATTTCCTTGGACCATGAAGCATTGTGACTCGGATTCCTCACTAGATTCTTCCTCTTGTTGGATTGGCAATAGAAGCTTGGAGGTGGAGGTGGTCAACTTGTTCCACACTACAAAAGCGGAATCAAGGTTAGAAACAAGCATAAGATAATCTTTAGAAAGCGTGCTTCTAATAACCTCAAGGGCTAGTGTATTGGCCCCTATATGATTGCGGTTACCAAGATAGCATTCTTGGTAGCGGCAAGAAAAACATGCAATCCTAGGGTTTTTAAATAACTACTCATCTTTGCCTTCCAAATATCAAGTCTAGAAATGTCAAACATAGGAGGGCTATCCATGAGTGCAAACTAAATGTGTGCATGTGCAAATGCAAATGTAGATTAGCAAACTGGATCTCACTCCTAGGTGGTTAAACCAAATATCAGGAGCGGAGGCTCTGATACCAATTGAAATCACCTAGAGGGGGTGAATAGGTGATATGGCTAATCTAGAAACTAAATGCAGAATTACAAAACTAATTTTCAACAACACTTAGTACAACCAACGAGTGTAGCCGAATTCCCCGTGAAGGGCTCTGGACTAACTCCTCTTGATTCCTCTGAATAAGAGTTGAGGTGCTATATGAAGCTCTCGTGGTTAAGTACAAGTGAGGCACACAAACATAAGCCAAGCATACAATGGATATATAACAATATGAAAGATGCAAGGCACAACACAAGCAAATATGATATGAATGATATGAATGATGCACAACACAAATAAAGAGAGAGGGTTAAGAGACAATGGATCAAACGCAAACACAAAGATATGTTTCGAGGTTCGAGCCCCTAGCTCTACGTCCCCGCCTTCACCGAGAAGGATTTCTAATCCACTAGGAGTACCGAACTCCTCTCTCAACCAATACAAATGCCACCGAGGCAATACAAACACAATACACCTCACAAAGAGGGATAGGCCCTTAGCCAAAGAACCACAATCCACCTCTACCGAAGAGGGATACAAAACCAATCCAACTCCACCTCACCAAGAGGGAGTAAACCACAATCTCAACCTCTACCAAAGAGGAAGCAAATCACCACTCCAATCAACCTCTACAAAAGAGGGATACAACAAAAATCACCACTCCAATCAACCTCTACAAAAGAGGGATACAACAAAACAAGGAGGGTACAACAAATGAAAACTATCTCAACCACAAACCAAATCCTTTTCCTACAAACAAAAGATCCTAAATAGATAGGATAGGAGATATAGCTCAAGTGTGGAAAAACAAGTATTTTGATCAAAGAAATTCTCTTGGGAAAACACCAAAATAGATATAAAAATTTTAGATCAAAAACTAATTCCCAAAACCCTAATTTCTTTGAAATAAATAAAACACTTAAAACAAATAAGATAGATCTTTTGAAACTCTAAAACACTTTTTAAAACTTTTAAAAATACTTCAGAAAGTAAGAATTTTTCTTGTTAAAAATCTTAGCCAAAATCCTCAAGAAATGGAGTTTATATAGGCCCAAACAGAAAACTAGTTGTTGGCTATTTTTACAGCCAGATACGGCTGGCGGTCGACCGGCCGATCGACCGCCAACGGTCATATTTTTTACTGTTGGAGGAACCCGGTCGACCGCCCGGTCGACCGCCCAAAAACAGAGAGCAAACCTCTCTGGCCGGTCGACCGACCGGTCGACTGTGCCCTGTGCCTGGCTAACGTGCACAAGTCTGTGCACGTCGGTCGACCAACCGGTCGACCGACCGGTCGACCGACTCTGGAGACCGGTCGACCGCCAGAGCCTGGCAGGCTGGGTTCTGGGGTAGAAAACTGGTTTAAAAATATTCTAATAAATCTCATAAATCTTCTAAAATTCCACAAAAATAGTTTTATCATTTTATATTGAAATACAAACATGTGATAAAAATTTCATCACAAATATCAAACATTTTGAACCATTTTTTTGTCTTACAAATATTGTCAAAAACCAAAACTTGTATTTTTCCAAACTTAGAATTTTCAATAGGAAATCCTGATTTTCCTAAAACTCATTTAAATACAAAAACATGATATTTAAACACTTTGAAGCATGATGCATATGGATAGAAATCCTATATACATGAAACTTATACATATCATAGTTTTTGACTTTTAATACCAAAATATGTTTTATAAAAATACAAAACTTAAAACACATTAATAGGTATGTCAAACTAAGTTTATTTAAGACATGAAGCATACATGTATATAGAATGAATCTAATATACATAAAATCATTTAAACTTTTTTTGATCTACTATTCATGAAAACAAATATCGGTTAAACCAAAAACTGAAAACCAATATTCAAAACATAAAACGTGTGTGTGTTGTGAACTTGAGCATATCAACTATTTAATCTTTACACATGGATCTAAAACACAAACTAAACTATGGATACCTGAGTCTTCTTGAGGAACACCGTCTTCAAGGCGACTCGATCCAAACCGTGATCCACCGAATTAGACTCCAACGAGTGCAATGTATGATCTTGATGCTCGGGCTCTGGAATCACCAAGTGAAGGGCTTCAAAACTCCTTGTTGAAGGTAATCACCAACTAATATCTTGATTAATGATCTGAAACTAAAATCACAAGATTATTAGTAAACATAACTACATGAGTTAATCATCATCAAAACTAGAGTGGAAGGCCTCTGGGCCAACAACAAGAACAGGATGGGGTGTTAGTCACCCCACGGGAACCCTGTAGTGGAACCCTCTTTCTGCTGTGGCAACCTATATCCTAGGTTCCACCCAAAATACAGATGCTGTCTCCTCCATCAATCTCCCCAATACCAGTGTAAGTTGTTTAATATCATGTTATTAGTTTATCATGATTACTTAATATGCATGTTACTTGAATCACTGGGATAACTCGGTGGTAGCATGGTAACAATATAAACATGAATAATTAGAATATCGGTATAACAGGAATATATAATATCAATGAACAGGATACCGGTATAACAGGAATATATTATATCAATGAATAGGATACCGGTATAATAGGAATATGTAACAAGTATAACATGAAAGTGTTGTTACCGTGTAACAATATTTTCCCAGCAATTAATGGAAACATGGACATGATAGTTATCAGGTAGATACCAAGTATAATCAGTCAAGTTTCTCAGGTAAATCAAGATATTCTGGATGAATAATGATCTACTGTCACGAATAGAATAATTCGGGCAATGTATATAATCAACTCATATCCTCAAAGTCATCGATATATCCATCCTTAAGTCATTAATAAATCAGATCGATCAATAGCTATCATAAAACTCCGAACATGTAATATAGTCACCAATATCAATGAAATCATAAATAATAACTCTATCTCCATAACTAAAATAGTCAAGAACCAATCATGAAGTTATATATATATATATATATATATATATATATATCCTCGAGATTAAAATCAGACTTATCCAACCATAATTTAGATCATAACTAAAGAATATAATGTCCTCGATCAACATAACATCTCAATCATCTCTACATCTAATATCTAACATTGATAAGATCATCAGTACTCAATCAAATCACTAGGGTAATTCCAAAAGTCTTTATTTCATCAATCCAAAACCAAGATCATAATTAAAGAGTGACATATCCTCGATCAATATGAAATCTAAGTCCTCCCTATATCTAGTAATCAATATCAATAAGGTCATCAATACCTCAATCAAGCTCACCAATGGAGGAATCCAGAAATAATAGCTCCTAATAGTCTAGAAGTCTGTCTCAACGCATACATTAGCGTCAAGGATATTATATTTAGACATATCCATGTATCGGTAAAACAGTCTGTCGATAAAGCAATACATGTCTAACATATCCTCAATATCTAAAAGACTTCTAATCAGGATAGTCACCAAATAATTCGTCTGACAAATACTATACATAAAATATGATTCTCTAACCTCAATCACGAATCAATCATCCTCAAGATCAATATATTTATAATCTAAGAATATCACAACTAGATCAGTCACAAGGTCAAGTTCGGTCTAGATATATCAATACTAGTCCTAAGCCAACAATGGCGATTTACCAATACATGAAATGATACTGATACAAACTCATATCAACTACACAAATAAGGTGAACAATCAATGTCTCATGAAGTGTTACAAGTAATCAAACTGATAAAATATAATAGAAAGTTACGTGAAATGATAAGTGTAACATATAAATGTATACCGACAACGGTAAATACACAAGAACAAACACTCACATGAAATGACGTGATTTTGGACCCGAATCGTCGTCTGGTCTTCACTGCACAAACTGGTACTGACCTACAGATCATCCTATTAATCGATCTTCAAATCATCATTGTATCGGGTCCACAACGAGCATGAATCCAAATCGGGTCTGGGTCTCCTGCAACGGGTCCGAATCTTACCGAACGAATCTAAAACGTTGCAACACGCAAGCGAACACATGAACTCACACAAACATATCCCCGTACACGTATACACTCCACAATATACACACATAAACATACGTGTATGCCCGCATATATACGTATACAAGTATACATACATACATACGTACATACATACATATATATATATATATATATATACACATATATATATATATATATATATATATATATATATATATATTATATATATATATATATATATATTAATATATATATATATATACACACACATATATACATGTTTAAATACTAATACACATGCATGCCCATTAAACACCCACGCACACAATCACCATGCTGTACATGCAACTACAATAATACACATAACAATGCATACATGTTCACAACACACACTTCATTATAAATCATACATGCATATTAATAAACTCACCCAACCAATGAATATAAACAGGGATGAGAAGGAAAAGGATGCACTCACGCATCGGGTGTTAGGCTCAGATCCGGCCACCGCGGAGCTCACCGGAGGTCGCGACGGATCTCACCAGAGGTCGCGGCGGAGAGGAGGGAGATTAGTCCGGGTTGCCGGAGGTGTTGACGGCTCATCGGAGGTCACCAAACGTAGGGGGAAAAGGGGTGCCGCTGTTGCTGGAATGCAGTGTTGCCACTGCTGTTGCGGGTATGCTGTGCTACCACCGCTGCTGGATGCACGCGCGCAACAAAGGGGAAACGCGTTGTTTGCGGCCTGTTGGAGGAGTGGTTGGGGGCATCCATGTCCAGCATGCGAGGTGCTCATGGCTCCGACGAAGCTCGAGATGGTGTGGCACCATTAGGGGGTGACGGTGGTGCCAAGGGACTTGGCGCACAAGGGAGAGGTGGGCTCTGTCATGCTGGCCGTGCTCGACTGTCGCAGTTCGTCGAGGAGTTGTCGGAGGCCGAGAAGGGGCTCAATTGGGAGGGGGTTGTGCGCTGGTGGAGAAGGAGATGTGGATGAGGTGGGAGTTGCGGCTGTGAAGTTGAAGAGGAAGGGGAGGAGATGGAAGCCCGGTTTGGCCTGGGCTGTGGCAGCCAAGGAAGTGGAGGATAGGTGCACGGTGATCTCAACGCCGGAGAGAAGCTATGCGCGACCAAGATAAAGGCATTGTGCATGGTCGTGGAGTGAAACAAAGGGAGATGGGATGACAGAGGGGTGTTCGGCCTGAGGATAGGAGGGCGGCGGCTGTATGCTGGGGAGAAGGAGAAGGTATGTTATTAATTAGGGTTAGGATTTAGGTTTAAGGATAAATAGAGGGATTATATAGGAGTTGTAGATAGTGGGTATGAGTTTGTAGGTTTGCTTAATGGGTTTAGTATGTAGGTAGTTGGGTATGGATTTGTGGGTTTAGACTTATTGGGTTTGGGTAGGAAACAAAACTTTAGGTTTGGATAGATAATGGGTACGGGTATAGAAATAGGAGTGGGTATGGGCTAGCGGTAGGATTAAGAATCAATGAAATAGAAATGGATATGGACTTAAAGGGTAATGGATAAGAATCAAGGGGAAAAATAATACAAATAATAATAGAAATATCATTATATAATCATAATAATAATAATAGAAATAATCAGTAAATTAAATTAAATACTTTAGAAGAATAAAAATACAGTATTATAAACTGGGGATCTTACATTCTACCCACCTTATAAAAATTTCGTCCTCAAAATTTCAATAAAGCAGGGAATGATAGCAAATCAAGATCAAGGGAGAAGATAAAGCTCTCATGTCATTTCTCACTGCATCGTGCGTCCACCACGTTTCCGCTACGCGCTCTGATCTTTACTATCGACTTTAACATGGAGTGGTTGAACTCAGAAGACAAAATCAGGGAAATAGAATCGGAAAGAAGAATAAGAATAAAATGAAATTCAAATCATTCTAAAGAAAGTGTTGGAATCATGGATATCGAAGATCAAGTAATGGATTCCAAAGGGATGACGATAAATTCCAAATGGAGTCAATATCATCATATGAATAGTATATGTATATTGCAGTTTAACTATAACTTGTTTCAAATTACCAATAAGATCTAGGTTCTCATTTTATGTCAAACCTGGCTCTGATACCAAGAAAACATTGTCACGCCCCGCTTCCCAAAATACGAGAAAATGGAGTCGCGACGAAGGTCGACGACGTATATACACGAGGAAAATACCCCAGGCATACACGCTAAGCCTAAAGTAACCTGAATAAGCTATAAAAATCTAATATGATATATCAATATCACTGTAATATGACATATAAATATCTAACACAATGATAGCAAATGAATATAAGAAAGAATGGCAACAGGATGCGATATAGATAGAATCAAGAAAATAACATGAATAAAAGAGTAAGAATACCTATAATCAAGAAAAGAGAAACTCCAACTTCTCGTAAGTGTACGATCACACGAACACCTGAACAATATAAGAAGGTGTCTAAAAATACTTGGACGTGCGAATCCAGGGTCATCAGAAGCGACCTAATGAGTGTGTGTGTGTGTGTGTGTGTGTGTGTGTAAAGGAAAAGGTATTCGTGCATAATAACGTAAGCAATAACAACATGAAAACTGAAATGAAATATAACAGAATAATCAATGTCAGGAACAAAGTTATGAACGATATATAACTGGTATCCTGACCACTAATGTTAAGACGTGTAACCTAGCATATGTCACTAGTCTGGTATACAATCCGGTCATGTGTACAATCATATATCTATCATAGTTATATATACTTCAGTCGGGTGATCACGGTTAGTCACAATACATTAACAGTTTATCATTATTAATTATGTTAGTGAACACCAATTGCCACATGTAATAGACGCATCCCATACTACGCCTACTACACATGCCAATCGAGGTCCTTAGTTATTGAAACTGATCAGTTGGAGACATTGTCTGTGTTTTAGGTGGGTCTCGTGCATACTCGGAACCATGGCCCAGACCCCTGGCGCTGAACCAGGACCTACCGCAAGGTAATCAGAAACATGTATAACAGATCAGATACATGTATAACATGTATAACAGGAACAAGAGCAGGATAGGGTGTCAGTCACCTTACGGTAACCTTGCAGTGGAACCCTCTTTCGGCTGCGCAACCTATATCCTAGGTCCACTCAAAATACAGACGTTGTCTGCTCCATCAATCTCCCCAATCTCAGTGTAAGTTGTTTAATATCATGTTACTAGTTTGTCAAGATTACTTAATGTGCATGTTGCTTGAATCACTAAGATAACTCGGTGGTAGTCACGGTAACAATATAAACATGTGTAATCAGAATACTGGTATAACAAGAATATAATATTCATGAACAGGATACCGGTATAACATAACAAGTATAATATGAAAGTGTTGTTACCGTGTAACAATATTTTCCCAACAATTAATGGTAACATGGACATGATAGTTATCCGGTAGATACCAAGTATAATCAGTCAAGTTTCTCAGGTAAATCAAGATATTCAGAATGAGTAATGACCTATTGTCATGAATAGAATAATCTGGGTAATGTATATAATCAACTCATATCCTCAAAGTCATCGATATATTCATCCTCTAAATCATCAATAAATCAGATCGATGAATAGCTATCATAAAACTCCGAACATGTAATATAGTCACCGATAACAATGAAATCATTCATAATAACTCTATCTCCATAACTGAAATAGTCAAGAACCAATCATGAAGTAATATATATATATATATATAATATATATATATATATATATATATATATATATATATATATATATATATATATATATATATATATCCTAGAGATCAAAATCAGACTTATCCAACCATAATCAAGATCATAACTAAAGATTATAACGTTCTCAATCAACATAACATCTCAGTCATCTCTTAATCTAAAATCTAACATTGATAAGATCATCAGTACTCAATCAAATCACTAGGGTAATTCTAAAAGTCTTTATTTCATCAATCCAAAATCAAGATCATAATTAAAGAGTGCCACATCCTCGATCAATATGAAATCTAAATTCCTCTATATCTAGTAATCAATATCAATAAGGTCATCAGTACCTCAGTCAAGCTCACCAATGGAGGAATCCAGAAATAATAGCTCCTAATAGTCCAGAAGTCTGTCTCAACGCATACACTAGCATCAAGGGTATTATATTCAGACATATCTATGTATCGGTAAAACAGTCTGTCGATAAAGCAATATCATGTCTAACACATCCTCAACATCTAAAAGACTTCTAATCAGAATAGTCACCAAATAATTCGTCCGACAAATACTATACATAAAATATGATTCTCTAACCTCAATCACGAATCAATCATCCTCAAGATTAATATACTTATATTCTAAAATTATCACAACTAGATCAGTTACAAGGTCAAGTTCGGTCTAGGTATATCAATACTAGGTGATAGGTAGTAAAAAATGCATAATTGTCATCACATTTACTATCACATTTTCATATTTATTCATATAATCATACACTATTACTAATATTTTATTATTTATTGTGTGCAGGCCTTGAGTAATAAAAATAAAGGAATAAAGCCTTAAAATAAGCCCAAAAGCCCATGTTCAAGCTCAATGCAAAAGTTGTAATTATCAAATGTCAAAGTTGCAATTACTAAGGGCAATAGTTGCAAATACTAAAAGAAGAGGGAAGGATAGACTTCTATTCAACCCTAAATGCTTGCAGGATGAGGATAAAGATAAAAGAAGGAGAGTGCAAAGATAAAAATTATTTCAAAAAATTCGGATTCAGACTGTACATGTTTTAGTTTTCAGATCATAACTTTTTCTACAGATATTCAAATCTAATGATTTAAGATGCTCCAGAAAGAAGACTTGAATACCTACAACTCTTATGTTGATCAAACTTTCCAATTCAGTCAGCAGATAATCCATATTCGGTGATCAACATGATAACAAGTTGCAGGACAGATTTGAACTTTTATGGATAAGTCAAAACAAGTTTGGAGATAAAGAAGAATTCAAATTCAGAGATATTTTACTCCTCTTATCTTCATACGCTTCTTATCCTCTAGTTTTCTCCTATAAATACCCCTGCATAGCAACAGAGGAAGAGCAGATCTCAGAAGTGCAGCGAACTACAGAGCTAAATCTAGGGTTTTAGGCTAGTTTGTAGTTTAGATTTTTATTTTTCTTTTTTGTAATTTTATTTTTTTATCTAACTGAGAGTAGAGGATGCTTTCATGGAGGAAGGAGTTCATGCTTGTACTGAGGTGACATCGATGTAAGTCAAACTTTTCTTCCATTGTTAATAGAATCAACACAAGGTTTGTTTTTGTTATTTTATTCTTGTTTCATTTTTGTTCTTCTATTCTTTTTTATTTTATTGTTTCTCTCTGATGTCTTGCAAACCATGAGATCTGATCGCTTCGAGACTGCTTAGCCGAAGAAGTGCCCTTGATGGCCTATGGTGATGATTAGATCCTATACGCCATGCTTGAATGCCTTCAAAGACAAGGTGAGTCGTTGCAATGAATCAAAGGTAAACAGGGCAGAAGAGGTAGGTATGTGTTTTTTTAGTTTATAATTTTCTTTTCTTTCTTTAGTTTAGATAAAAAACTAACTCACATCTTTCCAATTTCTTTCACACTTTTCATTGTAAATACCATTGTAAATAACAAAATAAATAAAAAAGAGATAACTTGCTAAACAAGCTTCCATCGCTAGTCCCTCCCTGAGGATCACGACCCGCATAGCCATTGCTACAGTGGATAGTATTGAGCACCTTGCACATCTCTATTTCTAAGTCTAAAATTTTATATTTTGTGTGCAGGAAAATCTCAATCAAAATTTTGGCGCCGTTGCCGGGGAGGGACGGTAAGTTTCTCTATAAAAAAAAACTAATTATTCTTTATTCTTTTTGTTTGCAGGTTTGAAGAACAGGATACATAACAGCAGAAAAGGACATATAGCAATTCTGTGCCTCTGCCCTCGAAGGCAGAGCAGCAGAGCCTACTACAGTGCCGCGCAAACGCAGCAATAGCCACGTTTCCGCGGCCTTAGTAGTGAAGTACTCACTAAGGTTCTGCAGGTTGCTGTAAATTGAAAGATTTGTTTACTGCTCTGTTAAATTTTATTCTGTGATAAACCTGTACACTGCTATTTAATTAACATTAACCTATTTGTTGAAAAAAAATAAAAAAAATTAGACGCTTGCATATAGGCACGTGTCTATCTAATTTTTTAATTTTTGTTGAAGAGTGCTGGAGACAAGGTACGTTCGCATTGCATATAGACTAGGAAGCACCCTAGGCTGATTTTCTGCTTTGAGTGAATATTTGTCTACTGCTTTACACGTGCACTAAATTGACTTAAGGGCTTGTCCTATAAATAAGATAAGGTGGGATTTCATCACCCTTCCTTGGCCCACAAACAATCTCCTCACTCACTAACCCAAGCCTAACTAAAATAAGTAGACGTTGGCCCTAGGGACATCTCGGACTCAATTAGGAGATTATCCTAAGGGGGAACTGTGTTGAAATTTGACTCTTGCTAAATCAGTGTTTAGGAAGGGGATTGAGGGCCGAAAGCCTGAAGATTGGTGGTTATTTAATTAAGGAACGTCTTTGACGGAAAACCTCCCACCAATCTTGCCCTGACCTGGCTGATTAACTTGTGGTCAAAGTCTACACCCTACCTCCCGTGGACAGTCTAACCAGTTAGGAGTCGTCTAGGTCATAGGTCTACCCTAACTTAGGTTAGAATTTTTCTTTGCTTATTTGTTTGTTTTCTTTTTCTTTTGTTTGTGTTTGTGTGATATGGCATATAATAATAATTTTTCTAACTTTAGTCCATATTACACACCATTCTCTTTTTCGGATATTACCAACCCGGCATATCATAACTTTGACCAATCTAGTGTGCCGGAATGGTCTTATCCGAATGAATATAACCCATGCCCCCCATCTTATGACCATAATTTTTATACCACTTTCAACTCTTCACAGAGTTCATGGGGTTTCGCTTCCCCCGAGTCCAATTTTCAACCAACTTGTCCCCCGTATCCACCTTGTCCACAATATTCCCAAGATTCATACTCAGATCCACCCATTCAGAATAGAAAACCATCTATCTTGGAAATGATGAGTATGCATGAGTCCAAGCAACAATTACCATCAATCTTTGACATGATGATGCGTGAGTCCAAGCAACAATCACAAAATCCAACCGACTCACAACTTCATCACGATTGTCCCAACAACACTTCCTCTTTTCAAGTCCAATCACAAAATGATGCACCAATCGACTATGAAAAGATGCTTGAAGCCATGACTCAGGCTAGATTAGCTTGTGATCATGAAATAGATATGATAGTTCAATCTTTGCGTTCTCACCGTTCAGCCAATTCTGATATCGCTAACACTCTATTAGAGCCGAAGAGTCACGTTGCTTTGGACAACAAGATTCTAATTCAGTACCATCATTTGAGCTTGCTGAAACTCCAATTTTTGATAGTTTGGCAAGTTATTCCTTTCCTGAAATAGAACTTGAGCATGAATATGATCATGAACCCACCTTGATGATTCAATTTTGCTTCCTGATTCAATAATGACTCCGGTGTCTCCACCTGATTTCAGTTTTTCCGAGTTAACATTGGATCCTGTGCCTATTCATCATAAAATTGAATCACCCATTTTTTATGATCATATTGAACTTGACCAATTTTATAATTTTGAAAGTCCCATGGATAAATTGGCAAGTTCTCATTTTTATGATATTGAAGTCAATGAGATATGTGACCTAGACTCTCAAATCTGTGATCAAGCTCAAATTCCCGAATCATTATTGACTCATGTTTTGTTACCCAACTTAGGTAATCTTTTAGAGTCAGTTTTGATTCCCACACCTATCATTCCTGAACTTGAATCACCAATATTGAGTCACATTCCATTGTGGGAAGATGATTGTGGACTTAAATTTCAACTTATTGATTGGACCCACTTCTTGAACCTAGCCCGACTCCTGAACCATTACTTGATTTAAGTTTCTTTCCTAAGTCGGTATTCGTTCCCGTACTTCCCACGTCCAAGTCAATCATTCCATCTTTTCACACTCCATTTTGGGACAAGGCGGTTGACACAATTGACTCTGAACATAATTATGAAATTGAAAATTTGATGGGGTGGAATTGTTAAAAAATGATAATACATACATTTTAGTGGGTTATACAAGGGAAATTTCTGGTGGGTTCCTCCAAATACTACATTATCTTGATTGGGTAGCAACGCTTGGCCCAATTAGACCACCACCGGAACCACCACCTTGAGGTAACTTCTGCCCTCCCTTCTTCTTTTTCATGCATACATGCATACATTCATACATTGAGGACAATGCATGAGATAAGTGTGGGGGGAGGCTTTACTAACATACTAACATAGGTAGAAACTAACAAAAATTTGCTAATAAAAAAAATATAAAAAATAATAATAAATGAAAAAAGGACAATATTTTGACTTATCTTTTGAAAGAAATCAAAGTTAGTCTTAAGAATTAGGAAAATCATGATTAGGATTTCTAAAAACTTGGTCAAAATAAATAAATTGTTGAATTTTTAGGTATAGGAGGAGAAATCAAATAAGTAATTAGTCTTGATTTTTACCTTAATGAAATAGGCATACCTAATGCATATCTAGGATTCTAAGACAAAGACCTTTGTGCCTCATAAAAATAAAATAAAAAAATAAAAAATATCACTAATTAAGCTGGATACATGTGCCTCAAGAAGCATAAGTATTCACGCCTAAAGGTGAGTTTACAAATAAGTGTCCTTAGTTTTGTGGCCTAGTTCACTCGAATTTGAGTCCGAGGGGTGTTTTCTCACCCGGTGCCCTAAAACCGACCGGTTTGGGAGCCACCGACTTTAAGTTCGCTACATGGGTGGATTAGAAAGCCTAAGAAAACTAAATATATATATATGTATTAACACATCTAATAGTCAATTAGTTAGGTATGAGGGCCTCAAGAAGCCTTGATGCTACACGAAAGAAAATTAGATGAGTTATACATATTAAAAATATATATATATAATAATAAAGAGGCATGAGAGTCCAAGTTAAGGAATTCCTAGTAAAAATTCATAAGGATGCATATGATTTTTGGTAACGAAAAAGACTATACAAAAATTCAATTTTGATCCTTACCTAAAATGGATAACAATTTACTTTATAAAGACTAAGTTTAAGAATGAATAAAAATGATGATCCTAAAAACTTATAGATTACTTAGTCTTTTTAAAAGTATATCAAATATTTTCCTTTTATGAATTTTGTGGGTGTAATCCGCTGAAAAGCCTCACGAGACAACACTTGTCCTTTAGGGTAACCTAGGGCTTTACGGCTTGTTGCACGTGCTAAGTGCAATCGTGATTCCTACGAAAGTGAGTTAGGATAGATTAATTTTTCTTTTCTTTTGATTTTTACTCGAGGACGAGCAAAAAGATAAGTGTGGGGGTGTGATAGATAGTAAAAAAGGCATAATGTCATCACATTTACTATCACATTTTCATATTATTCATATAATCATGCACTATTACTAATATTTTATTATTTATTGTGTGCAGGCCTTGAGTAATAAAAATAAAGGAATAAAGCCAGAAGCCAAAAGCCCATGTTCAAGCCCAATGCAAAAGTTGCAATTATCAAATGTCAAAGTTGCAATTACTAAGGGCAATAGTTGCAAATACTAAAAGAAGAGGAAAGGATAGACTTCTATTCAACCCTAAATGCTTGCAGGATGAGGATAAAGATATAAAAGAAGGAGAGTGCAAAGATAAAAATCATTTCAAAAAATTCGGATCCAGACGGTACACGTTTTAGTATTCAGATCATAACTTTTTCTACAAATATTCAAATCCAATGATTTAAGATGATCCAAAAGAAGACTTGAAGACCTACAACTCTTATGTTGATCAACTTCCAATTCAGTCAGCAGATAAGCTATATTCAGTGATCAACGTGATAACAAGTTGCAGGACAGATTTGAATTTCTATGGATAAGTCAAAACAAGTTTGGAGATAAAGAAGAATTCAAATTCAGAGATATTTTACTCCTCTATATCTTCATACGTTTCTTATCCTCTGATTTTCTCCTATATAAATACCCCTGCATAGTAACAGAGGAAGAGCAGATCTCAGAAGTGCAGCGAACTACAGAACTAAATCTAGGGTTTTTAGGCTAGTTTGTAGTTTAGGTTTTTATTTTCTTTTTTGTAATTTTTATTTTTTTATGTAACTGAGAGTAGAGGATGCTTTCATGGAGGAAGGAGTTCATGCTTGTACTGAGGTGACATCGGTGTAAGTCAAACTTTTCTTCCATTTGTTAATAGAATCAACTCAAGGTTGTTTTTGTTATTTTATTCTTGTTTCATTTTTGTTCTTCTATTCTTTTTTATTTTATTGTTTCTCTCTGATGTCTTGCAAACCATGGGATCTGATCGCTTCGAGACTGCTTAGCCGAAGAAGTGCCCTTGATGGCCTATGGTGATAAATAGATCCTATACGCCATGCTTGAATGCCTTCAAAGATAAGTAAGTTGCAATGAATCAAAGGTAAACAGGGCAGAAGAGGTAGGTATGTGTTTTTAGTTTATAATTTTCTTTTCTTTCTTTAGTTTAGATAACCAACTCCACATCTTCCAATTTCTTTCACACTTTTCATTGTAAATACCATTGTAAATAACAAAATAAATAAAAAAGAGATAACTTGCTAAACAAGCTTCCATCGCTAGTCCCTCCCTGAGGATCACGACTCGCATAGCCATTGCTACAGCGGATAGTATTGAGCACCTTGCACATCTCTATTTCTAAGTCTAAAATTTTATATTTTGTGTGCAGGAAAATCTCAATCACTAGGCCTAAGCCAATAATGGCGATTTATCAATACGTGAAATGATACTGATACAAACTCATACTAACTACACAAATAAGGTGAATAATCGCTAATATCTCATGAAGTGTTATAAGTAATCAAACTAATAAAATATAACAGAAAGTCACAATGATAAGTGTAACATGTAAATGTATACCGACAACGGTAAATACACAAGAACAAACACTCACATGAAATGACGTGATTTTGGAGCCGAATCGTCATCTGGTCTTTACTGTACGAACCGGTACTGATCTACAGATCATCCCATGAATCAGTCTTCGAAACACCATTGTATCGGATCCACAACGAGTACGAATTCGGATCGGGTCCGGATCTCCTACAACGTATCCGGATCTTACCGAATGAATCTGAAACGCTTTAACACGCAAGCGAACATATGAACTTACACAAACATACCCTCATACACGTATACACTCCACAACATACACGCATAAATATACATGTATGCCCACATATATACGTATACAAGTACACACACACACACATGTTAAATACTAATACCCACGCACACAATCACCATGCTGCACATGCAACTACAATAATACACATAATAATGCATACATGTTCACAACACACACTTCATTATAAATCATACAGGCATATAATAGACTCACCCAACCAATGAATATAAACAGGGATGAGAAGGAAAAAGATGCACTCACGCATCGGGTGTTAGGCTCGGATCCGGCCACCGTGGAACTCACGGAGATCGCGGCGGATCGCGCGGACAATGTCGGAGAGGAGGGGGCTAATCCGGGTTGCCGGAGGTGTCGACGGCTCGTCAGAGATCACCGAACGGTAGGGGAAAAGGGGTGCGGCTGCTGCTGGAGTGTAGTGCTGCCTTTGCTGCTGCGGGTATGTTGTGCTACCGTTGTTGCTGGATGCGCGCGCGTAGCAAAGGGGAAGGGCGCTGGTTGCGGCCTGATAAAGGAGTGGTTGGGGCAGCCATGTCCAGCAGGGGAGGTGCTCGTGGCTCCGACGAAGCTCGAGGTGGTGCGGCACCATGAGGGGGGGTGATGGCCATGCCAAGGGGCCTGGGCACAAGGGAGAGGTAGGTTCGATCATGCTAGCCGTGCTCAGCTGCTATGGTTCGTCGAGGAGTTGTCGGAGACCGAGGAGGGGCTCATTTAGGAGGGGGTAGTGCGCTGGTGGAGAAGGAGATGTGGATGGAGGTGGGAGTTGTGGCTGTGAAGTTGAAGAGGAAGAGGAGAGATGGAAGCCTGGCTTGGCCTGGGTTGTGGCAGCCAAGGAAAGGGGAGGGTAGGTGCATGCATGGTGATCTCGACGTCGGAGAGGAGCTATGCACGACCAAGATGAAGGGGTTGCGCATGAAGCGCGACAAAAGGAGATGGGATGACAGAGGGGTGTTCGGCCTGAGGATAGGAGGAGCGGTGGCTGTGTGTGCTGGGGGAGAAGGAGAAGGTATGTTATTAATTAGGGTTAGGATTTAGATTTAAGGATAAATAGAGCGATTATATAGGAGTTGTAGATAGTGGGTATGGGTTGTGGGTTTGCTTAATGGGTTTAGTATGTAGGTAGTTGGGTATGGATTTGTGGGTTTAGACTTATTGAGTTTTGGGTAGGAAACAAAAATTGAGGTTTGGATACATAATGGGTACGGGTGTAGAAATAGGAGTGGGTATGGGCTAACAGTAAGATTAGGAATCTGAAATAGAAATGGATATGGACTTAAAGGGATTCAATGGATAAGACAAGGGGAAAAAAAATAACAAATAATAATAGCAATATCATTATATAACCATAATAATAATAAATATAATCAATAAATTAAATTAAATACTTTAGAAAAATAAAAATACAGTATTATAAACTAGGGATATTACAGTTGCCAACCCATCCAGTGGACTATTTCTTTTAGTGTGATCGATGTATTCTGTTTTCTCGTCTTCGGATTAGTATCATCGAACTAGCATTTGAGCATCAAGCATCATCTAAACAACTTGAGGTTTTACAAGAAGCAATTTTGCAGCATTAAACACTAAAATTGTAATAGTATTGATTCTAATACAATACAATGTATGTTATATGCATGCAGACAAAGCCGACCCTCAGTTAAAAGGCTGATATTGGTTGGACAAATTTTATGAGATTTTATGAATTTTTACTAATGATCAATTATGATTATGTCACATGTAAAATTTACAAATGCCATTTTGTTCAAAGATGACATCTAACTCTGAACATTCTTGTTTGTACTAGAAGTGGAAACTTGACTTACTATCCTTAAAATGTCATAAACCTTTATAAACTCATATAGGTATGTCTGCTTATCTGCATAAAATATTCAATAACAGCAGCCTAAGTGGATACTAGATGTATAAGTACTTTTTATATGAAACTGTTAATATATGTGATGTAATCTAAACCTATACACAACTTAGCCCATACACACAAACGTACCTAATTCCTTCAGAATGCCGCATTTGGGTATTTCCGACCGATTTGAATTAACAGCTTACAAGATGGTAAAACATAATACTTCTTTTTCTTTCTATATTCACATGGAAAAGATATTTTTCATTGTAAGATGGTTTGTGTCATTACAACTACATTTGCAAACTAAGAGCTTCTATTTGACATTCTAATATACCTTATCCAGAAAATACAAAGAATCATTGGTTATAAATTATCAGTCGTGAAGTGGTGTAACTTTTGTTTCTTTATTGAAAGGTAAAGTTTAACGCACACTTCACTAATTACGAACCTGGAACCTCCCACTTAAGAGGGCGGAGTGTCCGTTAGGCCCGGAGTACAGTGCTTTTAGACTGTCATCAAGTGGTTTATATTTGAGTGTAGACTTAGTGCCATCACAGATTTGGCTTTGCTCAGGACATGTACCTAGTTTTTTTATGTAACACAAATATACGTACTGGTTTGTAAAGGACAATAAATTTTGTAAATTTTGGTTCTTTAGACATTCGAGAGAAACAAACTGAAAAAAGAATAATTAGACGAATGACTGGCAATACGATAAAGATAAGAAATATGTGCATCCATAAGCAGTTAAAAGCAGCAGCCATTGAGGATAAAATGAGGGGCAACCTATCAAGATGGTTTGGGCAAGAGCCACAGAGGTCTGTAAGTGCAGGTGTAAGGAGGAGTGATTTAAATGAGGTCAGCTGCTTATTCAAAATCTGCATTATATAAATAGATGGAGAAAGAGAATCTAGACAAATATTGTGATAATTTAATAGGGAAAAAGAATCGCTATCTGAATTCAGAAATAATCACCACAAAAATAAGGCAAAATATTGATGAAAAATAACTGCTCCAACAAAATGACAAACTAGTTATGCTTACCTTAAGTAACATGATCCATTCCTGTCTTTCGCCAAACAAAAATTGATAAACATAGCCTGCTCCACCACTGTAGACAAGAAATCTAACCAATTCTTGATGCAAACCATAGGAATACATTATTGTACTGCAGAAAATATATTACCTTGGCATGACCTATGTGAAGATAACCATTGGGCTCAGAAGGGAAGCGAGTGAGCACTTTACCACCAGTTGCCTTTTGATGCTTTTCTAACTTTTCCTCTGTGTTGTGAGGTCTCTATACACCCCTTGGCAAAAAAATATTTCAGCATGGACCTGACGCAACCATAAATTTTGCTTACATAATAATGAGTAACTTCTCTTTGCCCTTCTGGCCGTAGCACAAAATTAAGAGGTTAAACATATCTACAAGCAGAAGATTGCATAATCATAAAACAGATTTGTCTAATAAACAAATTGGGTGTGTTTGGGAATTAAAGATCAGGTCATTGTCTTTAGTGTGTATCACCCAATTGCCGACCCTACCCCAACACCACGAGGGGGAGAGGGGGAGGTGTTGGAAAAGAGAAAGAAACTCAAAAAACCACAGAAATCAGAAAAGAAAAACATATTTGCAAATGATGTTATGATGTAATTTCAGGCAATAGACAAGGGTATATGTCACGCCCTGCTTCCCAAAATACGTGAAAACAGAGTCGCGACTAGAGTCGGTGATGTATATACATGAGGATAATACCCCACGTATACATACTAAGCCTAAAGTAATCCGAACAAGTTATGTAATCACTATGATAAATCGATATCACTGCAATATCACATATAACATCCACACATGATAACATATGAATAAGGAAAGGATAATGAATGGTAATGATATAAAATCAATGAGACAACAGAAACATGCATAAAAAAAAGAAGATAAGAATATCAGAATAGGTAAAGAGAAACTCCAGCTCCTCTCAACATGGTCAGTATTATCAAACACCTGATCAATAACATGAAACATACAGTATATGGACGTGTAAATTCAGGGTCGTCAGAAAGCGACCCAATGAGTGTGTAAAATAAAAGAAATTCATATGCATATAATGTGTGAACATATGAAATGAAAATATACACTGGAATAAAACTGAAATAGCAAGCGGAACATAAATAGACAGTAATAAGGCAGTCAATAATAGAATCAAATGTCAGGTTTCCATCACAATCTATATATCATGTGGGTAGAGTTACTTAATACTAGAGTCACATGTTCAATCAGGTCAGATGTATCATCAGGTGTCCAACATACATACATGTACCAGGTAAAGACAATCAGTTACAGTACATTATTATTTATTATGTCAGCGAACACCAATTGCCACATGTAATAGACGCATCTCATACTACGCCTACTACACGTGTCAATCAGCGTCCTAAGTTATTCAAGCCGATTGGTTAGAGACATTGTCCATGCATTAAGTGGGTCCCGTATATACCCGGGACCACGACCCAGATGCCTGGCGCTGAATCAAGCCCTACCGTCTGGTAGTCAGTAACAGTACTCACAGTATCACTGTGGAATAATACTCATAATAACACTGTGGAACAATAAACAGATGGGATGTCAGTCATCCCCCGGAGCCCTGCAGTGAACTATAAGTCGGCTGCGCAACCTGTATCCTAGGTCCATCCAAAATACAGACGTTGTCTCCTCCATCAATTTTCTCAATCCCGATGTAAGTTCTCCATTTTATTATTCATTTAATTTAGTTAAACAATCAATATCAATGTTACTAGAATACTAGGACAATGCGGTGACAGTAATAGTACAGTAATAGTAACAGTAATCGTATACACGGGGAACAGTAATAAGAACAATAAACAGTAACAGTAACCGTATATACGATGAATAAAGTGGTATCGAGGGTTATGGTCTAACGATACTTTCCCAGTTACTTTCAGTAACATGAATAATTACAATAACAGGTTTAGACATTGATCCCTTACAATACAGTCCTATCTAGAATCAATCAAAATCTCATCCATTTGTACTAAAACGAAATCGGTAACTGATCCATTAATTCATAGTCTCAATATAATCATTGTGAACGTCAAGTATCAATCAATATCAAAGTAATCCGGTACAGTAACCCACAAATCTAATAAACAATCAATCAGTTCTCTCATCTTATCAATCTACTATGTTCTTCTATATTCGTCGATCTGTTTCAATCCCAACATAATGGGATAAACACTCAGCTACCTCTAACCAATCATCACTATCCAATCTGATACAATGTCATCAATCCACTCCCACTTCCATCAATCTCAATCACAGATCCAAACAACATAATAAATCGACTGCACATCTGTAATCCACTAGTTTAGGTAAATCCAATCTACACATATTCATCAATTTACTCTAATCCCTTAATTCACCAATAACTGAGATCACACAATAACTGCTATCAAACTCTCTCTCTCTCTCTCTATATATCTCTATATATATATATATAATATAATATATATATATATATATATATATATATATATATATATATATATATATATATATATATATATATATATATATCAATGAAATCCCTCTCATAATAACTCAACCTCCGCAACTGAATAACTGAAATAGTAAAGAATCAATCAAGAAACATTGAAAATATCCTCGAGATCAACAAAAATAATGAATACCAAAATCACAAACAAAGAGTGGAACATTCTCAAATAACATGAAATCTAGAAATTTCTATATCTGATACTTAACATCAATAAGATCATCAATACTCAACGCTATAATCAAAGGTAAAATCGAGGATACTCATAAATATCAATTCAACTACATCAATTTATCAGAACGCTAATCAATATTCTCTAAAAAGAATACAAATCTCATGTCAATCAACTCAGTAGTATATCTCTCCTCTACATCATTCGTAAATCCATCCTCTAAGCATCGATATACCCAAGCCCAACATATAAAAATACCCACTCATTTATATCTAACCATTCATCACTATCTAAATCTAATTAAGACCATCATATACTCCTACTTCTATTAAGTGCAATCACCACATCCAGAAATTCAAGTAACTGATCAATTATGTATATACATGCACCAAGTCAGGTCAACCCAATCTATGCCCACCCCTCAACCCAAGGTCAAGTCCACCACGATCGAGTTCACTGATCAAATCCAATGTAAAAATATATCATGGATCAACTCTAACTCTAACTAAGTCCATATCAATTCGTGTATCAGTCAGTCCATCGATAAAGCAATGTCACATCTACTTGTCCTCAATATCCAAAAGAGTTCCGGTCAGAATATCACTGACAACGATCAATAAACACTATACATAAAATATGAATCTCTAACCTCAAGCACGAGCTAATCAACCTCAAAATCAATAAATTTATATTCTAAGATTTATCACAACTAGGTCAGTTGCAAGATCAAGTCCAGTCTATGGTATATCAATACTAGGCCTAAACTAATAACGGCAAATTACTAAAACATGAATGACACTGATAATCAGTCAGATTAATTACATAAATATTGTGAACGCTCACTGATACCTCATGAAGTGATATGAATAATCATACTGGTAAAGTATATCAAATGGTCATATGAAATAATACAAAGTAGCATATAGATAACACTGACAACGATAAATGAGAAAATGCTATAAGAGTAAACACTCACATGAAAATGACGCGGTTTCGGATCTGAATTGTCGTCTTGTCTTCACTGCAGGAACCGGTACGAATCTACGGATCATCCCATGGGTCGATCTTTGAATCGCCAGTGTATCGAGTCCATAACGAACACAACTCTAAATTAGGTCCGAATCTCCTGTTACCGGGTTTAGATCTCACGAGCGGGTCCGTATCGTTGTAACATGCAACCAAACACACATGATGATATACAACACACATGTATACATTATATGCATACCTCTACATGCATACACATTCATATAAATATCAATACACACACACACAAGTATACACATACATGTACACTATATATATGTACCCACACACGCGCATACATTAACACACACACACATAGACACTTACCCACATATGTCCACACAATACACACGCACACAAAAGGGAACAGAGGGATGGAAGAGAGAGAACTCACACATTAATACAATGTACACACACATACAAATCTAAATTAATTACACATATCTTTGTAACTCACACACTCACACATACAGAGAAGAGGAGAAGAAGGAGAAACCTAAGAGGACTTACGGCCACGGAGGAAGGCCGTAGCAGAGCTCGCCGGAGGAGGCAGAAGACGCCGATGATGAGTTCAGGCTTCGGCGGAGGAGATGGTGGTCCGGCAGGTCCCGACGGCAAGGAGGGTGCGTACAAGGGGCAATGGCCATGGTGGTGCCGTTGCCGAGAGGGAGGTAGGTAATTAGGCCAAGTGAGATGGCTCGGCCAGGGAGGAGGGTCTGGCTTCAGGCTGGGGGAGTGCGGGTGCAGGCCTAATGTTGTACGTGGTCCGCCAGCAGGGTAGAGGCGCTAGCGGCACACGACTATGAAGGGGATCAAGGGGTTGTGCTTGGATGCTCTCACATCCAACGGGGACATGGAGGCGCTGTGGGGAAGATGGAGGAGAGGGCAATGGGGGCAGGCTGTGGCAAGAGGGGAGAGGCATGCAGGGGGTCACAATCATGCTAGGGTCTGTCGAGTGGGAGCACAGCCTGTTTCTCGACAAAAGGGAGAGGCCATGGCAACAACGTGCTCCAGCGGAGATCCGAAGAAGAGGGGATAGGCTCGGTTGCGACGGGTGACACTCGGGTGCGTGGTTGCAAGGGGAGTAGGGGTGCGCTGGATGAGGAAGAGCCAAAAATCTGGGTTGTTGTTCGCCCTCCGGCGAAGGCGACAAGGGAGGAGGGACGCCGGCCAAGATGGGGGCTGCGGGGTGTTACCGTGGAGACTCCCCATGGGGGATTGATCATGGGGGAGTGTGGCTCAGTGGTGGAGGTTGCCAAGAGGGCTGCACAAGGGCCAGATGCTTGCGGCTGCTGTAGGTGGTGGGAGGAGATTAATAAAAAGGAGATTAGGTTAGGTTATAATGAGAAGATTATATATAGAGGGAGAGAATGGGTTTTGGGTTATGGGTAGTGGCCTATAAGATAAGTGTTAACGGGTCATGAATTTAGTTAAGATAAGAGGTTGGATTATTGGGTATAGATAATGGGTTTAATAGGTAAATATGTTAGGATTATAGGATAATAGGAAAAGATACCTCCAATAATAATAATCATAATTAGTAATAGCATCAATAATACTAACAATGTTAATAATATTAGTAAGAAGACTACTACTAATAACAATCATTAGTAATAATAATAGTAATAATAATAGTTCACCAAATAACAATAACATTAACAAAAATAATATTATTAACACTAATAATATTATTAACAAATAATAATCATAATTAGTAGTAATAATAATACTGATAATAATAACATCAATACATAATAGTATTATCAATAACAATAACAATAATATAATATTAACACGAATAATAATAAATAATGATAATGAAATAATAATAGTAATAACCACTACCAATAATAACAATTTATAATTAGGATAATAATCAAAATAATAGTAATAAGTAACTAAAAATATTGATAGGAAATAATGGTAAATATATAAAGCCAAATTACCATTTAATAGTCCAAAATAATTTGTGTTTAATAATGAAATAAATCATAGATCAATTTAACAAATAATATATAAAATGACTAGTAAAACAAAAATAATTTCCTAGAAAAATAAAAAAATACAGTATTATTACCTAGGGATATTACATTCTACCCACCTTAACAAAAATTTCATCCTCGAAATTTTATTAAAGTGGGGAATAATAAAAAGAATTAAAATCAAGGGAGAAAATACAAGCTTCGACGTAACTTCTCTGCGCATCATAAATCCACCACGCTTACGTTGTGCACTCTGATTTCTGTTACCAGCTTCAATATTAAGTGATCAAACTCAAGAGGCAAAATAGGAGAAATAGAATCGGAAAGAAGAATAGGAATCAAGATAGAATCCAGATCACCCTAAAAGAAGAGTTCGGATCAGTGATATCAGGAGATCAAAGAGATGGATATCCAAAGGGAGGACGGTAAATTCTCAAGTTGACTTAATATCATTGTGTGAGTAATATATGTATATTGCATTGTAACTATAACATGTTTCAGGTCACTGGTGAGAACCGGTCCTTTTTATTTCAAACATGGCTCTGATATCAAGAAAATCTTGTCACGTCCTGCTTCCCAAAATACGTGAAAACTGAGTCACGACGAGAGTCGGTGACCTATATACGTGAGGAGAATACCTCACATATACACGCTAAGCCTAAAGTAACCGAACAAGCTATATAATCACAGTAATAAATCAATATCACTGCAATGTCATATATAACATTCACACATGATAACATTTGAATAAGGAACAAAATAATGAATGGTAATGATATAAAATCAAGGAGACAACAGAAACATAAATAAAAAAGAAGATAAGAATACCAGAATAGGTAGAGAGAAACTCTAGCTCCTCACAACATGTCCAGTCTCATCAAACACCTGATCAATAACATGAAACATCCAGTATCTGGACGTGAAAATTCAGCGTCGTCAGAAAGTGACCCAATGAGTGTGTAAAATAAAGGGAAGTTCACATGCATATAATGTGTGAACATATGAAATGAAAATATACACTGAAATAAGACTGAAATAGCAAGCGAAACTTAAATAGACAGTAATAAGGAAATCAATAATAGAATCAGTGTCAAATGTCCATCATAATCTATATATCATGTGGTTAGAGTCAGTCACTACTAGGGTCAAATGTCCAATCAGGTCAGATATATCATCAGTTGTCTAATATACATACATGTAACAGGCAAAGACAATCAGTTACAAGTATCAATCCATATCAAAGTAATCTGATACTGTAACCCACAAGTCCAATAAACAATCAATCAGTTCTCTCTTCCTATCAATCTATCATGATCTTCTATATCCGTCGGTCTGTTCCAATCCCAACATAATAGAATAAACACTCAGTTATCTTTAACCAATCATCACTATCCAATCCGATACAATGTTATCAATCCACTCCCACTTTCATCAATCTCAATCACAGATCCAAACAACATAACAAATCTACTAGTTCAGGTAAATCTACTATTTCAGGTAAATTTAGTCTACACATATTCATCAATTTACTCTAGTCCTTTATGCCACTAATAACTGAGATCACACAATAACTACTATCAAACTCTGTATATATATTAACACCGATATCAATGAAATCACTCTCATAATAACTCAACCTCTGTAACTGAATAACTAAAATAGTCAAGAACCAATTATGAAACACTAAATATATCCTCGAGATCAACAAAACCAATGAATACCGAAATCACAAATAAAGAGTAACATCCTCAAATAACATGAAATCTAGAAATATCTATATCCGATACCCAACATCAATAAGATCATCATTAGTCAACGGTATAATCAGGGGTAAAATCGGGGATACTCACAAGTATCAATTCAACTACATCAATTCATCAGAACACTAACCAATATTCTCTAAAAAGAATACAGACCTCATGTCAATCAACTCAGCAGTATATCCCTCCTCTACATCACCCGTATATCCATCCTCTAAGTCATCGATATACCCAAGTCCCAACATATAAAAATACCTACTCATCTATATCTAACCAATCATCACTATCTAAATCTAATTAAGACCATCATACACTCCCACTTCTATTAAGTACAATCACCATATTCAGAAATTCAGGTAACTGATCAATTATGTATTTACATGCACCAGATCAGGTCAACCCAATTTATGCCCACTCCTCAACCCCAGGTCAAGTCCACCACGATCGAGTCCACTGATCAAATCCAGTGTAAAAATATATCACGGGTCAACTCTTACTCTAACTAAGTCCATGTCAATTCGTGATCAGTCAGTCCATTGATAAAGCAATGTCATATTTACTTCTCCTCAATATCCAAAAAAGTTCTGGTCGGAATATCACCAACAACGGTCGATAAACATTATACATAAAATATGAATCTCTAACCTCAATCACTAACCAATCAACCTCAAAATTAATAAATTTATATTCTAAGATTTATCACAACTAGGTCAATTACATCAAGTTCAGTCTATGGTATATCAATCTAGGCCCTAAACCAACAACAGCGAACTACTAACACATGAAATGACACTGATAATCACTCAGATCAATTACATAAATAAGGTAAACACTCACTAATGACTCACGAAGTGATACGAGTAATCATACTGGTAAAGTATATCAAATGGTCACATAAAATAATACAAAGTAGCATATAGATAACATTGACAATGATAAATGAGAAAATAATACAAGAGTAAACACTCACAAGATATGACGCTGTTACGAATCTGAATTACCGTCTGGTCTTCACTGTACGAACCAGTATGAATCTATGAATCATCTTATGGGGTCGGTCTTCAAATCGCCAGTGTATCGAGTCCATAATGAACACAACTCTGAATCAGGTCCGAGTCTCCTGTTATCGGGTTCAGATCTCACGAGCGGATCCGTGTTGCTACAATACGCAACCAAACACACATGATGATATACAACACATACGTATTCATTATACACATAGCCCCACATGCATACACATGCATATAAATATCAATACGTACATATATATATACACACAAGTATACACATACATGTACACTATATAAACGTACCCACACACGCACATATATTAACGTACACATAGACACTTACCCACACACGTCCACACAACACACACGCACATAGAGGGGAACAGAGGGATGAAAGAGAAAGAACTCACATATTAATACAATGTACACATATACACACAAATCTAAATTAATTACACATACCTTTATAACTCACACACACACATGCAGAGAAGAGGAGAGGGAGGAGAAACCTGAGAGGACTCACAGCCATGGAGGAAGGCTGCGGCAAAGCTCGCCAGAGGAGGAAGAAGACGTCGGTGATGAGTTCAAGCTTGGGTGGAGGAGATGGTGGTCCGGCGGGTCCCGACGGTAAGTAGGGTGCGTGCAAGGGGCAATAGCCATGGTGATGCCATTGCCGAGAGGGGGTGGGGAATTCGGCCAAGTAAGATGGCTCGGCCAAGGAGGAGGGTCTGGCTTCAGGCTGGCGGAGTATAGGTGCAGGCTTGCTATTGTGTGTGGTCCACTGGCAGGGTAAAGGCGTTGGAGGCACACGACTATGAAGGGATCAAGGGTTTGTGCTCAGGTGCTCTCGCATCCAGCTGGGACACGGAGGCGTTGTGGGGAAGATAGAGGAGAGGGTTATGGGGGCAGGCTGCGGCCAGAGAGGAGAGGCGCACAGGGGTCACAGTCATGCTAGGAGCTGTCGAGGGAGAGCGCGACCTGGTTCTCGACAAAGGGGAGAGGTCATGGCGACAACGTGCTCCGACGGAGATCCAGATTAGAGGGGATAGGCTCAGTTGCGCCGCGTAATGCTCAGGTGCGCGGCTTCAAAAGGAGAGGGGGTACACTAGATGAGGAAGAGCCAAAAATCTAGGTTGTTATTCACCCTCCGGTGGAGGAGGGACGACGGCCAAGATGGGGGGCTACGAGGTGTTGCCGTGGAGACTCCCCATGGGGGATTGATCAGGGGGAGTGTGGCTCAGTGGAGGAGGTTGCCAAGAGGGCTGCGCAAGGGCCAGATGCTTGCAGCTGCTATAGGTGAAGGGAGGAGATTAATAAAAAAGAAGATTAGGTTTAAGTTATAAGGAGAAGATTATATATAGAGGGAGAGAATGGGTTTTGGGTTCTGAGTAGTGGCCTAAAAGATATGGGTTGACGGTCATGGATTTGGTTAAGATAAGGGGTTAGATTATTGGGTATAGATAATGGGTTTAATAGGTAAATGGGTTAGGATTTTAGGGTAATAGGAAAAGATACCATCAATAATAATAATCATAATTAGTAATAGCATCAATAATAATAATAATGTTAATAATATAGTAACAAGACTACTACTAATAACAATCATTGGTAATAATAATAAATAATATTAATAATAATAGTTAACCAAATAACAAAAACATTAAAAAATATATTATTAACACTAATAATAATATTAACAAATAATAATAATCATAATTAGTAGTAATAATAATATAAACAATAATAACATTAATACATAATAGTATTTATCAATAACAATAACAATAATATAATATTAACACAAATAATAATAATGAAATGATAATAGTAATAACCGCTACATTAATAATTAGGATAATAATCAGAATAATAGTAATAAGTAACTAAAAATTTTGATAGGAAATAATTGTAAATATATAAAGCCAAATTACCATTTAATAATCCAAAATAATTGGTGTATTTAATAATGAAATAAATTATAGATCAATTTAACAAATAATAATAAAATAACCAGTAAAACAAAAATAATTTCTTAGAAAAAATCAAAATACAGTATTATTAACTAGGGATATTACAGTATTTGCATAAGCAAAAATTTTAACCTTGAACAAAATGCCTATCAATGTGAAAGAAGAATGCAATATTTCATGATTATAGGCACACTGCTAAGTATGGCTGATGTGAAACGTGACGCATGTGTATCAAAAATCAGTGATAGATCAAAACTTCGCTACGTTTCACTAACTATACTATCTTGGGTAGAAACTAATCAAAACTATAATGCAGGATGATGAGTTTAACAAAAGTATTGTTGCCGCTGTATCTATTTAAATCAGAAATAATATGATGCACTACTAATTATGATGGCAAAAACTTGTAAAATCAATATAAAGAAGGTAGGAACTACAGGGCTATCAGAATCTCACAATCTCACTATTTGTGGTAGCAGATTAAATCGATAAAATAATAAAAGAAGA
This sequence comes from Agave tequilana, assembly GCA_038442645.1. NCBI lineage: Eukaryota > Viridiplantae > Streptophyta > Magnoliopsida > Asparagales > Asparagaceae > Agave > Agave tequilana. The sequence continues at coordinate 249,277 of JAVJIF010002685.1, forward strand.
AATTAACTCACAAATAAATAGATCGTGTTAAAGAAAATTACCTACTGAGAACCACATAGATCTTAGTGTAACACCCTGAAAAATTTTAAAAGTTTATTTAATGTTATTTTCAAGTATGGATGTGTGGATATACATATTGATGTATATGTATATGTATTGCTAAGAGTTTTGATGTATATAAGTGTGTATGTATATGTATGCGTACATATATGTATGTATTGTTAAGAGTTTTGGTATAGTAACATGTATATAAGTGTATATACACGTTACTTAGAGACTTGGTGCAATGATGCACAGGCTAGTCGACTAATTGCCCGGGTAGTCGACTAGTAGGGACACAAGTAAATGTGTATTTTGAGTTTGAACCCAGTCTAGTCGACTAGTATCTCAGATTAGTCAACTGATAGCCTCAACAAAGAGTTAAGATGCCAGACTAGTTGACTTATAATTGGAATTAGTCGACTAACTGCTGGTTGTCTGCAGCAGTTTTATACTAATACTTGTTCAGTATTTTGATTATAACTTTTTAATTTGATCCTTATTTGTTATGATTCTAATTGTATTTGAAAGATAACTTCAAGGGCTACAAATTGGTTTTTATGATTTTTTTTGTGATTTGATTGTTTAAGGTGTCAAAAATCAGTTTAAATTTAGCCTATGTGCTGAAAATAGCTTTCTTTCAGTTTCTGTTAAGGGATTAGTCGACTACTCTGGCTTACTAGTCAACTAATAGCCTCAACAGAAACTTGTGGTGCCAGACTAGTTGACTAATTCTTTCTTCTAGTCAACTAATTGAACCAATCTTTGTACTACTAGTCGACTAAGTAGATCTCCTAGATGACTAATCTAGGCGGCAGAGCTGTGTTCTGATTGGACCCCTGTTCTGATTTGTCTACCTTATATATGCTTCTTGGATATTTTATCTAGATCATTTTCTTTCCAATCCCCAGCCTCTTACTCTCAAGAGCTTGTCTAGTGATCCTAGAATTAGAGAATGGGCTAGAGAAGGGGCTAGAGAAGGCGGTTGAAAAAGATAGAGCTTGGGTTTTCTTGCCTTGGAGAGAAGACCAGCTAGGAGAACCTTCCCATCAGCACCCAAACCTCTGGGTCATCTTCTTCTTGGTTGGCAAAGGCAAGTCTTCCTCCTTTGGTTTCCTCTAGCCATGTTCTTGATGCTTAGAGTTTCCACCAAGAGTGTAGATGTGACTTTATAGTTGATTATCATGCTTAGATTTGACTAAGTAAATATATGTGCATTCTATAGTTAGTAGCTTGCCTTCATGTTAATATAAAGAGATGTAGATCCATAAAAATAAGATTTTAATGAGATTTAATTTATATGATAGTTAAAAATATGATTTTTATTACATTGACATGTTAGATTCAAGCAAGGAGTGGCCATATATATTCTTTGATTCATATGTATGCATTCACATGTATATTGGGTTTGCTAGATTCATAAGAACATGATATTAGAATTCCTCGGTCAAACTGAGTTCGCTCAATAAACATAGTATTATGTAATAATTTGTTAATCAAGATATCGTAGATCCTCGGTTGGCTTAAAAATCCATACCTGTAGACTAATACCGAGTATACTAAATCAGTGATTGATAAACAAACATGATTAAGAAAGTTGGATGTTAATAGCATGACAAGAAATTAGACAATTTGTTATGTGATATAAGTATCCTCATGTGATATATGATATAGGAATATGTTATATGATATGAGTACCATCATGTGCCATATGTAATATATAAACATGTTATTTGATATGTGTATGCTATGTGTTCTATACACATGAAAGTCCTCAATAATAATCTATTTATTATGATTATTAAAAAGTGATATCATGCTTAGTATGATGGGTGGTGTGTTTGTGTTATATACATTCCTCGTGGGAAGACATAAGTAGTATATGTTTGTGTTGTTGTATTCATTCGTGGATGGGGGAATACGAATGGTATTGATATCATGCTTAGTATGATAGGTGGTGTGTTTGTGTTATTGATCGAGGGAAAATCGCGCACAAAAAGTGTATGTTTTGAAATTAAGATTTAAAGTGTGTGTGCTTTGGCTTCCTCAATACTTCCGTTATAGCATAGAGGCTAAAACGAGTCGAATCCACAAGGACGGGAGGCGATAGAAGCTTTACCGGTTGATTTACGTGTATGTTAAAAGTTCTTCAAAGTTTTAAAGAATCAAAAGAAAAGAAAGCAAAGAATGAAAAGAGAGATACGGTGAAATACGAAGAAGTGGGAAACATTGAAAAGAATGTATTTGTGATTTTTGTTGTTTCTAAATAAAGTGAAAAATAAAGAAAACTCACGGCTACTAACTACTAATGACTCCACCAACACGCTAACCTCTTAGTGATAGTTGCCTCACATGTATCATTGGCCATCACTAGTCCTTAGTCCAAAAGCTTTACAAAGCATAGCCTATATGTAACTCTTCACATCCTAACTCAACAAAACAAGTGCAAGCTACACTTACATCATCAAAACCCAATAAGAGCAAGCATGAAATAAAGTAATGTTAGCTTGTTAGTGGTTAGGAAGTTAGAGTTAGATCCATCATCATGAGCCATCAATGGCTCTTGCAAGAGCAAGACCAAATCGAGGCTATTAGATTCATGTGGATTATCACATAAGAAGTTAGACTAGTTGGTGGTTAGTAGTTAGTTGCCATGAGAGAAAATACTAGCTACACATGTAAAAGAGATTAGAGAGAAGAAAACATAGAGAGGTAAAGAGAGCACATTTCATAGATTGTCACCTTCTATTACAAGCACTCTTGCATTCCAAGCATGAATCACTCTCTCTCCCTATTACAAGATCTACAAAATGAAAAATACAATGGGGAAGAAGAGGAACTAACCTAACCTAAACTAAACTACAACATGGAATTGAAACTACTCCTAAAACTCTGCATATCTCCCTTCTGCAAGCCCCAGGGGGGTATTTATAGGAACCAGGGAAGAGGGGGACCAGGGAACAAACCCTGGCCCAAAGCGGCGCGCGCGGCGCGGCCGTATGGCCGCGGAAACGCGGCCAAAGCCGCGTTTTCGCGGCCATCAAGTGGTCGCGCGCGCGGCGCTTCGAGCCGCGCGCAGTCTTGTCTGTCCCCTGTCAGTTCCTGAGCCCGGTTTTGATTTTGCAGCCCCCGGTTTTGACGAAATCAGCCTCCTAGGTCAATGGCTATCTTAATAGGCCTTTAATCACCAATTAAATGGTGATTTAGGGTCTTCTTCTTCATTGCACACCATGGACCTAGAATCAAGAAAGTAAGGTATTATTAGCAGAATTTATTATTAAATAAATATGAGAATGTGATGAAAATTATGCAAAATTAGAGACTAATCAGTTATATACATTCCTCGTGGGAAGACATGAGTAGTATATGTTTGTGTTGTTGTATTCATTCGTGGATGGGGAATATGAATGGTATACATGGTTGCGTTGTAGACATTCATCGGAGAGGGAGAACTTGAATGATTCCATTTATAGGAGGGGGAGAACTTGAATGATGATATTCGTAGGAGGAGGGAGAACGCGAATAATTACATTCGTGGAAGATAGGAGGTGTACGTGAATGGTGTATGTTTGTTGAAAGTGAATGAGTGATCTATGTATCATAGTGTATGTGTCCTCGGCCTACAGTAGATTAGTGTGTGTCCTGTTAGACACTAGAATTGATAATTATTGAGGTGACATGTGATTAATTGATCGATACTTAGAATTGTTTTGATATCTAGAGTATCGGACCAAGTAACCTAGTTTGGAGTAGAGCCATGTTATTATCTTTAACGATGGCTTATAGTAAAGTTGTAGAAAAACTATTGAATTATTTATTTGAGGATATTGGTGTAGCATTAATTGAGATATGTACCTTGGCATTATTTGAGTTTTGGCTGGGTATCTAGTATCGTGCCATATTATATGTTACATGTTATATGTGGACCTCTTGTAGTTGCCTCTTCGACCTAGTACTAAGTCAGTCTCACGATCATGGTCGGAAGGTATCCATTTGAAGATAGACTTGTTGGCATTCTAACCCCTATTGATTTATTATTTTTCAGGTTATTCGCAAGGTGTCTGTAGAGGCGTCGAGTGACGGAGACATTGGTAGTCATCTTTCCTGTTGATAGGCAGATAGAGTGCTCTATAGAGAGTCTTTCCTATTGTATTCATGTATCCATTTTTTGTATTGTAAATGTTGTAATCTACCTTGAGGCTGAGAACCTAAGTAGTAGTAGTAGCAGCAGCAGCAGCAGTAGTAGTAGTAGTGTGTGTGTGTGTGTAGCTTAGTCTTGACTTAATTCCCTATATATTGAGATTCCTTGCACATGGCATGTACTTCTCTCCTATATGTCGAGTTTCTACTTTGATTGTTTAGTTTTCCCTTTATAATTTTCATATCAGAATTATATGATTTATTTTCTGTTATATATTCATATTTGAACTGTCTGAGTTATGTATCATAGTATAACGGCACTAAAGTTCCTGCCCAGACTGCAGTCTAATCGACGTAGCTGGTGTGTGAAATTTAGGGACGTTATACTCAATAACCTGTGGAGGATTCCAATGCAAAGCTCTTGTTGTCATGATCACAACACTAGGAAAATCACTCGAATCGGAGTCCGGATGTGAAAGTTATGACCGAAAACCCAATTGATGCTTTAACTATGATGGCACGGTGGTGATGGTCAGTGGCGCGTATAAGATGAAATTGAGAGAGAAGAGAAGGAGTCGGCGTCAGATTCTTTGAGTGTTGTGGAGAAGAATGAGAAGAAGAAAGAAAAAGAGAGATGGCGACTGAGGTAAGGAAGCATGAGGAAAAAAAGGTAGGGTGTAACCCACTGATCCTTGATATATGTATCACATTATCATTACTTGACACAGCGTACAAAACTAATTTGACCTTTCTGATAGTCAGATTGAGCCAATTTCAATTTTAGATATTATTTTCTATTATTTTAGATTTTTTGAAATTTTTCTGGATTTTTTGTTGAATCTCCGAATTCGGTGTCGACCGATACCGGCAGTCAGCTTTAGGATTTTTAATTTACAATCAGAGTTGAATTTTGAGAATTTGCATTCAAATTATTCTTTAAAATAATATTTTCTAATTTATTGTATTTTTGAGAATTTTTCTGAATTATTCCAAATTCGGCCAAATCGGTGTCGCCTAATACCAGTGAAATATTTCAGGATTTTTAACTTGTAAACCAGACTGAATTTCTTCAAACTGATTTCATATTATTCCTCAAGATAATATTCTCTATTTTACAGAATTTTTAGGAATCATTCGGAGCTAGTAAAATTTTAACCCATTAAAATAATATTAATTAATTAATTTTTAAATTACCTTTTCCTTTCTTCTTTCTTCTTTTCTTCCTCCTCACGTTTTCTCCACCACCTTAGTACCACCGCCTTTCTCTTTTCCTTTATAAACCCTTTCCATTACTCTCTCTATTACACCGCTTTTTCTTTCTCCTTTATTCTCTCTCTACTTCCTTTCTTTCTCTCCCTTCTCTAATCTCCTATCTTCCTCAGTCATTCTCTCTCTCCCGTTTCCCCTTTCTCTGTTCCCAGCCAGCAGCGCCGGCGGCATTTCCACCAGCCAGCGCGCCCCTGTGGCTGGCGCCCCCACCGTGCGCCACCCCTCTCGTTTTCACTTCTCCTTTCTTCTTCTTCTTTTTCTTCTTCTTCTTCCTGTTCTTCTTTTCTTCTCCATCCCCCCCCATCTCTCTATTCCTCTCTCTCCCCCCCTTGGGACATTGCCGCCGACGGGGTCAGACCCGCCGCTGACGGGGCGGCACTGGCACCGGTGAGACCGAGGCTGGCGGTCCTCCCCTTCTCCACTTCTCACTCTCTAATGGATCTTCTCTCTCTATTTCTATCCCTTATTGGGTAAAACCAAAATAACCCTCACCCAATAACCTGATAATTCAATTATGGTTTAATGTTAAATGGGTTTGGGTTTTGGATTCAAACCCGACCCGTTACCCGCATCCAATAGAGAGAGGAAGGTAAAATTTCAGAAAACCCCCTGTTAATTTATAACATTTGCATTTTTAACATATTTATTACCTAGTTAACATATTTTATTGATTTTAGTGTTCGGGCTATATCTGGAGCAATCAGACTCCGAATTGAACGATTCTGGTGTTGCTACGATCGTAAGACGAAGAGCTACGTTCCTGTAATAACTAAGTGAGTGTTTTTATTTTATAAATTGTATTGTTATCATGTTGAGTGAAATTGGTTGCTTTATTTAAATAAAACAAGATTACTAGGAAATTTCCGTTATTATTTAATAAATTGTCATTATTGTTAAAACATTGTAATGAAATAATTAGAGTATACCTGACTGCTCTTTAAACACGCTTAATAATAAATCAGTCTTTTTCTTGATTTATTTTATTTAAATTTATATTGAGTAATTAAAAGACGTTGATTAAGGAAAACACAGATTTAGAATTAAATACGGTAGCATATGTAATTGTAGGATATAGATTAGGTTCATAATCTTAAAATCATTACAACAAAATAATAATAAGCTGACAAAAGTTCATGTCACCTTGATACTGGCATCGGTACACGAACATTCTACAACACCAAATCACTATGATGTTTTGTACTAGTGTCACCGGTACATGGACATTGTTATACTCTGTGTATCATTTAGCATACTAGACACTCCATTACACTAGATATTATGCTTCGTGTATACACTTATTATACTGAACAATGTCATTCCATGTACTTGTATCACCGCTACACATATATTGTTACACTGGACGTCTATTATTTCATGTTCATGTACCATTGACACACTGGCCACTATTACAGCATATTCCTAGACACTATTATTTCATGTGTTGTATCACTGTTACACGGTCATACGTCTACTAGCGTTACACGGATACTCGACATTGTTATCACATGTGGATACTTGTTATACTGAGCACTGTTATTGCATGTACTTGTAGACTTGTTACACGGATCCTGTATGCATCGATATTATTATTTTATTCATATTTACTGTTACATAGATTCACCTGCATGTATGCGATGATTGTCTTTGTACTCCCGTTACATTGAATATTGTTCATGTCACATGGATTATTATTACATAAGTAGTCATGTATTCTCATTACTGAAATTGATATTTTCGTTACTGGACATGTGAGTTGTTGATATGTAATGTGTGAAACTAAGTGCCACGTGGATCCAAGCCATGGGGGCCACCTCTAAAATCCCATATCTCTTGTTTTCTGTTTTCTGTTTTCTGTTATCTTGTTTTATGCTATCAACAGAGCTCATGTCCTGTTATCGTGTTATATGTACCACATTGTACTTGTTCTAGATACACTATATACTTTAAATATAATAAATATAACTTGGAGATGGGGGAGACTTGACGGTTGATTAGATCTTATCGGATGGATAGACTGGATCCATATTTATCCCACTGCAGGGGATAGTAGTGCTGGCTACTGATTGTATATAGATTCATGAGCTCCGTTCTAGTTTCCTGCTCTCCTCTTAGCGGAGGGCCCTGGTCTCAGCAGTCAGGGGTCCGTTTAAGGTCGTGCTCTCGGGTATGCACGGGATACACCTACCCGAAAAGAACTCCTTAATCATTGGATTTTCAATTAACATAAGAAAACGGTATAAACAATAGTGACGTCAGGAATGCTTGTTATTTAGTCACTCTCTCGTTCGAATAATGGTACATGTATACCACGTTCGGATGGTTCGTCCGGAGTGCAGGCTCCGATATGAACTGCCAGTGGTATAGGACACTGGAAAAGATTGATTAAAATACTAAGTGGTACTGATTGTTATGATTGTATAAATAACATGACTTGCCTTATACATATATGTTACTGTTTAGTTATACTTGTCATCATTTCTGATATCGTATCCATTACCATGCCAGCCGTCTACCTTGCCACAGTTTCTTATACTTGTTACACTTCATGTGGTGATACACTATTCTTGTACACGTACATTTTGCATTTCATATATTCTGTTTCATATTTACTCTGTATACATTGTTACCGCATAATCACATCACTGTTGTATAGTTATTCTGCATACTTCATATCCGCATGTTCATATCCATCACATCACCACTATACTATAGTATGTATTAGATTAAACAAAAAGTATAAGTAACTAAATTTGCTACATGTTATTTATGTACACTGATGTAATTTGGAACATTTAATAGTGTATCACATCACACATATTGAGAATAATATAAATGGAATAACTCTATTGACTGTACCCAAAGTGACTTACCTATTATTGGTAGTAGCAGAGTCCAGACATATAAGCTGATATTAAGTATATAAAATGGATACTATTATGGTAATGACCCGATTATAACATGATGGGTATTGATAATGTTAAATTATGACATTTATATATTACTTTCAATTGTTATTATTATTATATTGTATCACTGGTAATTAAATATTATTAGATATTATTATCGTGATTGTATTACTATATTATATATATTATTGCTTCATTCATTTTACTACTCACTAGATCACTTTTTGACCCTGGGTTTGTGTGCTCAAATTAAAAATCCGAGACATCGTTGTACCTGATATTCGAGATTATTTTGAGACCGTCACTCTTTCTTATTCATAAGTATTTTTATTATTTGTTTTCATTTCCTTATTTATCCTTATTTTCATATTTATATTGGTTAATAACCCTTGTTGCAGGTATTTTTGTACTTATTTCATGCTAGAATTATTGTGTATATTATATTTATTCCTTGTCCTAAGGCTTAGCGTACGTACGTAAGGGTATCTCTGCCCTGCGTATGTATGTCGCCATAGCATCCCCATACCTTTAGGATCGGGGCGTTACAGAGTGCTATCAAAGCCTAGGTTCACACCTGATGTGGGTAACCACTTGGGTCAATGCTCGGGCTCGTACCAGCAGTACAATCAGATTCAGATTAAAACTAATCTAGATCTGAAATGGGAATTCCAGCGACGAGTACATGAATACCATTTCGTTGACAATTCACTCCTCGACTCTTTTCTATTCTTAAATTTCTGATGTTAACCAGAATAATCTTATTACCTTCTCGCTTTCTATTCATCCTATTGCTTTCAATCCTTTATCTTTAGTTCACGACGCTAATTCTCCACCCCACGTTCAGTATAGATATCAGAGTAGCGCAGCGGAAGCATCGTAGGTTCGTAACATTCAGGCTCCAGGATTGTAAATATTGTTCTTCCACCTGAACTGAAATTTCGAGGATAAAATTTTTTGTAAGGTGCGGAGAAATGTAACCCACTGATTCTTGATATATGTATCACAGTATCGGTACTCGATGCAGCATACAAAATTGATTTGATCTTTCTGATAGTCAGATTGAGCTGATTTCAGTTTCATATATTATTTTCTAATATTTTAAATTTTTCAAAATTTTCTGAAATTTTTTTGGATTATTTTGTTGAATCTTCGAAATCGGTGTCGACCGATACTGGCAGTCGGCTTTAGGATTTTTAATTTACATTCGGAGTTAAATTGAGAATCTACTTTCAAATTATTTTTTAAAATCATATTTTCTACTTTAGTGTATTTTTGGAGATTTTTCCGAATTATTCCAAAATCCTGCCAAACCGGTGTCGTCCAGTATCGGTGAAATCTTTCAGGATTTTTAATTTACAAACCAGACTGAATTTCTTCAAACCGATTTCATATTATTTCTCAAAATAATATTCTCTATTTTATCAATTTTTGGGAATCGTTCAGAGCTAGTCAAATTTTAACCCATTAAAATAATATTAATTAACTAATTTTTAAATTACCTTTTCCTTTCTTCTTTCTTCTTTTCTTCCTCCTCATGTTTTCTCCACCGCCATATTACCACCACCTTTCTCTTCCTCCTCTATAAGCCCTCTCCATTTCTCTGTCTTTATTACACCCCTCTCTTTCTTCCTCAGGCTCTCTCTACTTCCTCTCTCTAATCTCCTATCTTCCTCAGCCTTTCTCTCTCTCCCACTTCCCCTTTCTCTGTTCCCAGCCAGCATGCCTGCCGGCGAACTTGCCGCCGGCTAGCGCGCCACCGGTGGCCAGCGCCATCCCCTCCCCTCTCCTTTTCTCTTCTCATTTCTTCTTCTTCTTCTTCTCCTTCCTGTTCTTCTTTTCTTCTCTCTCTTCCCCCATCTCTCTATTCCTCTCTCTCCCCCTGGGAGATTGCCACCGACGGAGGCAGACCTGTCGCCAGCTGGGCGGCGCTGGCACCGGCGAGGCCGGGCTGGCTGCTGCCAGCTCCTTCTCCCCTTCTCCACTTCTCTCTCTCTAATGGATCTTCTCTCTCTATCTCTATCCCTTATTAGGTACAAGCCCAATAACCCTCACCCAATAGCCTGATAATTAGTTATGGTTTAATGTTAAATGGGTTTGGGCTTTGGATTCAAACCTGACCTGTTACTCGCATCCAATATAGAGAGAGAAAGGTAAAATTTCAAAAAAAAACCCTGTTAATTTATAGCATTTGCATTTTTAACATATTTATTACATAGTTAACATATTTTATTGATTTTAGTGTTCGAGGGTTATATCTGGAGCATTCGGACTCCGAATTGGACGTTCTAGTGTCGTTGCGATCGTCGGACGAAGAGCTACGTCCCTGTAATAACTAAGTGAGTGTTTTTATTTTATAAATTATATTGCTATCACGTTGAGTGAAATTGGTTGCTTTATTTAAATAAAACAATATTACTAGGAAATTCCCGTTATTATTTAATAAATTGTCATTATTGTTAAAACACTGTAATGAAATAATTAGAATATACCTGACTGCTCTTTAAACACGCTTAATAATAAATCATTTTTTCTTAATTTATTATTTGTAAATTTATATTGAGTAATTAAAAGACGTTGATAAAGGAAAACCAGATTTAGAATTAAATACGGTAGTGTATGTAATTGTAGGATATAGATCAGGTTCATAATCTTAAAATCATTACAACAAAATAATAATAAGCTGACACAAGTTCATGTCACCTTGATACTGGCATCGGTACATGAACATTCTACAACACCAAATCACTTATGTTTTGTACTAGCATCGCCGGTACATGGACATTGTTATACTCTGTATGTATATCTTTTAACACACTAGACACTCCAGTACGCTGAATATTATGCTTCGTATATACACTTATTACACTGGACACTGTCATTCCATATACTTGTATCACCGCTACACATATATTGTTACACTGGACGTTTATTATTTCATGTTCATGTATCATTGACACACAGGCCACTATTATTTCATATGTTGTATCACTGTTACACGGTCATACGTGTGCTAACGTTACACGGATACTTTAGGACACGAGACACTGTTATCACATGTGGATACTTGTTATACTGAACACTGTTATTGCATGTACTTGTAGACTTGTTATACGGATCCTGTATGCACCGATATTATTATTTTATTCATATTTACTGTTACATAGATTCACCTATACGCATGCGATGATTGTCTTTGTATTCCCGTTACATTGAATACTATTCATGTCACGTGGATTATTGTGACTAGTCCTATATTCTCGTTACACGATTATTTTCCGTTACTGAAATTGATATTTTCGTTATTGGACATGTGAGCTGTTGATATGCGATGTGAAAACTAAGTGCCACGTGGATCCAAGCCATGAGAGCCACCTCTAAAATTCCATATCTCTTGTTTCCTGTTTTCCATTATCTTGTTTTATGCTATCAACAGAGCTCATGTCTTGTTATCGTGTTATGTGTGGCACACTGTACTTGTTCTTGATATACTGTGTACTTTAAATATAATAAATATAACTTGAGAATGGGAGAGACTTGATGGTTGATTAGATCTTATCCGGTGGATACATTGGATCTATATTTATCCTAATGCAGGGGATGGTAGTGCTGGCTACCATTTATATATAGCTTCATGAGCTTCCGTTTCCTGTTTCCTGCTTCCCTCTTAGCAGAGGGCCCTCGTCTTAGCAGCCAGAGGTCCGTTTAAGGTCGTGATTGTAGGCTGTCTAAAAATCACTAAAAGACAAGCCATTAAAAGAGGCAGAGTTTCAAGTTCTAGACGCAGGACTGATGATGACCAGCCGCGTATCAACATCAAGGTGCGTGGGCTCGACACCCGCGTCTCAACCTAAAGGCGTGTGGGCTCGACACCCGCGTCTCAACCTCAAGGCGCGTGGGCTCGACACCCGCGTCTCAACCTAAAGGCGCGTGGGCTCGACACCCGCGTCTCAGCATCAAGGCGCGTGGGCTCAACACCCGCGTCTTAACATCTAGGCGCGTGGGCTCGACACCCGCGTCTCAACCTCAAGACGCGTGGGCTCTCCACCCGCGTCTCAACCTCAAGGCACGTGGGCTCGACACCCGCGTCTCGGTTATAACCGCCCTGGTTATGGGGCCAGTCGCCGCCCACATAGCGGGGAGGTCAGCCCCTCATTGTGGAGCGTTTTTAGGGGGCACGATCACCCCCTGAAACCTCTATAAATAGCCCCGCCGCTATGAGAGACACACACACAGACGTCGGCCGATCAAGAGGACGAAGACAAGAAGCAAGAGAGAGACAACAGACTACGCACGAGCTGATCAAGAGAGAGAAGTAGGAGAGAGCTCAACTCTTCAGCAAGCTCGCTGCGAACGAGTTGCCCTTTGCCTACCTTCTCTTTGAGAGTTTTGGTAGACAGAGCTGTGCTACTCCTTCTACCACCCAAAGAGAAGATCCCTGACGGTCCCGACGGTCATCCGGTCAATGGAGAACAAGATTCACTCTCCACCGCCACTTGAAGAACCCAGCACTAAACAAAGGGAGGATTCAAGACTCAACATCCTCCCTCCCTTGTAATCGGAGTATTAATCCGTTGTAAACTTTCAATTGATTCAAGGAAACTTTACAGCGAAGATTTTCCTCTGCAAACAAGAGATGGCGACTCCGCTGGGGACTTCATTTGTCACTGATGAGCAAATCGTGGCGCAAGATGACGTCCTTCGTGAGGGAAAGATGGTCGAATCGCTCGTTGTCGAGTTCGACCAGGCAAAGTACGAAGAGTTTCTCTCTTCCGGCTCCAAGAGCCCCAGGACCCGCGTCTGCCGCAGGGTCTCGACGGGGAATGCCCCCGAAGCCCGATCTGAAGCTCTCTCGGGCGCTGCTGCTGCCAACTGTGCCAAGCAAGATACACGCGCCAACGCCTCTCAGAAGGCCCGCGTGATCTCAGGCACAACTGCCGCTGCGATCAACCGCGCAGCACGAAACACCCACGTCACCGTCTCTCAGGAGACCCGCGTGGTTAAAATCTCTGGTGTTCAGCATCAGGTCGTCGTTGGTCACTCTCCACTTCCACGACGCAACCGAAACGCTGAGCGTCGACAGAGGAGACGTGCGCGTCAGCTACAAGTTGGAACCTCTGGTTGTCCGACTGAGGCTGGACGCGACGTACAATCTGGCGCCTTGCCCACGCCACGTCCAGCACGTGAAGTCCGCGTTTGGCGGCCCAAACGCGAGACTCCTCAAGCTAGGTCCTCTGAAGACCAACTCACCAAACGCCAAGGTGAAGCCTCTGCGCCTCATCAAGCGCGAGAGGCACGCGCCCATAGGCGTTGGGCCCAGCAGCCCATCCTCTCTCAAACGTCTCTGCCCCGACGCACCGAGCGGCAGCGCGGCGATCGTGTCTCATCCCAACAGAGACGCCAGACGCGCGTCTTACAGCCGCGGTGCGAAAATCGCGTCCCTGAAGCCTGCGTCCAGGCTATACAGCACATGGATGCCTCCTGTCTTCGACGTTGCGAGGCTAATCTCTTCGATCCCCCTCCCGTGGATCTGAGGGATTACTTGATGAAGAAAAGAAGTGCCAATCAGGTCACTTAATCATGTTGCTGCCAACGGCTCATCTCTATGCTCTCCGAGTGCCGTTGTAGTTCAGGTGTGCACCAGCAGTCTTTAGTTAGACAGCTGACCCTGATTCCCCCGTCAGCCAAAAGAAGGCGCTCCCACAGAAGGAGAACCTTCTCTGATATTGAGTACCCGGAGCTCACTGCGAATATGACGAGCAGGAGCAAGGGAAAATAACCTGCAGTCAGCTCGGATGAGTCTGACTCTGAACCGGAAGGGGTGTATCAACACACTCGCACCCGAACTGGGGCCATTCCCCCGATTGATTATAATGCCTTAGCCCATGGCATTAAAGTGAATGATTCTCACTCCGCCGTAGCGGAATCACGGGCTTCAAACTCTTCCGTTGAGAAGGAGGCCTCCGCCTACATGATAGGCACTCCTGAGGAAACGGCTAGACGTTTAGAACAAATCCAGAAGGCACAAATGGATATGATTCTTTCTCAGCAGGAATCTATCGACTCCCTCAAGCAGATGCTTGCACAGTTGCTCGAAGACAGGAGGAAATCTCCTCCTAAAAAGACGAAAGGCAAAGGGAGAAAGGGAGAAAGCTCATCTTTCGAACCTTCTGAGGAGAGGCCGCGATCTACTTCTGGTTCGTCCAAATCCTCGTCGCAAGTAAAGGGCGACCAAGACCAGGGAAAGGCTCATGCTAAAAGAATGAGTCAATTGGAACAATGCCTCGAGGCCCTTACCAACCGTAAAGGCCTCCAAGAAGCTGGAGTGGTCCGGCTCTATCCTGCTGAATGGGACTTGGTTCCGTACCCGTCCAAGTTCAAGGCTCCAACCCTTTAAGCATTCGATGGGAAAGGGTCACCCAACCAACACATCTACTACTTTAAATCCCAAACCGGGAATGTAGTAGATAACGATGCTATCCTGGCTCGTCTGTTCATCGGCACCCTGAAAGGGCTGGCCTTTGAATGGTTCATGAAGCTCCCAGAAGGTTCTATCAAGAACTGGGGCGATTTGGAGAAGCTTTTCTTAACACGCTTCTTCGAGGATGACTCGGAGGTTAATATGCCTACCCTTTTAGCCACCAAGCAGCGAAAGGGAGAGTCCGTCAAGTCTTTCGTGGAAAGATTTCGGAACGTGGCACTCCGGTGTCCAAGCGGCATGACCCAGGCTACCCTGGTGGAAACATGCCGCCACAATCTCCAAACCTCACTCCTTGCTCAAATAGGAGTTGCTGAAAGCCGCACCTGGAAGCAATTAGTCCAGCAAGGTGAACAGGCTGAGGAGATTGTCGCCCGCGTCAGAGCGGAGGAAGGTAAGCCCAGGCCTGAAAGGTCAACAAGGCGTGCGCCAGACACATTCCTCCAAGCCAAAAGGAAGGATAACTTGGCAGCGAAGACCAAGTCCCCTATCAAACCTCAACCGGTCAAGGGAAGTGGCTCTTCGAGCCAACCACGGGCCAACAAACAGTATTCCTTCAAGGATGAACATGTCGACTCGCTCTTCAAATTACTCAACAAGAGCAACCGACTGAAGCTCCCTGAAGCTAGGCGCCCCGAGGAAGTCGGCAAGACCGACAATCCCACCTATTGCTTGTACCACAGGATGCTGGGGCACCCTACCAAAAGCTGCTACGTCTTCAAGGACATTCTTCAAGCTCTGATTGACGCGGAGGTGTTAAAGCTCCGACCAGAGCAGAAGAAGGTGACAGCCAATGTGACGTCAGTTCTCCAGTTCGGAAGACAACCCCCGACACCCTCTGGAGTAGTCCCTATCCCAAGAGGAGAGCTGAGAGTGGTCAGCACAGACCCTCACCAGCAGCAAGAGAAAGGCTTGGTACCCGTCCCTACACCTCAAGGGGAAATCATGTGGGTCCACCCTGACCTTATCAATGAACAACAATGGACTACTGTGACCAACAGGAAATCCAAAGGCAAGGCAAAGGCTTCATCCTGCAATGTGGTGTGTGCCTCCTCTCGAGAAGCCGAGACTGATGTTCCCTCGTTAACCGACTCCGAGGAGGAAACAATAGTCTTGGCCACAGAGCCCAACCAACCGATGGCGCGAACCCGTTCGGGACAGCCGTACTTGAAGCAGTATGGCGAGATGGCGGTAGCCCCTCCACAACCAGCTGTAGAGCCAACCAAGCCCTCCACAAAACAACTTGTGGAGAAACAGAAAGAAACTCGGTTTTCTCGAGTTCTTTCGAAAGGTGTAGCGGAAGGATCCACGACACCTTACCGCTTTGATGTCCTGGCTCAACTAGCCAACATCCCGGCACGCATTACCTTGTATGAACTTCTTAGACTATCAAAGTCGACCAGAGAAGCTCTACAAGAAGCTCTGGCAAATGCCGAGGTCTTCATGACCCAGGTGCTGAGGGAGGAAGATGTAGAGGATTGCCTCCACACCTCCCCAAATGCTCCCTGCATTACCTTCACAGCAGATGATATGCAGGTTAAAGGGAAGCATGATCGACCCCTGTACTTCACAGGGTATATTGGATCGTCTGAGGTGAACCGCATTCAGGTAGATCCAGGGTCCGCGTTGAGCATCATGCCTCGCCGGGTCATGCAACATCTCGGGATTCCTACTCACCGTTTGAGCCCTACCCAGACGACCATTTATGGGTTCAATGCCAACAGTACCCGTCCGATGGGGAAGGTCAAGCTCAAATGCCAGATTGGAGATCTGAGGACAGAGGTGACATGCTACGTCATAGATGTTGACACCTCCTACAACTTGCTGCTGGGACGACCGTGGATTCATCGCAACTCCATCGTTCCCTCTACTCTCCACCAAGTCATGAAATACATTGACGGGAGTGGAAACGTGCGAACGTTGATTGCCGAGAGGCATCCGTTCAAGGGAGTGGAGAATTATTTCACAGATTCCCTCCTATATCAGGAATCTGTAGAAATAGATGAAGTCCCGCAACCAGAGGAACCAGACTCTGGCAATGAAGCCGACACCAAGCTGGAAGAAGATGAGTGCGTGTGGGAGCTGGATCCACCTGTGACGGGCATTAATAAGCCCGATGTTGATAATACCTCCGCTGATGATGCAGGCGGTTGGTACATTAATGAAGAATTAGATTTAGCGTATTTTTCTGTGTTTGCTTCTGATTCAATACCGTCAGATACTAGCACTGATGTAGATGATGACCTCTGGTCGGCAATGGATGCTTTGACATCGTTGCATGTACCAGTAAAATCATCCTTCGGGACATAACAGGAGAATGGTGATGCGCAAGAATCTATATTTATGGTTCCAGCCAGACGGAAAGGCCAAAAACCAATTCTTTTTGGGCGAATCTCATCTGAACCAACGCCCCACGAAGAATCGGAAGGTGAGGAGGAATCCCCTCAGTTCAGTCATTATGAACCAAAAACACTCAGAATGATGAAAAACATGGGGTATGATCTAACCAACAGACCCGGGTTGAACTTCGGCAAAGGAAGGAGAACGCTACTTCGATCCTTTGTGCCGAAAGGGAAATCCCCCGATTATTATCATCGGACGCGTCGGGGGTTGGGCTATATATCGACTCCGATCCCGTCAGCCTCTGATTCTGGAGGGCCATCAGGTCATAATTACTCTTCAGACACATCATCATGGGAGTCGGATGTCAGTGTCGGCAACATCTTCAGAGAACTTTCAGTGAACATGGTTTCAACAAGCCACCTGGAAGACGGAGATGAAGAAATGATCCAATCTGATACAGATCCTTGGATCAAACATTTAAATACTCTTTGGGATACCCGCTTTGAACAGCGCGAGCCACCCACTGAAGACAAGGTTGTTCAAGTCAATCTAGGAGATGAGGCCAATCCTAAGCCCATCTTCATAAGCGACGGCCTGTCACCTTCGGAGAAGAAGGATCTAATATCTCTTGTACAAGAGTATATAGACGTCTTCGCCTGGAATTACGAGGACATGCCTGGACTTGATCCTCAAGTGGCGATGCACCGCCTCAACATCAATCCGGACGCAAAACCTGTCAAACAACAGCAGCGACGGTTCCGTCCAGAAATAATGGAGGCAATTCAATCAGAAGTCAGAAAACTTATTGATTCTGGCTTCATCAGGGAAGAACAATATCCCGACTGGGTAGCCAACATTGTCCCAGTTGCCAAGAAGAACGGGAAGATCCGGATCTGCATCGACTTCCGTGATCTCAATGAGGCTTGCCCCAAAGACGAATTCCCACTGCCAATCACAGATGTCATGATTGACAATACTTGTGGATTCGAACGAATGTCCTTCATGGATGGATTCTCAGGATACAATCAAATTAAAATGTATCCTGATGACGAAAAGCATACCTCCTTCAGGACACCTCTAGGGGTATATTGCTATACCGTTATGCCCTTCGGACTGAAGAATGCGGGGGCAACATATCAAAGGGCCATGAACGCCATTTTCCAGCGGCAAATGCGCAAAACGGTGGAATGTTATGTTGATGATATTGCGGTGAAAAGTCGCACTAAAGATGATCACATATCTGACCTGAAGGTTGTCTTTGATATCATGCGGGCTCATCAATTGAAGATGAATCCCACCAAGTCCTTCCTGGGGGTGGCCAGTGGCAAATTCCTAGGATTTGTTGTAACTTCCACAGGAATCCATTTGGACCCGGAAAAAATCCGCGCTATCCAGGAGATGTAACCCCCGAGAAGCCTCAAGGAGCTCAGGGGATTACAAGGACGATTGGCGTACATCCACAGGTTTATATCAAACCTCTCCGGAAGATGCCACCCCTTCGCCAAATTAATGAAGAAGGGTGTCTCGTTCATTTGGGACGACGCTTGCCAACAAGCGTTCGAGGAAATTAAACAATACCTCACACAACCACCAGTCCTTGCAGCTCCGGTATCCGGTAAACCTTTCCTGGTATACGTCCGAGCAATGGATCATTCTTTGGGAGCTCTACTAGCTCAGAATGATGATCAAGGGCAAGAACAAGCGATCTACTATTTGAGTAGAACAATGATCGGAGCCGAACATCGGTACAACCCGATCGAGAAGGAATGTTTGGCACTGGTGTTCGCCAATCAGAAAATGCGACACTATTTGGTAGGCCAAACTATAAACGTCATATCAAAAGTCAACCCCCTGAGGTTACTTATGACTAAGCCTTCATCATTGAACGGCCGGCTGGCAAAATGGGCCATATTGCTATCCCAATATGAGATGCACTTTTTACCACAAAAAGCTATTAAAGGACAAGCGGTGGCAGATTTCTTAGCTGAACACCCGGATCCGAGGGCAACCAAACTCTACGAGGATCTCCCAGATGAAATCGTCGAAGTCTGCTCGACTCAGACATCGTTCGAAGGTCAAGTATGGCAACTTTTCTTCGACAGTGCATCCAGAACAAGCCCAAAAGGACACATCGTAGCGGGGGTAGGAGTAGTACTCGTCTCGCCACAGAACTATGTGATTCCCCGAGCCGTCTCATTAACTGAGCCTTGCTCCAACAATGTAGCGGAGTACAACGCTCTCCTAATTGGGATGCAGTTCGCCGATGAGATTGGCGTTAAAAATCTCGAGGCATACGGTGATTCTAAGCTCATCGTCAGCCAAGTTCGCGGGGAGTACGAAGTCAGACATGAAGACCTAGTACCCTATTACAATGCAACTGTCCACATGGCTGGGAAGTTTACAAACTTCTACATCGACCATGTACCGCGCAGGCAAAATGCGCATGCAGATGCACTCGCATCCCTCGCTGCCTCCTTAGCTCTTCCAGCTGGAGCAATGGAGAAGGTATTCGTCTACAGCCACGACCTGTATTGCCCGAGAACTGCCCTCGAAGACTATCAGAAGTCAAAGGGAGAGTATCAAGGCAAAGAAGCGCTGGAATTGTCAACCGGGCCAGAGCTTAAAGACTGGCGATTCTCCTATATCGACTATGTCTTGTATGGCATCCTGCCTGAGGACGCCAAGGAAGCGGCTGCCATTCGAAGGAAAGCCCCTAAATTTTACTACAATGCGATTACACGAACATTGTATCGTCGATCGCATGACGGGGTCTTGCTCCGGTGCCTCTCACCAAAGGAGGCTCAAGAGGTATTGAAAGAAGCCCACGACGGCATGTGTGGAGCCCATCAACCTGGCCCAAAACTGGCACATCGACTCCAAAGATTGGGTTACTACTGGCCCAAGATGATTGCCGATGCCATCACTTATGCCAAGAGATGTCACGCCTGCCAAGTGCACGGTAATTTCATCCATCAAGCACCAGGGTACCTTCACTCTACGGCCTCTACCTGGCCATTTGAAATGTGGGGGATGGACGTGGTTGGACCTATCAGCCCACCATCATCAAAAGGACATCGGTTTATTTTGGCAATAACCGATTATTTCTCTAAATGGGCCGAAGCTATTCCTCTGAAGGAGGTAAAATCGTCTAGCGTGATCAAGTTCGTGAAACATCACGTTATTTACCGTTTCGGTGTACCTCGGCGAATTGTCCATGACAATGGACCCCAGTTCATCAGTCAAACGTTCCAGAGATTCTGCGCTAAGTTCAGAATTCAGAGTGTGTCCTCAACGGCATACTATCCTGCCGCTAACGGCCTCGCAGAAGCTTTCAACAACACTATTGGCAAGCTTCTCAAGAAGTTCGTCTCAAAAAGTCAACGAGACTGGGACGATAAGCTAGGTGAATGCTTATGGGCCTACCGCACAACTGTGCGAACCCCAACTAAAGCCACGCCATTTTCTTTGGTATACGGATGCGAAGCCGTACTTCCACTGGAAATCCAAATTCCATCTCTACGCGTCGCCTTGACAGCGGAGATGACAACCGAGGAGAAGCATCGACAGCGGCTCCAGAAATTGGAGGCCTTAGATGACAAACGTCTGCAGGCCCAGCAACAAATCGAGCTTTACCAAGCTCGAATTACCAGAGCCTTCAACAAGAAAGTTAAATTGCGAACTTTCAAGAAAGGCGACCTAGTCTTAGCCGTCAGAAGACCCATGGTGATGACGCACAAGACAAAAGGAAAATTCCAACCCAAATGGGAAGGACCATTCGTAGTAGAGTCAGTCTACTCAAATGGATCGTATCGCCTCATTACTTCAAATGGCGATACACTCATGATGCCGATCAATGGCAGATTCTTGAAAAAGTACTATCCTTAATAGTAGTCCTCCTCCGATCACGTTCAAAATTACACCTCTGTTCAAAACAAGAAGAGCTTCTTCATTAATATCCAACGCCTCCGACGGCTAAGGATAGAGGAAAATGTTGGGTTCTAAGCCCAACATAAGTCTTCGACAACTCATCATGCTGAGGGGAATAGCATGGCTAGCCCAACTCAAACGGTAGTTGATAAAGGCACCTCAAATCCGTTGATAGCTGAGGGTTTGCTAAAAATCCTAAGTGGACTTAACTCCACTCTCCCCTCCAAAATCCCTTACCAATTCTCACCCACAGAATGGTAGGTCTACCAAATACAATCATTACCAAGTTAACACTATACCTCTGGTAATGAATACTCCTTGTTGAGTACAACTCTTGCTTGTCAACTCTACATAGAGTAACAAACTTGCAGATTTGTCAAGTTAACACTATACCTCTGACATTCCAAACTCCACTTGTCAATTCTCATCAATAGGATGACAGGTCCTCAAAATTGCTCGTATCGCAAATTAATTCTTGTCAAGTTAACATCACACCTCTGACAAATTACTGTTAAGTTCAACATTACACTTCTAACAGTAATCAAGTTGCTGTCAAGTTCAATATTAAACCTCTGACAGTCACCTTTTCCTCAGACTTCCATATCGAAGCTGAAATGGACGATGCTAAGTTTAACACTACACCTCTAGCATCTAAGTCATTGTTAAAGTTCAACAGTACACCTATGACAATGAATTTCCCTCGAACTTCCGTATAGGAGTTGAGATGACCAATGCCAAGTTCAATATTACACCTCTAGCATTACCATCACTGGCAAGTTAAAAATCACACCTATGTCAGTGACACTTTCAGTTTTCCCAAACGAAAGCTGAAACGCTTCTGAGTCAAGTTAATATCACACCTCTGATTCACATTCTTGTCGAGTTAACATCACACTTCTGGCAAGACAACTTTCAACCCGTTAAGTTAATATCACACCTCTAACGGTAAAGATTTTCCTAGATTCCCTCCGAGTCTAGTCTCACTTGTTATTCTCTTCAACAGAATAACAAGTCTACCTAAAAACATTGTTAGGTTAATACTACACCATTAACAGTGTTTTCCTTCAACTCCCCAGCTAAACTTAATCAAATTAATCCTAAACCTTGATAAAGGCCCATTTTCCCTGGGGGTACGAGTTTCACTTGTCATTCTCCTTTATAGATTGACAGGTCCACAAAATTATCCTATCTCTTGTCAAGTTAATATTACACCTCTGACAATATTGTGAAAGTTCCTGAAATAGGATCTTTCCCTACAAAATTTGACTTATTAAGATTATCATCATAATTTTGACGAAGTCAAAGATTTTCTGCTTCTATGCATCTAACTGAAGACAAAAGGTTCAAGACAATAGAAGAGATAAAAAGAAAAATGTCACTTTTATTTATATCCAGGCGTATGAAAGTGATACATGAAAGTGATACAAAACGCTCTCTTATACAGTAAGATTGAGTGTTACATTTAAGGAGTACAAAGAAGTCCCTCTCTCTCTCTCAGAGGCCGTACTCACTCCTTGAAGCCGCATCTGATTCCAAGTGCAAGATGTTTGGAAGGGCGCCAAAATAGAATCAGACATTGTGGCAACGATCAGAAGCTGTTTGCACCACGATGCATGATGTAAACATCGAAAGAGCCCTAGCTGACTAAGCTAAGAGCAATGGTGTTCTTGAGGTCCGGTGGCAGCAGAAAGCCCTGCAACCCTTCATTCATGAGCATCTCTTTCCCCAGCAGGCCATCCAACAAACATGGAGTGTCCTTGATGTCACTTCTGGGGTGAGAGAGGAAGGGAATGCTATCTGCCACTATATCCACCGTGACCCCCTCGCCGCCATACTCACTCTGACCGTGACCAGCCCGCAAGCATGACTGGTGCATTACGTACAAAGAGATCTTGGCGAGGGCTACGTCCCCGTCAGGGATCGTGATTTCTTCCCTTGTGGACGACGGGGACTATGATTTCTTCCCTTGTGGACGAACATCGAACAAGTTCGCCGGCCGAAATATTCTTCCAGGGGCCCAGCGAACCTGAAAAAGGACGATCAAGCCTACCTGCAAGGAATAAACAAGGGAATTAGACAATTCAGAACTTAGTACACTTCGACAGAAGAAGACTAAGTCACAAACGCGGTTATTGCTGAAGACTGCAGATGCGGGAATAACCCACGCAGTAAGCCAAACTTCCGCGGTGACAGAAACAGACGCGAGTTAAAACTGTGATACACGCAGGGTTCAAACGCAGTCCAATTTTCTGCATCCGCGTCTAACGCACCAGGCGCGAAGAGAATCAGACGCCAAAAATTGCCATCTCCCTGTTGAATGAACAGGAGGTTCAAGATTCGGGTCTGAAACCTTCAACCCGAGTTGGAGTTCATCCAAATCAGTGGCCTTAAAATGCGAGCTTCATGAGCAAAGCCAGCACCAAGTGCCAAAGACTTCTGTGCTCGCGTCCAGAGAAGTTCAAGTCGATGGCGCAAATTCCAGAAAAGGAATGCACCAACTAAGACTTCATCCAGATGATAATATCTCTTTAAGAGATATCAAAGTTCAAACCTGGCTGAGTTAAAAATGTCATGCCAAACCAAGAAGGCGTACCCGCAGAGGCCTCTATTAAGAGTGTAACTCTCTGCATCGAAGCGCGGACATAAAAAGAGTTCAGAGAGACGCTTTCTGTTATTGAAATCACTTGACAGTGGTAATCTTCTGAAGAGACCAAACAGAAGCATGAAAGATCTGGGTCATCTTCATCCATGGAGGCAAACCCCTGGTGAAGTCCTTGAAGGGAGAAGACAGAAACTCTCAGAGCACTCGCTCTCAAAAAGAACACAGTATGGACTGTTAAAGGGAGAGAAGGAACCCCTATTTATAAGCAGCCCCTGATAACTGTCATTAATGGTTCATTAATCAAAACCGTCGGCCTTAATGACCGCACGACCGTCAAAGTCCAATAGGAGTCTAACGCGTGGAACGTTGCTTCAGGAAGCGTCGCAGACGCTGGTCTCAAACCGCCCGCGCCGGTTTTGCATTAAAAAGCATTAACGCCTAAGCCCAATGAAGAACTGACGCGTGGATAAACCGCTTCGGGAAACAACGGACGACCCGGTTTCCCAATCGTCAGTGAAGACTTGACGTTCAAAGATCTCATGAAATCTTTAAGTCAGGCCACATTTAACGCCTGGGAAGTTACATCAAGACGCAGATAAGAAAGCCGCGTCCAGGAATCTGCGTCCCCTTTTCAGACTGAATGACGTCCACCTACATTCCAGAGGAATGTTCGCATGACCCAAAGTTGCATCCCTTCAGCAAACGGGGCCCATTTTAAGGGAAAGCACTTAACTCAGCAAAAAGACTTAGGCCATTGTGGAATTAGTCGGAAAATACGCAAGGCTGCGTCCCTCGCGTCCGCTCAAATCGCGTCTTCATCAGAGGAGTTGCGTCTTCATGGGTAGTGATGGGTTTTTGCACCTAGTCAAAAGACCCAGCGCTGCATCCTTAAGGACTGCGACCAGTGAGTCACACTCAAAAACTGCGTCCTTCGCGTCCACTTGAACCGCGTCTTCATTAGCAGGACAGATTCGCGTCAATTAAGCCCGCGTTTCTCTCTGTGAATTGACGCCGCGTCTCATCAAAAGGACTTAGTTCTGCCTAAGTTCCTATGAAATGATGATCGCGTCTCTCTTCCTATGAAATGATGACCGCGTCTCTCTTCCTATGAAATGATGACCGCGTCTCTCTCTATGATTTGATGCCACGTCTCATCAAGAAAGTCTAAGTTAACGCCGCATTTCATTAAGAGAAGTTGAATTCATCTACAGCAAGGCAATAAAGATGGAACAGAAAATTTCAAAGACTTTTACTATTCAAAAATGGTAAAAGCAAGAACAAACACTCTTGGTGAATAGAGTGTCCTTTTTCTTTACAAAAGAAAAAAAGAAGAAGGCTACAAGTCCTGGTTCGCCAAGGAACGGATTTGCTCTCTAAGGCGATGTATCTTATGTTGACGCGCCTTCTCAGCCTCCATGAGAGCTTGGGCCCGCAGATCCGCCTCAGATAAAAATCCCTGCGCTTGTACTCGGAGGGATTCCAACTTGGATGAACGAACAGAGAGGTTTGCTTCAACTTATGCCTTGGCAGCCTCCAACTCCGCTAGCCTCTTTTCAGAGGTAGCAAGCTTCTGTTCGTTAAAAGCAATCATGGCCTCAGCCCTGGCTATAGCAGCCCGAGAGTCAAGGATAGCCTGCTTTGCAGCCTGTATGATTGATTGGTAGTCAAAAGTGCATAATTATCATCATATATACCATCGCATTCGCACATTTATTCATATTATTCTGCACATTTATTAATAATTTGTAATTTATTGTGTGCAGGCCTCGAATTATCAATTTAATAATAAATAAAGCCCAATGAAGCCCAAAAGCCCATATTTGAAGCCCAAGAGTCAAAATGCAAATATCAAGTGTCAAAGTGCAAATATACAAGGGCTAGAGTTACAATTATCAGAGATTAGGGAAGGGTAGACTTCTATCCAACCCTAAACACCTGCAGGATCAGATTAAAAGGCCAAGATAAAGAAGAAATTCGCGGAGAGAAGATTTGAAGAAATCTGGATTAAGGGTAACTTGATTACCAAGTTACCTCGAAAATCCAGATTTAAAAGGCCAGGATTACAATTCTAGAAGCAGGCGCCCCCATGGACGGACCAGGAGAGGCCACGCGCCAAAGCGCGTGGCCAGAAGCCACTAGATTGCCGCGGAACCGCGGCAAAAGCCGCGGATCCGCGGCAATTTGACCTTATCCGGATTCCAAATTTTGTGGCCAGATTCGTCCGGGACTCTGTGGTATTCTGCATCTATAAATAGCACCTGCATTGCAACATACAGAGCGTCCAGAGGCGAGCCAAGGGCCAAAGTTAGGTTTTTTTTCTAGGGTTTCTTCCTTTGTAGTTAGATTTTCTTTTCTTTTTATTTAAAGAGAGAGAGAGATGATTATATGGGTGACACTGATGTATCTTCTCTTCTCTGCCATGGATTAAAGCAATAAAGGTATTATTTTGTTTTGTTTCTTATTTCTATGTTTTACTTTTATTCTTGTTTTCTATTTCTTTTTCTCTTTTCATCTCTGTGATTGGTGATGAGCATGCAAGCGATTACCGAACCATAAGTATACCGAAGATCGGGATTCCAACGATATTCCATGGCGATGTTCTCCTCCTCGAGGCGTATCAACTCATGCTTGCCCAAGGCTTGATGACCTAATGCGACAACGGACTGAGTTCGATCCCAAGGTTCATACGTCAACGCCTCCGAAAAACGGTAGAAAGTATTAGGTTTTCACTTATTTTCTCCAACTCAAGTAAGTTTTCTTTTCTTCTTTTTTTTATTTCTTTTTTGTAGATTAAATCCATCTCTCTCCATATTCTTTTCTTCGATCCATTGTAAATACCACAACTCATTGTAAATACCATCGTGACTAATAAAATAACTAAAAAAGATAAATTTTTAGAGTATAACTTGCTTAACGCTTCTATCGCAGTCCCTCCTTGAGGATCACGACCCGCATAGCCCT
Source organism: Agave tequilana (assembly GCA_038442645.1). Classification (NCBI taxonomy): domain Eukaryota; kingdom Viridiplantae; phylum Streptophyta; class Magnoliopsida; order Asparagales; family Asparagaceae; genus Agave; species Agave tequilana. Next base: position 275,939 of record JAVJIF010002685.1, read on the forward strand.
GCTACCGCGGATTAGAACTGATTCCTCGCACGATCTATTCTTAATCTAATATTCTAATTTTTGTGTGCAGGAAAAATCAGTCAACAAATTGGCGCCGTTGCCGGGGAGGGACGGTAAGTTATCTCTAAAACAAAAAAATTTTAATTATTAACTTATTCTTTATTCTTTTCTGTTGCAGGTTACAGGTGAAGAAACAATATTTTGGCAACTGCAGTGACATATAAGTGGACCTGGGACTCTGCTCAAGAAAGCAGAGCCAGGATCCCTCCAGAGTGCCGCGTTCCCACGGCAAAAGCCGCGCAAACGCGGCACAAAGGAGTTGACTCCTAACCAATTTTCTGCAGGCTCTTCAGCTCTGCAAAATACAGCTTCTGCAGTACTTAACTTTCTGTATTATTCACCATATACCTGCTAATTTAATCAACAGTAAAAAATTGGTTGTAATCGTTAAAAGTTGATTAGACGTTTGCATATTAGGCACGTGTCTTTTCAATTATTTTTATTTACTGTTGAAGAGTGCTGGAGGCAAGGTACGTACGCATTGCATGTAGAATAGGATTCATCTCTTGGTTGATTTTCTGCTTTGAGTGATTCTTATCTATTTATCTTGTACACTTGCACTAATTCATCTTAAGGGCATAACCCATTAACAAGATAAGGTGGGGATTTCATCACCCTTCCTTAGCCCAAAAATCATATCCCGAGCACTCACTAACCCAAGCCTAACATAAAAAAATAGTAGACGTTGGCCCTAGGGACATCTCGGACTCAATTAGGAGATTATCCTAAGGGGGAACGGTGTTGGAAGTTGACTCCTGCCAAATCAGTGTCTAGGAAAGGGATTGAGGGCCGAAAGCCCGAAGATTGGTGGTTATTTAATTAAGGAACGTCTTTGACGGAAAACCTCCCACCCCTCTTGCCCTGACCTGGCTGATTAACTTGTGGTCAAAGTCTACACCCTACCTCCCGTGGAAAGTCTAACCAGTTAGGAGTCGTCTAGGTCATAGGTCTACCCTAACTTAGATTAGAATTTTTTTGTTTGTTTATTTGTTTTGTTTGCTTGGTGTGATATGGCATATAATAATAATTCCAATTTTAATCCATATTACACCCCTAACTATTATTCGGATATTACCAACCCGGCATACCCTAACTTTGACCAATCTAGTGTGCCGGAATGGTCTTATCCGAATGAGTATAACCCACACCCCCCATCTTATGACTATAATTTTTATAATAATTTCAACTCGTCACAGAGTTCATGGGGTTTCGAGTCCCCCGAGTCTAATTCTCAACCTAATTGTCCTTCATATCCATCTAGTCCACATTTTTCCCAAAATTCATACTCAGATCCACCCATTCAGAATAGAAATCCATCTATCTTGGAAATGATGAGTAGGAATGAGTCCAAGCAAAAATCACCATCAATTTTAGACATGATGATACGTGAGTCCACCGACTCACAAATTTATCACGATTACCCTTCCTATTTTCAAGACCAATCAGAATATGATCCACCTATCGACTATGAAGGGATGCTAGCTGCCATGACTGAGGCTAAATTAGCCGTGATCATGACATAGATTTGATGGTGGAATGCTTACACCGGCCGGCTGATTCTGATATCGATGACCACTTGATTAGAGCCGACGAACCAAGTTGCTTGGAACAACAAGTTTCTAATTCAGTACCATCTTGTGAACTTGCCGAAACTTCAAATTCTGATAATTTGGCAAGTTTTTCCTTTCCCGAATTAGAACTCGAATGTGACCTAGATTCTCAAATCTATGATCAAGTTCAAATTCCTGATCATTATTGACTCCTGTTTTGTTACCCGACTTAGGTAATATTTTAGAGTCAGTTTTGATTCCCACATCTATCATTCCTGAACTTGAATCACCACCATTGAGTCACATTCTATTGTGGGAAGATGATTGTGGACTTGAGTTTCAATTTTTTGACTTGGACCCACTTCTCGAACTTAGCCCGACTCCTGAGCCCTTACTTGATTTGAGCTTCTTCCCTGAGTCAGTATTCGTTCCCGTACTTCCCATGTCCAAGTCAATCATTCCATCTTTTCATACTCCATTTTGGGACAAGGAGGTTGAGACAATTAACTCTGAAATTTATTATGAAATTTGGAAATTTGATGGGGTGGAAATTCTAAAAAATGATTATACATATATTTTAGTGGGTTATGTAAGGAAAGTTTCTGGTGGGTTCCACCAAATTATCTGTTATCTTGATTGGGCCGCATTTCATGGACCAATTAGACCACCTCCGGAACCACCACCCTAAGGTAACTTCCGCCTTCCCTTGTTCTGTTTCATGCATATATGCATTCATTCATACATTGAGGACAATGCATGAGATAAGTGTGGGGGTGGGCTTTACTAACATACTAACATAGGTAGACACTAACAAAATTTGCTAATACAAAAAAAAATTTTTTAAAAAAAAAATGTTATAAAAAGGAAATATTTTGACTTATTTTTTTGAAAGAAATCTAAGTTAGTTTTAAGGATTAGGAAAATCATGATTAGGATTTCTAAAAACTTAGTCAAAATAAATAAATTGTTTAAATTTTAGGTATAGGAGAGAAGTTGAATAATTAATTAGTCTTAATTTTTACCTTAAGGAAATGTGCATACCTAATGCATATCTAGGATTCTAAGACAAAGACCCTTGTGCCTCATATATAAAAAAATAATAATAAAAAAAAATTTATCACTAATTAAGCTGGATACATGTGCCTCAAGAAGCATAAGTATTCACGCCTAAAGGTGAGTGTAAAAAAAAAAAAAAAAAAAACCTTAGTTTTGTGGCCTAGTTCACTCGAATTTGAGTCCGCGGGGTGTTTTCTCACCTGGTGCCCTAAAGCCAACCAGTTTGGGAGTCATCGACTTTAAGTTCGCTACATGGGTGGATTAGAAAGTCCGAGGGAACTAAGGAAAAATTACTTAAATGTACTAACAAATCTAATAATCAATTAGTTAGGTATTAGGGCCTCAAGAAGCCTTGATACTTATACGAAAGAAAATTATATGAGTTATACATGCCAAAAAAAAAAAAAAATTATATTAAACACATCTAATAGTCAATTAGTTAGGTATGAGGGCCTCAAGAAACCTTTATACTTACACGAAAGAAAATTAGATGATGTTATAAAAATAATAAAGAGGCATGAGAGTCCAAGTAAAGGAATTCCTAGTAAAAACATAAGGATGCATATGATTTTTGGTAACGAAAAAGACTATATTAGAAATTCAATTTTAATTCTTACCTAAAATGGAAAACAATTAACTTTATTAAGACTAAGTTTAAAGAATGAATAAAAATGAGGATCCTAAAACTTATAGACTACTTAGTCTCTTCAAATATAATTCAAATATTTTCCTTTTTATGGATTTTGTGGGTGCAATCCGCTGAAAACCCTCACGAGACAACACTCGTCCTCTAGGGTAACCTAGGGGTTTAACGGCTTGTTGCACGTGCTAAGTGCAATCGTGATTCCTACGAAAGTGAGTTAGGTTAGATTAACTTTTTCTTTTTCTTTGTTTTTACTCGAGGACGAGCAAAAAGATAAGTGTGGGGTGTGATTGGTAGTCAAAAGTGCATAATTATCATCATATATACCATCGCATTCGCACATTTATTCATATTATTCTGCACATTTATTAATAATTTGTAATTTATTGTGTGCAGGCCTCGAATTATCAATTTAATAATAAATAAAGCCCAATGAAGCCCAAAAGCCCATATTTGAAGCCCAGAGTCAAAATGCAAATATCAAGTGTCAAAGTGCAAATATACAAGGGCTAGAGTTGCAATTATCAGAGATTAGGGAAGGGTAGACTTCTATCCAACCCTAAACACCTGCAGGATCAGATTAAAAGGCCAAGATAAAGAAGAAATTCGCGGAGAGAAGATTTGAAGAAATCTGGATTAAGGGTAACTTGATTACCAAGTTACCTCGAAAATCCAGATTTAAAAGGCCAGGATTACAATTCTAGAAGCAGGCGCCCCCATGGACGGACCAGGAGAGGCCACGCGCCAAAGCGCGTGGCCAGAAGCCACTAGATTGCCGCGGAACCGCGGCAAAAGCCGCGGATCCGCGGCAATTTGACCTTATCCGGATTCCAAATTTTGTGGCCAGATTCGTCCGGGACTCTGTGGTATTCTGCATCTATAAATAGCACCTGCATTGCAACATACAGAGCGTCCAGAGGCGAGCCAAGGGCCAAAGTTAGGTTTTTTTTCTAGGGTTTCTTCCTTTGTAGTTAGATTTTCTTTTCTTTTATTTTAAAGAGAGAGAGAGATGATTATATTGAGGGTGACACTGATGTATCTTCTCTTCTCTGCCATGGATTAAAGCAATAAAGGTATTATTTTGTTTTGTTTCTTATTTCTATGTTTTACTTTTATTCTTGTTTTCTATTTCTTTTTCTCTTTTCATCTCTGTGATTGGTGATGAGCATGCAAGCGATTACCGAACCATAAGTATACCGAAGATCGGGATTCCAACGATATTCCATGGCGATGTTCTCCTCCTCGAGGCGTATCAACTCATGCTTGCCCAAGGCTTGATGACCTAATGCGACAACGGACTGAGTTCGATCCCAAGGTTCATACGTTCAACGCCTCCGAAAAACGGTAGAAAGTATTAGGTTTTCACTTATTTTCTCCAACTCAAGTAAGTTTTTCTTTTCTTCTTTTTTTTATTTCTTTTTTGTAGATTAAATCCATCTCTCTCCATATTCTTTTCTTCGATCCATTGTAAATACCACAACTCATTGTAAATACCATCGTGACTAATAAAATAACTAAAAAAGATAAATTTTTAGAGTATAACTTGCTTAACGCTTCTATCGCAGTCCCTCCTTGAGGATCACGACCCGCATAGCCCTGCTACCGCGGATTAGAACTGATTCCTCGCACGATCTATTCTTAATCTAATATTCTAATTTTGTGTGCAGGAAAAATCAGTCAACAATGATCATGACAGATTCCTTGGACTCGACCGTTAGCCTTTGATGATCAGCCTGGAAACCTTCAAGAAGACGGGTGTTATCGGTTATCTTCTCCTCCACCTCCCGTCGCTCCTGCTCTTGAGCAGCAAGGAGCCTATTCAGAGTTTCCTGGGCTTCGTGGAATGAGCCGGCATCCTCCAGGGATCGAAGATCTCTCAGGTCTTGTCCCAGCTGCTCCACCACCAGCAGACACGCCTGGGCTAGCGAAGGGCCTCCGGCCAACTTGATGTTCTCGGCCAAGTTTCCGAGAAACATCCGGGCGAATTCGAAGGAGCTACCCCCAGACAGGATGAAATCGATGCATGATCGCATCGCGTCAAAGAATTGCTGCAACCGTTTTGCGTGTCAGGAACTCCATAGTATCATCGCCCGAGGTGCTCCCCGACCCCCTTTCTATCACGGGGTGAGAGATGTAAGCCGGCTCTTCTCGCGCAAGAGTCGGGCTGACCATCGATACGGCAGGAGCAAGAGTAGCCACTAGCGCTTCTGGGGGTGCTACCTCTGTAGGAACCTCCACAGCTGATGACAGAGTAGTGAGCTCGATCTCCTCAGAAACCTCGGCCGAGGCTTGAGCTGTGTGGCCTTCCGGAGGGGCACTGACCTCAGACTCTCCACCTGACCCCCCCCCCAGTTCTCTCTGCAAATTATCTCAACATTAGCTACAATGGTGAGAAGAGAAACATTCAAGACATCAAAGCTTCCTTACCAAGTTGGAGGTCCGGAGATGTCGAATTCTTGGACGAATCCTGCAGAGTAGAAGTCTCCCTGGCCTCAGTGGTTGCCTCCTCGTCCTGCAGAGTGGGAGTCTCCCCGACTTCAGTAGTTGCCTTCTCTGGAGGCATCTTGGCGGCTGGAGCCTCAACTCCTTCCGGCTGGGTCAACTCTTGCACCATCTCCTCGGCATGCGAGGAGGTTGCAGCCTCAATATCCTCGGCCAACCCTGCAGCAAAAAAGGAGAATGTTAAAATCACCTCTTCAAAATGAAAAGGGAGATCAAGTCAGAAGGTGAAAAGAGTACCTTCAGCGGGAATAACTGCCGCCAGTGGTGATGCCGTCAACGGCTCGCACCCATGTATTTTCTCCTCCGAGATATGTGAGAATTTACTCGGATCAGGAGGAGTAGGTTCGTCACCATAGTCGACCTCATCCTCAAAATCGCTTCCCTCTGCGGATAAGGAAGACGACAGTTCAACACGAGAGGCCTCGGTAGCCGGAGCCTTGCCACCAATTACCCCAGTGGTAGGGCTGGGGTCAACTGTCCGAGGACTGGAGATGAACACACTTGGAGACCCAGGTTGCTGTGCCTCATCTCTCCTTTCACGAGCAGGGGAAGACCCGGGCTGAGTTGAGACTCCCGCAATCTCAACATCACTCATGATGTCGACCTCCGGTTGCTGTGCCTCATCTCTCCTTTCGTGAGCTGAGGAAAATCCGGGCTGAGCTGAGACCCCCGGAATACCAACATCACCCCCGCTCATGATGTCGACTTCGAACTGCTCGGCCTCGTCAGCAGCGGTCGGTTCGTCAGCAGGCTCCGCTTCCTCCACAATCCTGGGGCCCCTGCTGCGCAACCTGCGAGCAGGGACTAAGGGGGCATCATCCTCATCCGCCTCTTCTTCCCCCGGTTCCTCAACACCAGCAGGGATGTCTTCGGATAGAGAAACTTCGGCCGTCAAGTCTCTCCGGACCCTTTTGGGGCAGGATCAGCAGTGGAAGTAGAGCCTCGAGCACGCTTACTCACCACTTGTCGAGCCTTTGTTGCTCGTGGCTCCTCCCTCGACCCCCTCCTGACTTCCCTCAGAGCCTTCAGATACTGCTCGACGCCTCGCGAGCGTTTACCGGACCCCGACCTTGCTTCGAAATTTGCATTGATACTCTCAATGCATGAATACTCCGGAACAAAGTATGGTGTCTGGTTGACCTGAAAGTACCAGGTACAGAAGCTGAAGCTTGTGCGGCCCTTTGGCTCCTTGATAGGTAGACGGAAGTTGCTTCCGTCCCTCCGGCCACGCTATAGTACCAAGCCCGAGCACCTTCGAACAAGTTCCCACTGAAGGCGAGTCGAGCATTGGGGTTGCCGACGTAGAGTTGATCATAGCCGAACTGTCGGGCGAAGCGATTCGGCATATATGGCTCGATCGTGCATGAGGTCCCTTGCCGGAAAAGCACATACCCAGGCCGGATGTTAACCAACCACCAGAAAATCCCCGTTGACAGCCTAGTGAAATCATCTTGGCCTGCGGAGTCAGTAAATAGTTCCCCAAAAGATGCACCAGGAATCTCGGGGAAGCAGCGGTTAAGCTGGTAGTTCGAAGCAGACAGAATGCACTTTCGAACGTAATACATGTAAGTATTACACCAGTCAGAACCCTCCAACCGCTGTACAAAAGGGACAAAACCCTCACTCCAAGGCACCGGCGTCATCAGAGAGGGGCAGTGCATCACGTACCAAGCCATCAAGTACGTGTAGGGCAGCTCGACCCGAGGGTTGGGGCGCTTCACCGTCAGCTTCCCCTCTGAGTCAACAGTCGTCCTGCCATGGGAGTCGACAGCCTTCCCTGCCTCGCAGAAAGTCTGGGTTAACGCCCGCAACCCGCTTTGAATGCCCGCCGCCATGGCCGGGAGAAGGGCTATGGGACTGTCATAGGCCAGGAGCACCGCCGGGTACACTACATCGGCAACAATGACTTCATGTGGCAGCGTGGGCACCACACAGCGCTTCAACCACAGCATCAAGAAACCCGCCAACAGTGCTCGATCAGAGATAGGAATCCAGGCTTGATGATGAAAGCTTTCGAAAACCATGTCAGGTTCGAAAACATCCTCGTTCGAAACCGTGGTGTAGAAGCCTTCAGAAGCCTTAATCCTATCGTCAATCTCCTTGTCGGAGCTGGGAGCCAGTCGGGTTACCGGATGGTCTTTCTTGTTGATACCGTTAAACAAGTAGCTGGCCCAAGACAGCTGCTTGACTCCTCCCGACCTCCAAGAGGTTACATGACCGCAAATGTGGAAGTTACATAACACCTCCCAATAAGTCTCGTACACTTGAGGAGACCCTTTCTTCATAAGGTTGAGCTCCTCAGTGGTCGGGACATATTCCTCATAGGGTGAATCCCCTGTGGCCAGCCCCGAGACCTCATGCAACTCGTGCAGGGCAAGGCCCATCTCTCCGACCGGAGTGAAGAATGTCCCCGTCAGAGGATTGTAACGCTCCAGGATCCCAAAGAAGTTTTGAGGGCTCGGTGGGATACCATATTGTACGGCCCTGACTGCTCGGTACAAATCCGTTTGCTCCAACAAGCCTCTAAGGTCGGCAAGGACGAAGCTCACCATCCTGTACCACCAATACTTCTCAGTGGAGTGGATCCACCTGGGCGCACGAAACTCAACCAGAAAATCACCCTCCACTTTCATGAACGCGTTGAGGAAAGTGGTGCCAAGTTTTGGTGTTTCTCCAACTGGGGGCTCAGTCCTGAGCGACCCGGGGAACAGGCCGAGAACCGCCCTATCATGACTATCATGACGGTATACCTTTTTGGAGCCCAAGTCACCGAGAGTAATCTCAGGGACATATCGGGAAAGGTCCCATTTCATCTTCCGAGGGACGGACGTGTGCTGAAGATAAGACAGCGGGTACATCCTCTCCATGTCCGGAAGAAAGAATCTTCTATCCCTTACCTGGCGGAGCCATTTATAAGTTCCGTCATACATGGAATAGCCGCCATCGCCGACATGGTCTCCAAAGAAGAAGGCAGGCTTCTCCAGCGGAATGCGAGCATCCGTTGTGAATGCTGCTCAGTCATAAGCTCCCGAAAAGTTGTCATGTCAACATTGGAGAGCCTTCTCTTGCGCTCCTGTGACCTGTCAGCAGTCACGGGTACAGTCCTTTGCAACACAAAGGTTAAGTCACGGTCAGCACCACCTACGTGCCCAAAGTGGCGCTTCTTGGAGAGTGGGGCAGAAGAGTGTGGCACTGCAAAAGAAAAGGACACTTGATCAGACATCTTATCAAAAAAAAATGTTAAGTGTCTATATTCCAGACGCAGAAAAGATACTGGACGCAGAAATTATCAAAATTCGCGTCTAGACTTGAGAATCCGCGCAGAAGAGACACTGGACGCAGGAATTATTAAAATTCGCGTCTAGACCTGCAAATCCGCGTCCAGATGTGAGGCCCGCAGGATCAAGCCCGCGTTTTGAAAACCAAGACTTATGAAAAATCTCTAAGTACTTGGGCTCAGGTACCAGATTCATAAAAAATCAGCACCTGATGTCATAGAACGCAAGGATCAAGTCCGCGTCCGAACCCTTCACAATTAGAAATATTCTAAGTGAAGAATTCAAAATGCAGGGCTCACTGGCACTGGGTCGTCAAACCCGCGCCTTGGTTATCAACTCAAAGACCGCGTCTGAGATCGCGTCTGAGAATCAAACACGGTTTATATTCTGTGTTGACGATTTTCCTCCAAAAAAAAAAGATTTTTTTAGGGGTTCCATGAATTTCCATTAATGGCGAAGGTTAAGCCCAAACGGCATTATACCTGGGAAAAGGACTTCCTGCGCGGAGGAACCACCCCTCTGGGCCTCGGCGATGGCCGCTTTTGAAGATGAGGCGGTTGGCTTGGCCTTGGGTGCCATCGTTAATCAAAAATCCGATGATGGACGATGAAGAAATGAAGAGAGAACAAAGGAGATCCTTTTTCTCAAAAACCCTAGCAAAATGCACCCGAAGACGAAAGAGAGACTAATGATGACTCTCTCAATGACTGTTGCCATTTATAGGCACAGTGATTCGCAAAGATACGCGACGCTTGGTTCGATTGACTCGGCATCGAATCATCTTTTGACGCGTGGACAGCGCATTTAATACAGCGTGAAGTTCGCACGCCAAAAAGAAAGTGTCCCTTCGGCTCCACAGGACACGTGGCAGTGCACTCATGATATGGCACGGATTCGCACCCAACAGCCGCGCCTCTTCAATGGACGCACCCCTTCAGCACGGCCATGGTTGCGTCCAGAAAGTCGCGCCCTTACACAAAAGGATGCGTCTCTCTGAAGTTCGCGTCCTTCCAATCCGGCCTAGCATCGCGTCTGCCCAATCGAATATCAGTCACGTTTCCATTTTCAAAAGGCGCACCCCATGAAAGTCGCGTCTGTAAAGCAGTACTATCTCTGCTTTTCAAGAAGAACTGGCGTTCAGTCCTTGCTTCTACAAATCAGTTCAACAGTACACTGGCACAAGCAGACGATCGTCCACTCCTGGCTTAAAGTGCACCCATGACAGACTAAAAGCAATCGGGGAGGTTTAGACTGTGTATCTAGACACTCAACACGATCAACTCTGGTGGCCTCAAAGAGTTCAACAGTACACTCACGAAGACCAACTCCAGATAAGATCAAACCCGGAGCATTAACAGTCCAGTCATAAAGGTGAATTCAGCTAGAGTCCAAAGTATTTCGAAATCCGTCCCAGTTAACTGCGGAATATCGAAAACTTTGGAGGGGGTTCTGTAGGCTGTCTAAAAATCACTAAAAGACAAGCCATTAAAAGAGGTAGAGTTTCAAGTTCTGGACGCAGGACTGATGATGACCAGCCGCGTATCAACATCAAGGTGCTGGGCTCGACACCCGCGTCTCAACCTCAAGGCGCGTGGGCTCGACACCCGCGTCTCAACCTCAAGGCACGTGGGCTCGACACCCGCGTCTCAACCTAAAGGCGCGTGGGCTCGACACCCGCGTCTCAGCATCAAGGCGCGTGGGCTCGACACCCGCGTCTCAGCATCAAGGCGCGTGGGCTCAACACCCGCGTCTTAACATCTAGGCGCGTGGGCTCGACACCCGCGTCTCAACCTCAAGACGCGTGGGCTCTCCACCCGCGTCTCAACCTCAAGGCGCGTGAGCTCGACACCCGCGTCTCGGTTATAACCGCCCTGGTTATGGGGCCAGTCGCCGCCCACATAGCGGGGAGGTCAGCCCCTCATTGTGGAGCGTTTTTAGGGGGCACGATCACCCCTGAAACCTCTATAAATAGCCCCGCCGCTATGAGAGACACACACACAGACGTTGGCCGATCAAGAGGACGAAGACAAGAAGCAAGAGAGAGACAACAGACTACGCACGGGCTGATCAAGAGAGAGAAGCAGGAGAGAGCTCAACTCTTCAGCAAGCTCGCTGCGAACAAGTTGCCCTTTGCCTACCTTCTCTTTGAGAGTTTTGGTAGACAGAGCTGTGCTACTCCTTCTACCACCCAAAGAGAAGATCCCTGACGGTCCCGATGGTCATCCGGTTAACGGAGAACAAGATTCACTCTCCACCGCCACTTGAAGAACCCAGCACTAAACAAAGGGAGGATTCAAGACTCAACATCCTCCCTCCCTTGTAATCGGAGTATTAATCCGTTGTAAACTTTCAATTGATTCAAGAAAACTTTACAGCGAAGATTTTCTTCTGCAAACAGTGATCCCGGGTATGCACGGGATATACCTACCCGATAAGAACTTCTTGACCAATGAATTTTTAGTTAACATAATAAAATGTTATAAACAATAGTGACGTCGGGAATGCTTGTTTTTTAGTCACTTTCTCATTTGAATAATGGTACCCGTATACCATGTTCGGATAGATTCGTTAGGAATGCGGGCTCCGGTATGAACTGTCAAGGGTATGGGACACTGGAAGAGATTGATTAAAATATCAGGCAGTACTGATTGTTATTTTTATATAAATAACATAACTTACTCGATACATGTATGTTACTGTTTAGTTGTACTTGTTATCATTTCTGATATCCTATCCATTATCATGCCACCCATATACCTTGCCATACTTCCAGACACTTGTTACACTTCATGTGGTGACACACTGTTCTTGTACACGTATATTCTGTATTTCATATATTCTGTTTCATATTTACTCTGTATACACTGTTACAGCATAATCACATCATTGTGGTATAGTTATTCTGCATACTTCATATTTGCATGTTAATATCCATCACGTCACCACTATACTATAGTATGTATTAGATTAAATAAGAAATATAAAGTAACTAAACTTGCTACATGTTATTTATGTACACTGATGTAATTAGGAACACTTAATAGTGTATCACATCACACATATTGAGAATAATATAAATGGTATAACTCTATTAACTGTAGTAACATAATTCTCCAAAGTGACTTACTTATTATTGGTGGTAGCACAGTCCAGACATATAAGCTGATATTAACTATATAAACTGGATACAATTATTGAAATGACCCAATTATAACATGCTGGGTATTGATAGGTTAAATTATGACATTTATATATTACTTTCGATTTTTATTATCATTATATTGTATCACCGGTAATTGATATTATTAGATATTATTATCGTGATTGTATTACTATATTATATATATATCATTCCTTCTTTCATTTTACCACTCACTAGGACGCTTTTTGACGATCCTCGATTGCGTGCCCAGATTGGAGATCCAAGACATCACTGTACCTGATATTTTTCGAGATTATTTTGAGACCGTCACTCTTTCCTATTCATAGGTATCTTTATTATTTATTTTCATTTCCTTATTTATCCATATTTCCATATTTATATTGGTTACTAACCCTTGTTGCAGGTATTCTTATACTGGTTTCATGCTAAAATTAGTGTATATATTGTATTTATTTCCTGTACTAAGGCTTAGCGTACGTACGTGAGGGTATCTCCGCCCTGCGTATGTATGTCGCCATAGCGTCCCCGTACCTTCGAGATCGGGGCGTTACATAGGATTAGGGTTTAATTAGGGAAATTAGGAATTCAATACTAAACAACTTTGAGAGATAAAATCACTCACAAATTCTTATCAAAATTCTTCATTGCTTATTGTTGATACAAGAGGGCCTTATATAAGCTTTTACAAGATTTGAATCCAACTAAAACTCAAACTCCTAATCAAAATAAAATTATAATCCAAATTATAAAAGCTAAAAAACCAAAATAAAGAAACTAAAAAATAAATAAAGAAAGAGAAAAATATCCAAAACTCTGCTACTTCTTTAACTCGAACTAGGACTTCTTGGATCCGTCTCTTCGGCTCTTTCATCTTGACTAGATGTCCGCATCATTCCCCGGGTGGGAGAAGACTCGATCCGTCGAGTTAGTGGATTAGGTCTCCCATGCTGAACTGGATCAAACCGCTGCAAATCGCCTTGATCTAACTATGAATCAACCATTGATGTTTTTCTTATCCAATGGATCAAATACCGGTGAGTTCCATCAGATTTGGTGGTGATAGTCTCATCTTCTAAAATTTTATCAACTCTCTCTGCTGTAATGGGATGAATATTTATGAGTGGACTAAGTGAGAGGCTCGCAGAAAATGGCTTGGTAGAGGCTTATCAATCAATAGACTACAATCAAAATCTTTGTAATCCACTAAATCATTAATATTGAAAGTACAACTAATGCCATAATCTTTAAGAAGATCTATAACATAAGTAACGCAATTCATCTTATTCAAGATCTTGAAAGGTCAAGCATTACGAGGATGCAATATTTTAACAGTTCTCAAAGGAAACCGTTTTGGATAAATCTGAACCATCACATAATCACCTATATTAAAAGTTTTAAATATTTTTCTACTACTAGTTTGCAAAGTAGGCTTCACATTGCTCTGTTTATTTTCATCACTGATCTCTTTGTGTAGTTTGTGCATGTGTTTGTTTGATGCAAATGCAGATGCAGACTCGAATGTTATATAATGGGATGGCATTGGCAGTAAAGGAGGAAGAAGTTTGTAGACAAGGTATGCATGACTAATGGGAGAAAGAGAAGGAACAGTAGCAATGAGAGGTGGATAAGGTGGAGTTAGCAGCAAAATCAAAGTAGGTGTTTGCTTGGGCTGTTAAGTCTTAGGTCTTAAGGATAGTAGCTTAATCTACTTACCCTCATACTCAAATTGACACATATTGAATTGACTATAAATGGTGACATTTTTATCTAACAACCATGGTCTACCTTGTATAACTTGACCCACATTCATTATAATCACATCACACCAAATTTTGACTTTGTAATGATTAAAATTGCCTGGGACAAGACATTGTTGTTTGACCTCAAGTGTCGTGGAGTCAATTCATGACACATTGAATGGATGAGGTGAGGTACAATCTCTAATCCAAGATTTCCACACTGCTTGGACAATATTGCATTGATGCAGTTTCCACTGTCCACAATCACCTTACAACTCTTGTCTCCAATCTTAGTGAGCGTGTGGGAGGTTGCAATTTTTCTTCAATGTCCTTTTTCTTGGTTGAGAGGGAACACATTTGACGACAGACAAATGGGTAAACAGTGTTAGCCTAATACAGTTGAGACCAACATCATCGCTTGATAACTAGTTATCAATTTCAACACTTTATGAATGATATGTTGACTCCTCAGAATCTGACTCAGTGACTTCGGTGGGTATTCCATCTATTATGGTGATCTTGACGAGACTAGGACAACTGGCGACTAAATGTTCATAACCTTCGCCTTTGTAGCATTTGGTTGTGGAACTAACTCTGAAAAATTCAGGGCCTTTGCTTTTTTGTCCATTCAAGACTCTTGCCCTTAATGACATTCCTATGTGGGGGTTTTGGGTACTAGGCCTATTGAACTATGAAGGAACTATGAAGAGGATGAAGTTCTAAACGTACTTGATTTTGAATCAAAACTCCTAGTGTTGTAGCTAAACCTAAAAGAAATCTAGATATTGAATTAACGTGTAAGTTGTTGTTAACTCGGTGACGCCTCTAACTAAAAGTTCAGTTCGTGTGTCACCTCTAAGTCCAGCTCTAAATCTAAAAGGGATTTGAGTTTGTCCTTCAGTATTAAGGTTATTACATCTGATGAGGAACTCATCGAATTTTACCACGTACTCCTTTGACGATTTTTTGCCTTGAGTGTATTGATGCTACTCATCCATGAGACAAGCACTAAATGATAGCGACATACTTTCTTTTAAGTTCATCTTTCATTATATGTCATGTAATAATCAGTTCTTGACCACATGTTGGACGCATGATCTCTAAGTTGGTCCAATACTGATCAGGGCCGGTCAGTTTCATCGCGACAAACCTAACTTTCTTAGGCTCAATGAGATTGTACCATGTGAAATACTTATCAAGTTATTGTATCCAATCTAGAAAAAGTTAAGGGTCTAAGTGTCTATCGAAGGTAAGTACATCCAACTTAATGCTTCAAAGGTATTGCTCATTATGACTATGTGAATTATGTTGGGTGTTTCGCTTGGCATTTAGTTGCAATAGGGTTTTCTCAGTTTTGGGTGATTTACGTGCAGTTCCTAACTTAACTAGTCTCTTTTCAGTTCGATTGGAGGTTTGAGTTAAGACGTCAAGCTTATTTCGTATGTCGGTGAGTATAGTGGCAAATTATTGGAGATCCATAGGGGTTCTGGTATGTGGTTCACTAGTCTCTCCTAACAAGTATGGGTTACCACTATGGATGGGTATGCACAATAAGTCCTAACTAAAAATGGGAATATGCAATTCTAGACTAGATGATTTCTTTTTGGGTTTTGAATTTTTGAAATTTTTTGTTTGGTTTAAAAAGGTATGTTTTCTAAAATTGTCGAGTCAGTCAAACCCCAATTTTACCAGTCCATTTGGCCAGGTTGGCGTAACTCAGATGGGAGGTTTTTCACACTTGGCATTAGGGGTGCAACCGGATGCAGATTATCTGCGGATATCCATATCTAAAGTCACCTTCAACCCGAATACGGATATCATTTTTTCATATCCGTCAATATTCGTATCCGTATCCGTATCCGAAAGTTAGTTGCGGATACGGATATGGTAAAAGCAATATCCTATCCGTATCCAATCTGATATCTAAAAATTGGGTGCTTGATAATGATATCCATATGGAAGAGACTATTCTTCAATGGAAGAAGGCAATAGATTTTGATATTTTGAGTTGGTGAAAAGTAATAGTGGAAAGTATCCGATTCTTGTAAGAGTAGCACAAGATATCTTCAGTATTTCGATATCAACCTGGCATCCAAATTGACATTTAGCACCAGAGGTCGTATAATCTATTGCTATAAAAGCCGAATGACAATAGATACAGTGGAAGCATTAATATGTACACAATAATATAATAGTATGTATCATATTTAATATTGTTGTAGATGAGATAAAAAGTAATATAAGTATATCCGTTTAGTTTATCCTTAACCGTATCCATTTTTACATATTCTATTAGTATCCACATCCGATCCGCTAATATCCGATCCATGTCTGATATCCGATTTTTACAGATACGGATATCATTTTTTCACATCAGCCAATATCTGTATCCGTATCCATATCCGTATCCATATCTGAAGGTTGAGTGTGAATATTGATATGGTTAAGACAATATTCGATCCGTATCCGATCCGATGACACCCCTACTTGGCGTTCCTTAATTATAGAACCACGTTGAGTGCCCTTCCTTGGTTATATACCAATTGTACGGAATTTTAGGGAAAGGCTTACCTTCAATGTTTCCTAATTTTTGTTTTTTAATAAAAATTTAAAGTAAATGTGGTAAAGCAAATAAACATGAACTAATTATGTACATCCTAGCTAACCGTACTTTAATACCAAATTGTTGTGAAACGTGATGTGTGTGTATCAGAAATCGGTGATAGAACAAACATTCACTACGTTTTACCAATTATATGATCTTGGATAGAAAATAATCAAAAGTATAATGCAGGATGATGGGTTTAACAAAAGTGATAATGCAATGGTACCGATTTAGCTCAGAAATAAGGTGATGCGATACCAGTTATGATGATAAAAACTTGTAAAATAAATGTAAAAGAGCTAGCAACTACAGGGCTATCAGAATCTCATAATCTCACAATTTGTAGCAGCAAATTAAATCAATAAAATGGAGATAAATATTACATGTATATGATTGAAAGCATGAGTTTTCTCATCCAATATGAAATAAAATTTAGAGATTTCTTAAAGCATTAAAGATTCATTCCTTACCAATACCGCCTCTTCGAAGTCATTCTCATTGAAATTTCTGAAAAGTCACCTAGAGGGGGGGTGAATAGGTGACAATGCTAATCAAGGGCAAATAAAAATTTAAAGCTACAACAATCACAAGATGAATGCTAGCAAGTAAGTATGACAATGAATATGATGAGTAAATAATAAGAGCAAGCAATATAGAGTAAGAATTTGCAAGAATGTAAACCAATCGCAAACACAAGATATGTTATCGAGGTTCGAGCACCCAGCTCTACTCCCCGCCTTCCCCAGAAGGATTCTAGCTACTTCCACTATCACAAAGATCTCAATTACAATGGAGTACCCAACTCCACAATCTCAGTACAAGAAATTTCCTTGGTAGTCAAAAGACCACAAACTCTCTCTTTCAAATATCTCTTCCCTTACAAAGGTCCTTAGAGAATATTGAGTAGGAATGAAGCTCTTTTGTGTGTAAGGAAAAGAAATTGAAATCAGAGAAAACTTTTGAAAACCCTTCAGAAATTTGAGAGAATTTAGCTCAAAAACCAAGAACTTTGAAAGCCTTAAACTTTTGAATTTTTGCAAAGATTGTTGTTGTTAACCAATCTCTCCCCAAACACCCCTATTTATAGGAGAGGGCTAGGGTTTAGGGATAAAACATATTTACTGATGTTTAGGAGGTAATTAGATCAAAGTATATCCTAAAACGGATTTTTAAACACAAAAGACAAAAATAAACAGCCCTTAAAAATCTGCCCGTTACTGTTCAAACGGTCGGATCGGTCGACCGGGCCGGTCGACCGGAAGTATAAAAATTTGACCGTTACAGGCTATCGGTCGACCGACCCGGTCGACTGATACAAACTGTGACAAAAATAAATATTCCGGTCGACCGCCCCGGTCGACCGACAGACGTGCACACGGATACGTGCAGCTGCCAGGACTTCGGTCGACTGGTCCGGTCGACCGGACCAGACTGACATAGGTTCGGTCGACCGACCCGGTCGACCGGATCAGGTCAAAAAGCCAAATTTAAAAAGAAATAAAAGAGGATTCTGATTTTATCAAAAATACTTTTGAACAGGGATTAGTATAAAACACAAACATATATCTGTAGGCAAAATCTTGTATGCAAAATATTTTTGTATAATTTATAAGAAATTATTTTGGAATGAGCATGTGCGCAAAAACGTGTGTGATAGAGCTTCAAACCTATCCACTATTCTTTAACATACTATAAACTGAAAAATAAATTACATGAAGACTTCTTGAGCTATCTTCAAGTCTTTGAGCCATCCAATGCCTTGCTAGTGCCTTCTCTTCTATGATCCTTCCTTGATGTGCAATTTGCCTTCCTTGCTTTGTGGAATTTAGAAGTTCTTGCAATAGCTAAGCGAATGGTCTCTAAACATGGTACAAACCTGAAACTTATCTTAACAAACTTGTTAGTACCAAATAGCTCATATTTGGTTTGTCATCATCAAAACACAAAACAATTGGAGAGTGTAACCTCTTGGGCCAACAATCTCCCCCTTTTTGATGATGACAAAACAAATAGGCTATTAACAAAAATATAGGGTAGGAGAAAACTCCCCCTCAAATTATGCTATACTTAAAACACAAGAGTATGCTCTAGAAACCAATAATTGAAATGATGCACCAATTATTGAAACCAATAAAAACACAAAAATATCTCTTGATACCAAAAATACCAATACCAAAAATACAAGAATTTATTTAAAACACAAAAACTCATAAAAACAAAACAAAACAACAAAACATATAAATTCATATGGAACCAAGACCAAATGAACTTATTTTTGTCCATGTAAACTTATTCTCCCCCTTTTTGTCATACATCAAAAAGGGTTATGAAAAATATGTTTATTCAATAATACAAACATTAAGTTCTCCACAAATAAACGAAAATCTAGCAAAATCAAGAGGTTTAGTGAAAATATCGGCTAGTTGTAAATCCGTGGAAACATAATCAATATCTATATCACCTTTCTCAAAATGATCTCTAAGAAAGTGATATCTAATCTCAATGTGCTTGGTCTTACTATGTTGATTTGCATTTTTGGTCATGTGAATAGTACTAGTATTATCACAAAATATTTTTATATGATCAAAGTGCAAATCAAAATCAAGGAGAGTATGTTTCATCCAAAGGACTTGTGCACAACAAGCCCCCGCGGCAACATACTCCGCCTCGGCGGTTGAGAGAGCTACGGAATTTTGCTTCCTAGAGGACCATGAAACAAGACAATTACCAAGAAATTGACATGTCCCACTAGTACTCTTTCTATCTACTCTACAACCCGCATAATCGGCATCCGAATAACTAGTCATTGAAAAATCTATAGTTTTTGGATACCAAAGACCCATTCCAATTGTGCCCTTAATATAACGAATAATGCGTTTTACCGCAATAAGATGAGACTCTTTAGGACACGATTGAAATCTAGCACAAAGACACACACTAAACATGATATCCGGCCTACTTGCCGTCAAATATAAAAGACTTCCTATCATGCTTCTATATAATTTAATATCAACATTTTTACCTTGTTCGTCCTTATCAAGCTTGGTTGTAGTTGCCATTGGAGTGTTGCAAGCCTTTGATCCTTCAAGCCCAAACTTCTTTACTAGCTCCTTTGCGTACTTGGCTTGGTTAATGAAGGTTCCGTCTTGCAATTGCTTGATTTGGAGTCCAAGGAAGAAATTAAGCTCACCCATGGAAGACATTTCAAACTCTAGTTGCATTACCTTTTCAAAATCCTTGCACAAAAGCTCATTAGTAGATCCAAAAATTATATCATCAACATAAATTTGCACAATTAAAATATCATTCTCAACATGCTTAGTAAAGAGAGTTGTGTCTACTTTGCCTTTAATAAAATCATTTGAAATGAGAAAACTAGAAAGTCTTTCATACCAAGCTCTTGGAGCTTGTTTCAATCCATACAAAGCTTTATCAAGTTTAAAAACAAAATCGGGATGAACATGATCAATAAAACCGGGAGGTTGAGAAACATAAACTTCTTCATTAATAAAACCATTTAAAAATGCACTTTTACATCCATTTGAAAAAGTTTAAAATTTTTAAAACATGCAAAAGCTAGTGTCATCCGTATGGCTTCAAGCCGTGCCACGGGTGCAAAGGTCTCCTCAAAGTCAATTCCCTCAACTTGAGTGTAACCTTGGGCCACTAACCTAGCTTTATTCCTAATGACATTTCCGGACTCATCCATCTTGTTTCTAAAGATCCACTTAGTACCAATTATTGGTCTATCGTGGGGCTTAGGAACAAGGTGCCAAACTTGGTTGCGCTCAAATTGATTGAGTTCCTCTTGCATGGCAAGCAACCAATATGGGTCCGTCTCGGCTTCGAGAATGCCTTTGGGTTCAAAATGAGAAATAAAAGCAAAGTTACCACATATGTCATGGAGTTTGGAGCGCGTTGTGACTCCTTTAGATGCATCACCCAAGATGAGCTCCTTAGGATGATTTGTAGCGTATCTCCAAGCTTTAGGAAGCGGTTGAGTGCTTTCCTCCTTATCCTCTTGAACTTCACCAATAGGATCTAGCTTTTCTTCTTGAGCGGGTGAGTCCTTCAAGGATAGTCTCTCCATGTCTTCACCTAGTGGTTCAATCTCTACAACATTCTCAACAACCACATTAGATTCTTCAAATTTAACATGCATGGATTCTTCAATGGTTAGTGTAGATCTATTGAAAACTCTATATGCTTTGCTAGTAGAGGAATATCCAACAAAGATAGCCTCATAAGCCTTAGCATCAAATTTACCCAAATTATCCTTAGTATTTAAAACAAAACACTTGCATCCAAAAACTTTAAAATATGCAACATTTGGTTTTCTAGAATGATACATTTCAAATGATGTTTTTGAAGAATTTTTGCATAAATAAATACGATTCGATATATAGCATGCGGTGTTTACGGCCTCGGCCCATAAATATTGAGGGAGGTCATATTCACTAATCATTGTCCTAGCCATCTCTTGAAGTGTTCTATTTTTCCTTTCTACAACTCCATTTTGTTGTGGAGTTCTAGGACAAGACGTTTCATGCTTAATTCCCTTTTCATCACAATAAGTCATGAAGAGTTGGTTAATAAACTCACCACCTCTATCACTTCTTATTCTCAAAATCGAAAAACCCTTTTCTTTTTCAACTCTTTTTCGAAAAATCTTAAAATGAGAAAAAGTTTGATCTTTATTTTGCAAAAAGAAAACCAAGTAAAACGGGAGAAATCATCAACCAAAACAAATGCAAATCTACTTCCATTTAAACTTTTAGTTTTAGTTGGTCCAAAAAGATCCATATGAATTAATTCTAAAGGCCTAGTTGACATGATATCCTTGATTGGTTTAAAGGAAGACTTGGTTTGTTTCCCAAGTTGGCACGCACTACAAATGCGGTCTTTCTCAAAATCCAAGCAAGGTATACCCTTCACCAATTCCTTTGAATTAATCCTAGAGATATGGTCAAAAGATGCATGTCCTAATCTTCTATGCCAAAGCCAAGAATTTTCATCAAAAGCATTTAAGCATTTAGTAGAACAATCTAAATTAAGCATGTCAATAATATAAACATTATTATCACGAAAACCGGTAAGAATACAAACATCAGATTTAACATCAAAAATTTGCATGAGGAATCATCAAAACAACTTTAAGTCCACGATCACAAAGTTGGCTAATGCTAAGCAAATTATGTTTTAAACCATCTACTAAAACAACATTCTCTATAATAGGAGATGAACCAATTTGAATATTACCGATACCGATGATGGTGCCTTTGGAATCATCCCCGAAGGTGACGGAGCCACCTTCCATGTACCTTGATAGGGTTGTGAAGTTGTTGATATCCCACGTCATGTGTCTCGAACAACCACTATCAAGGTACCACCGCTCCCTACGTCTTGGAGCCTTGGTGTGTACCTACATCAAACATTTTAGGACTTGATTTTGGTACCCACATTTTCTTGGGTCCATGAGGGTTAGAGCCATTAACCCAAACAAGATTATTTGAACTATGCAATTTATCATAACAAAATTTAGCTAAATGTCCATTTTTGCCACAATAAGTACATCTATACACTCTACCATATCTAAAAGCATAGTGAGTGTGTGATTTGTGAGCATGGGCATTGTGAGCATGAAAAGATTTAGCATGAGAAGTATTATTTGAAGTGTGAGCATGTGGAATTTTAGCATGAGAATCTTTAACATGAGAAGTGAGCTTTTTGGAAAACTTTTCTTCAAGCTTCTTGGTGTTAAAAGCACAATCTTTCAAAATCTTTTCAAAATCAACCATTTTGGTTTTTAAGGAAGAAATTTCTTTATTATCAACAATAGGGGTTTTACCCTTACAAGAAATCTTATAAGCGTCAAATTCATTTTGAATGAAAACTAGATTTGAAGAAAGATCATCTTTTTCTTTTGAAACCAAAGCAAGTTGATTTTTAAGAAAAACAACTTCTTTTTGTAATTTCAAGCATTCCATTTTCTTGTTATCATAAGTTTCGGAAAGCTCTACAAAAGCATGAACTAGAACTTCCTTACTCAAATCATCATCTTCATCATCAAGGGATTGAGGGGTTACCTTGGGTGTGTTTGCCATGAAACACATGTTAGCTTGATCCACCTCCTCTTCGGACTCGCTTTCCGAATCCCATGATGCTTTGTAGGCTTTCTTTTCCTCCGGCTTCTTTGGCTTGAAGGAGGAAGTCATTTTCTTCTTGAACTCCGGACAATCCGCCATGATATGTCCGGGTTTGCGGCAATTGTAGCATATGATCTTCCGCTCCTCTTTGCCTTCGAATCTTCTCCGGAAGTTGAACTTGTTCTTTCGGTACAACCTCTTGACATTCCGCACAAGTAGGGTTAGCTCCTCATCTTCTTCTTCGTCTTCATCATCGTCATCATTGGTGGATGAAGTCTTAAAGGCAATGGATTTCTTCTTTGAAGTAGTTGCCTCATCTCTTGCTTTCTTCTCCATCTCATGGGTCTTTAGGTTCCCAATGAGACTAATGATGTCCATTTCGTCCTTGTCGTTCAACTCCTTTAAGGTGGTGGCCTTGATCTCCCAAGATGGTGGAAGAGCCCGTATCACTTTGCGCACCTTTTGATCATTTGAGATGACGTCACCTAATGAAGAAAGTCCATTTGTAATTTTAGTGAAACGAGTAATCATACAATCAATGGATTCTTCATCAAGCATTTTGAATGATTCATATTGAGACCTCAAGAGATCTATCTTGGCTCTCTTGACTTGTGAAGTCCCTTCATGTGTGACCAATAAGTGTTACCAAATCTCATAGGCGGATTGGCAATGAATTACCCGTGTAAGGTCATCCTCATTCAAGGCGGTTAAAAGGGAGTTTTGGGCTTTTGAGTTAGCCTCATATTCTCTAAAGTTGAAGTCGGTCCAAGTGCTCTCATCTTCATTGGGTGCTACATAGGGTTTGGTCAAAGACTTAGCCACTAAACTACCTAGTGATTGCAAAAAGATAGTCATCCTAACCTTCCAAATAGGGAAGTTGAGTCCATCAAATTTAGGTGGGGTTTTAATGTTGTCGGCCATGTTTACTAGTGTATGAATGTATGAATGGAAATGTTGATTAGCAATATTTTAAGGATCTCTCTATGGATGTTAAGCCAAACCTAGAGTCCAAGCTCTGATACCAATTGAAAAGTCACCTAGAGGGGGGGTGAATAGGTGACAATGCTAATCAAGGGCAAATAAAAATTTAAAGCTACAACAATCACAAGATGAATGCTAGCAAGTAAGTATGACAATGAATATGATGAGTAAATAATAAGAGCAAGCAATATAGAGTAAGAATTTGCAAGAATGTAAACCAATCGCAAACACAAAGATATGTTATCGAGGTTCGAGCACCCAGCTCTACTCCCCGCCTTCCCCAAAAGGATTCTAGCTACTTCCACTATCACAAAGATCTCAATTACAATGGAGTACCCAACTCCACAATCTCAGTACAAAAAATTTCCTTGGTAGTCAAAAGACCACAAACTCTCTCTTTCAAATATCTCTTCCCTTACAAAGGTCCTTAGAGAATATTGAGTAGGAATGAAGCTCTTTTGTGTGTAAGGAAAAGAAATTGAAATCAGAGAAAACTTTTGAAAACCCTTCAGAAATTTGAGAGAATTTAGCTCAAAAACCAAGAACTTTGAAAGCCTTAAACTTTTGAATTTTTGCAAAGATTGTTGTTGTTAACCAATCTCTCCCCAAACACCCCTATTTATAGGAGAGGGCTAGGGTTTAGGGATAAAACATATTTACTGATGTTTAGGAGATAATTAGATCAAAGTATATCCTAAAACGGATTTTTAAACACAAAAGACAAAAATAAACAGCCCTTAAAAATCTGCCCGTTACTGTTCAAACGGTCGGATCGGTCGACCGGGCCGGTCGACCAGAAGTATAAAAATTTGACCGTTACAGGCTATCGGTCGACTGACCCGGTCGACTGATACAAACTGTGACAAAAATAAATATTCCGGTCGACCGCCCCGGTCGACCGACAGACGTGCACACGGATACGTGCAGCTGCTAGGACTTCGGTCGACTGGTCCGGTCGACCGGACCAGACTGACATAGGTTCGGTCGACCGACCCGGTCGACCGGATCAGGTCAAAAAGCCAAATTTAAAAAGAAATAAAAGAGGATTCTGATTTTATCAAAATACTTTTGAACAGGGATTAGTATAAAACACAAACATATATCTGTAGGCAAAATCTTGTATGCAAAATATTTTTGTATAATTTATAAGAAATTATTTTGGAATGAGCATGTGCGCAAAAACGTGTGTGATAGAGCTTCAAACCTATCCACTATTCTTTAACATACTATAAACTGAAAAATAAATTACATGAAGACTTCTTGAGCTATCTTCAAGTCTTTGAGCCATCCAATGCCTTGCTAGTGCCTTCTCTTCTATGATCCTTCCTTGATGTGCAATTTGCCTTCCTTGCTTTGTGGAATTTAGAAGTTCTTGCAATAGCTAAGCGAATGGTCTCTAAACATGGTACAAACCTGAAACTTATCTTAACAAACTTGTTAGTACCAAATAGCTCATATTTGGTTTGTCATCATCAAAACACAAAACAATTGGAGAGTGTAACCTCTTGGCCAACAATTTCCAGGCCCAATATTGGAAAGAAACGAAAATATGGTATCAATATGGGCAATGCTTTTATCTAAAAATAAAAAAATGGAAAATTAAATCACATACGAGATAAAAAAAACAACTTTCAGACACGAATAAAAGTGAATCAAGGATCAAGTACCTCTGACGACACGACATATTTGAGTAGGAGGAACCTTGACAAATTTTGAGGGGGGAGGGAATTATTTTACCTCTTGGATGACTTTGGTGAGATTGGAGTTAACCCTAAGGTTGGCGAGAGTGTTCTCGGCTGTGCGCTCATCGAGCCTGATGGCCAGGAACAGCTCCAAGGCCTCGCCCTTCTCGGTCTCCAGCACCTTTGCCATTGTTGATCTCAGCCGGCGGCAGAGAGCGAGAAAGAGAAATCTCAGAGGTGGGAGAAGAGAGCCTAAACCCTAGACGATATCGAATACACACATTATTGTTATTATTCAGAGCATGCGAGGTTTTATGCAAAAAAGTGCACTGAATGTGTAACTAGTATACCACATTTGCAGTGGAAAACCGACCGATTTCCACACGTGAAGAAGAGCAAGAAAAAGGAGAAGAGAGAGGGGAAGAAGGGGAGAGGAGGGAGGAGGGGAAAAGAGAAAGGAGGAGGAGGGGGAAGGGGGAGGAGGTTGGAGGGGAGAGAGTTCTGACTGCTCTCTCCCCCTTGATCACTCTCAACTCTCTGTGAATGGAGAGAAATAGACGGACGAACATAACTTATGAAAGAATCACGGGAGAAAACCTCCCTTCGATCGGTTTTGATAATGATAATAACTAGTATATTGTCATTGTTAGTTGGAAACTGACCGATCTGTCAAGAGGAAGATGAGGGGGAGAGAAAGGAGGAAGGAGGAGGAGCTGAGAGAGGGAGAAGGAGGGGTCGATGCTGCTCTTTCTCTCTCCTGATAAAGACAAAGGGACGGAGGGACAGACAAAGTTTCTATATGAGTCATGGAAGAAAACCTCCCTTCGATCAGTTTTAATAATATACTAGTATCCACTACTATCAGTGGTAAAGTGACCGATCAGGCAGGAGCAAGGGAAGGGGAGAGGAAGAATGAGGAGGAATAAAGAGGGGGAGGGACCTGAGAGAAGAAAAAGGAGGAGGGGGCAGACGTTGCTCTCTCGCGCGGATGAAAACGGACGGATGGAAGGATAAAGTTTCTATATGAGTCACGGAAGAAAACATCTCTTCACTTGGTTTTGACTAGTATACCGCCGTTGTCGATGGGAAGCCGACTGATCGGTCAGGAGGAAGAGAGGAGAGAGGAAGAAGGAATGAGGGAAAGCTAAGAGAGAAAAAGAATGAGGGGTCGACATTGCTCTCTCTCTCTCTCGCGCGCGGATGATGACGGACAGGCGGACGGACAAAGTTTCTATATAAGTCACGGAAGAAACCTCCCTTAGGTCTGTTTTTATAATATAATATAATATAATAATATATTATAATACTAATATATCACTCTGTTAGCGGTAGAAGCCGACTGACACAGTGGCGGAGAAGGAGTGTTGGGGGAGGAAGGGGAGGAGGAGAGGGGAAGGGGAGGGGCTCTCTCTATCTCTCTCGGCTGAAATCGGACAGACGGACAAAATTCATTAAGAAGTCACAGGAGAAACCTCCCTCCAGTCAGTTTTAATAGTATAATAATATAATATAATATATTAGTATATCGCATCAAAGTTGGGAAACCGACTGAACTCCACCAGCGAGCGGCGAAGAAGAGGAAGAAAAAGAAGGAGGGGGAAGAAGGAGGAGGAGGCTCGAGGGGAGAGAAGATGAGTGGGAAGAAGAAGAAGGTTGGAGGGGAGAGAGAAGGACGGCAGCGTTGCTACTCCGCTGATGCTCTCTCTTTCTCGTGGATAAAGACGGAGACAAGACAGAAAAAATTTGTATAGGAGTCATGAGAGAACTCCTTTCAGTCAGTTTTGATAATATAATATAATAATATTATAATGAGATTTTACAGATATATTAAACCACTAATAATTTGATCATATCAAAAAGGAGAAGAAAATCGTGAGGGCCAAGGAAAGTACCTTGACGAATGAGTCAACAAAGTCAAATGGTATTGGAATTTTTTAGTTTTGATGATTCCAAACTTAGGTGATAAATTCTCTTCTTTAATTTTTTTTTTCCTTTGCAGAAAAAATTGTTCAATATGAATGCCCAATAGGTTTAAGCTTATTTTGAGTTGTAAAAACATAATTTCTTGATATACAAACTTCACAATGTAAATTATAAGATTGATACATAGATAGTTTGAGGAAAAATAGGTTTTCAGTATAAATTTTGCAAAGTCTATAGTACTTTCAAAATGAAAGAAAAATAATTTAGACCTCAGTCTCCCCTTTTATTTCTCTTTACTTATCCGGGTATTTCAATAATACACTATTAACCATTATAGTTGTTCAATGAAATTGTACTATTTTCCAAACATGTAATTTTCTCACAAAATAAAATTAAGACAAAACAATAACTATTTATTATAGCATGCAATAACTATCATAATTAGGAATAAAATAAATCAAAGGAGAACAAAATCTGGCCTAGGGAATGAAGTCGTGATGTCGCTGCCCTAAAAGATCAAAAGCCTGCCCCAATCATCCGGACGTCGATAGGTTTTGTCCCCAGTGGTAAAGGATCCCCCGAATTCACGAGCACCTGCCTTTGGACAGGGAAGACAGACCTCTGCTCAGATGGAGAATTGTTGCCCCTTAATTTGAAGAAAAAGTTTATTTTTAAAAGAAAACTTCTCAGGCTGCAAATGAGTGCAGTGGAAAAGCTCGAGAAAAGAAGAGAGATTGTTGCGTTATGTCTCTTAGTTCTGGAGGAAGTGGTCCATTTATAGGCTTCAGAACCTCTCAATAGTTGTAACAACAAGAGAGATTCACGTATACAAAATTGGGTGGTTGAGAGATTTTCTCACCCGAACGGATATCGTGAGACTTAGTCTCATTTGACTTGGTAAAATGAATAAACCTGAAACAAAAGATTTTATTGATTTATAACTCAAAATTCCAACAATAGTTCATTAAATATTTTATATTTTTATATTAGATTTTGATTACATATAATTAAGGGGCTTTTCGCTACACCCCCTATGTCGAACCGTAATTAGGAAAACACTCAGCTTCATCATTTTGTTTGCTTCAGCTACATCTTTTAAAATAAAGATGTGCACCTACATGTCAAGGGTTGAAGCACGCATCAAAGATGAAAGACAAAAATGCCCCTAAGTAATCACTTAGAAAAAAGAAGCAAACCGCTTTGAAAATACCCTATTTCTGAGGACAGCGACTATGATCATAGTCCTCAAAAAATGATCCCAGTACAGAAGACTGCTGCGCTATGATCGCAATCCTCACAAAATGATCGCAACCCTATTTCTGAGGATTGCGATCAGGTCGAGTCCTCATAAAATGCACTATTTATGAGGACTGTAACCATGATCACAGTCCTCACAAAAATATCATGTTTCAAGCTTTATATGATTGCGACATGATCGCAGTCCCATGTATTAGGACTACGACCATGATCGCAGTATTCACAAAAATGTCCTATATTTGAGTCTTTCTTAGGACTGTGATCATGATCGCAGTCCTCAAAAAAAGCCCTATTTTTGAGGTTTTGTATGAATTACGACCATGATCACAGTCCTCACAAAATGTCCTATTTCTCAGTCAGTCTTTATAGAACTCATCGCGAGCACGAACAAAATGAGATCTGCAAAAAGGTCGATCCAAAAAAAAAATCAGGGTTCCACCCCCGACCCCGGGAGGGGAGCTAACGTCCCCTTCCAATCCCCAGGTGACCTAACTGCGCAGGTCGACCTGCAAATTACTCTACGTCAGGGTCAAGGTTGAGGGGTAAGCAACGTCAGGTGCAATGGGGAAGAGTAAAATAGGAAATGAAAATATATAAACAAGTAGTGGTTAGGAAGAATCAATTTTTACTGACATGGATGAGGCTGTAGTGAATCAAATTATGACACTGAGTTTTTTTTTTCTAATTATGAAACAAAGTAGGTGGTCGTAGCAAAATATTCCTATAATTAAAGTTGCACACAAAAACTCATCAAATCAACATCACAATATTAAAATATTTGAAATATTTTGTTTCTTGGTTTAGAAAACTTATGAATTTCTATTAGTTAGTATGCCTTAAAAAAAAGATTTTATTAGTTACTTGAGAAAATTCTTTTAGTTTAGAATTATTTAAGATTATAAAAAAATGGTTCAACCCTATCTCGCAGACTGTAACAGGAAAAACCCTTAGTAAAAGGGAGTGAAAGAGATACTTCTTTCATAGATAATATTTGAGTGCTATTACTTGGTTGAATAACAACTCAAATTTTCGCACTAAATTTCTCAGAGTTGTATTAGTACAATGATAAAGCTTCTTTACAATAAACAAGAGCAAGTATCATTGTGGCACAGTTGTAAAATCCTTTTATAGTGGGTAAGAGTTTTAGGGTTCATATCTTGTTTATACCAAGTTATGACATATATTCTTTAAAAAAAAAATAGACCAGAGATTTAGAGGAGAGAAAGAGAAAGGAGAAGAAGTAGAGGATGCTAAAAAAAGAAAAAAAATATTTATTCTAATTCCTAACTTCGCTTTGTATGTAGAACGCAAATCTCAGCTGGGTAAAGCCTGGAAAGTTTATGACCAAAGGAGTTAGCGTTTTAAAAGTGGAGCAAGGTATTTTTTAAAAGAGGAGTTAGGAATTAAGAAATATTGCCTTGGAAGAAGGGATTTATAAAGAGCTAGAAATTATTTTTTTATGATTGTTTGAAAGGTGGAAAATTACAAGAATTGTGAATGATAAGTACAAAGTTGTCTGGAGAATTATAAAGAGTTAAGGTAAAGTTTAGGTTAAATCGATAATATTACCCTCTTTTGGATAGATTAGTTAGTGTAAATTAATTAATTAAATAAGTTATTATAAAGTATTAATTAATTAAAATTCCAACTTCTAAAAGTCAACATAACTCTTCTTGAAATTTTTTTAATGAACTCAAATTTGAATATTTTTCTTCTTTTTCAAATCTCCATAAGTCCATTTGCATCTCTAGGAAATCTCTAAATTTCAACTTCATCTTCAAAAAATATAAAATCCCACAACAACAATATTCATGTTATAGATTTTTCTTCTCCTTCTTCCTCTTAAGAAAAGTCCTAATTAATCCAAATTTCAACCTCTTCGTCCTTCTCAAATTTCCATATCCAAATCTCATCCATAAAAATTCTCAAACCCCTACCCCAAAAAAAAATAATAAAAATAATAATAAATAACACACCCAAATATCCAAATCCTAGTTACAAGTTAAAGAAAAACAAAGAAATTCAAATTAAATCCAAATTAATCTTCTCTTCCTTCTAAGAAAAAGGTGAACACAAAACTTCAACTTCCTCCTCCAAATCAAATCCTCAAAAAACTCTCAAATGGAGTGTAACGATCCCAGTTTCCTATAAATCTCAATTAACATAAACATCTACATTAATCAACAGATTATCATAATCATCTATAATTTCTTAAAAATTTCGACAGCACCTTCTTTTAATTACTGGTCGGATGTGATATCCAATACAATACGATACTTTCGGTAACATCAGCCTACTTATTCTCAATCCAATCGCATAATTGAATTCAAAAACTATCCAGGCAATCATAAAGATGTTTCGGCTTGACATCACCTAACTTATGGAGAAATATAATAACATAAGCTCTACAGTACCTCTCTCGGCATCCATAGAAATTCGGAAATGATAAATTCCAACTTGTCATGATTATCACATTGATAATACACTTCTTGATATCACAAACCAATAAAATTATCTCAAATGCGAACTTGAAATGAAGCTACTACAGCAGTTCTCTACATATATACAAGATTAACCATCATCCCACAACCAACACGTATCATCTACAAGCATAATTGTTCCACAAGTACAACATGATTAGAAAAAAAAATTGATTGATTCAGAATGAACTCCGCGTAGTATAAACCGAACCCCTGCCTCAAAGCAACCTGCAATATACCAGTCTGAGGTGGAGTAATCTCGACAGCTCAGTGAGTAGAGTAGGAATAAATCAGAGAATGATAACATATCAACGAGAAGTATCAATATTCAAGTAATAAGGGTAAATCTGAAAGAGTAAGAAGACAGAAAGAAATAATGGCATCCCACGGTTTAATAATCAAGACCATGGACGACCAGACTCTTATGATCATAAATTCTCAATTCTTTTCTTGGATTTTCATTTTTCCATATGATAAAATTTATGACCTATATAAAACAAATTTTTGTTTAGTTGTTTGAACTCGTTTTATGTATACATAGCATGTGTTACTCACGTGTCTTGTATTCCACACTATAATACACCAATCACTATAGTTAAATCATAAACATAGTTTATGCATTCAGATAACACATACATCATAAGGCTTTCTTGTATAACCTATAGTCATACATATTACAATATCACATCACACTTCAAGTATTGCATCGATTAACTTGTATACTTTCACACATCATATAATTTTCATTATCTTTTATAATAAAGCAAAGTTTCACAGTCCTACATCAAAGACAAGTATACAATATCATTCATTTTGAATAAGCACATCTTTACTTTATGACACAAGGCCCATCTCATACCCCGTCTTCATACTCACCGGCTTCCCACCGGCCCTTTCTGTCAAATAACAACATACAATGTCATTCCCCGTCTTCACACCTACCAGCTCCCTGCCCCTTCCTTGAAATATATATATATATATATCAACACCGTCTTCCCCTTCCACAGGCTTCCGTCGGCCCCTTCCTTCTAAATATGTGTGTGTGTGTGTGACAACAACATCGTCTTCCCCCTTCCATCGGCTCCCGCCAGTCCCTTCCTTCTTAATATATACACAACACGAATGTGCAATACTATATACAAGCCAAAATGTTACACACCATCTTTTTCATATATTTTTGAGTTTATTATAACAACATGTGCAGCTTATTTATAACAACAAGTCTTTCACTCAAATTCTCAAATATGTACCAAACATATACTATTAATTTTATCCGAAATATGATCAACAGCACAATTAACATACTCAACATGTACATACAAGATCATGCACACAGGCAATATACATAGAATCAATTATCAAACTTTCTCTGATTATGCAATATACTACTTACAATCATACATCAACAATTATACCAATCACTAACAGTAATAATTTAATAATCATTCAAATTCATATATTATTAAGATAATTCTTGAGGGGACGCTTACAACACTGTATAGTTACATGAATTATTATACTAGACATGTATTACCATTCATATATGTGCAGCTATTTTTATATATCACTCGATATGCCAAAAGGAAGCAACTTTTTGAGGTTTTTTGTTCTCTCAATTTATCAATTTGGTTCCCAATATTATATCTCTAAAATTCATTGTAAAATGAATTTGAAAACCTATATTATTTTAGTCAATTTATCAGTAACCACTCTCTAAATTGGAGTTCAATAGAGAGAGAGAGAGGATGGCAAAAAGACTCAGAATAGATTCATATTAAATGCAATACTCATTAGAAAAAATGTATTCAATTCTAAGCCTGTCTTACTATATCTTTCATGGTGACTATGAATTCAATATTGAATCAGAGTCTAATACACCCAACACTACACATATTTAGTGTAAATATCAATTGACCGCTATAAACACTCTCTTAACCATCAAGGTGGTGAAACTTTCCTTTTACCATATAGAGCTATATATATGTGTGTATATATGATATGCGTACTTTCTGTATGATGCTCTAAGTGAATTTGAATTATTTATAGAAACTAGAATAATCTAAATCGTCACAGTTATCGTCTACTCATGGCGTATTGCAAGGCATCACACCCAATAAAAGAAAGAGAACTTAATAAGAATTTATAAGATGCAATGCATATAAATGAAAATCATAACTTCAGGTATGTATTAAGTTTAGTAACTTTATAAGACATACACTACTGTCAAGGGAATAATTTGAATTTTGGATTTCAACTTTATATTTACACATGTTCTATCCCTTAATGTCGTTTGACTATTGGTGAAGATCCTTGCTATAATAACATTTTACAATAAACATGACATATCTATCGGTATGCAAAAGTATTACTTACTCAGAGAGCCTGGTAAGACGTATAGGTAAGCTGAGACTGTAAGGAGAAGAGAAAATTTCTTACGTACTTGTTAATTGCATGTAACTCCTTGATTTAATATACAATTTAATAAGACCTAACAATCAGTTATTCCTTAAATTTCTTCGATATGATGTAACTAATATGGTCGCGATAATATTTATTATATACATATATAAATTATCCTCACTTATTCATGGTTGAATTAAACTCGAAAACTATTTAGATTCCGCTAATACCGATCTTGATACTACTGATTCTACCATTCTGATTTCCCAACTATATATCACACCACGAAAATTTTTCTTTTCAACTAATGTCCATGCATATTTTATCAGTTAAATAATATTCATATTTCATCATAAATTTCCCAACTTTATATCACACCACGAAAATCTTTCTTTTCAACTAATGTCCATGCATATTTTATCTGTTAAATAATATACACATTTCATTATAAATTTCATGTTCACTCATCTATTAGTCTACTGTAAGTATAATTTAGTGTTGACCATTAACTTGTCTAATTATCAGTTAGTTAAAATTGATAGAACTATAGTATGTACAAGTAACTTCCGGCGTTTCATGATTTTCCACTGACTATTTGCCAATAATATTCTATTCATAGTCCAGTTTACTAGGCCATAGAAGGGGTTATGTGTTAGGGTGAAATATGTCTTTTGGAGTCTATAACACAATAATTCCCTAATGTCAATAAGGCTAAGAGCTAATTTAAGTTTGAGGATAATGATCAACACACCAAGTATATATGCAACACAGTTAATGAGACATGTTATAAAGGGTCAATACTTTAATTAAATAATTACGATATACTCGCGTTCATAACATGCGTTATTGGAAGAATGTGTTTAGTTCTAGATCAACACAATGCCTGTATATAATTCTAACAAATTTCACATAGATCCCACCTAAATATAAATTCATTGGATCTGACCTCTCTAACAATCGAAATGTTTTTATCATAACTCCTCTTTTTGATATAAGAATAAGACACAGACACTTTCACTTGGAATTAAACTTACTGATCTTTCTAACGATATATTACATGACCAGCTTAATTCACATGAACAGCCCTAATAAACAGAAAATCTTCTAAACATTCAAAATTCTGCAACCTGATATCTTCACTAGTTTGTTATGTTCAACGATAATTCCCAGCACAGACCTTGATTAGGACACCGCAAGAGCCGTTGGAAAGTAGACACGATTTTCTTTCTAACGTATATTACATAACCTATTTCGTTCCAAATATCCATACGAAAGAAACCTCAAGTTTCAGATTTCAGATCTTGACAGACTTTAATAGATTTGTTCAACCATTTCAAAAGTGCTAAATTATGAAATTCACCACTTATTCTTTAATCTCCCCTCCAATTTCAGAACCATAAATAACATATGACCCTGAACATATTTAATTCTAGTCATATACTTAATCAATCATCCTATTAATTCATCCCCATCTTCTAAATTTCACAACAAACCAAGGATCTTCTACTCTATTTATAACCATTAGTTAGTTTACAAAATTGCAAGGATTAGGAAGAAATCAAGAAGGGATCTCCCTCACATAACCAAGAACTATTACGAAAAAGGAATTAAGATCTAACATGATCAAAATCTGAAAATAGGGCAAGATCTGAAATTTAAACATTTACTCTAAATCTGCAAAAGTATAGGGTACTCCCTCACCTCCTTCTTCTGACGCCTGGCTGCCCTGCCGCCTTGCCGCCACACTTGGCCAGCATGCGCCACTGCCAGGCCGGTCGCCCGTGGCTGGCCACGCTTGGGCCGGCCATAGCAGCCACGGCTGCTGTTGTGGTCGTGTGCCATTCCAGAGAGGAGGGGGGAGAGAGAAGTAGGGAGAGTGAGAGATTGAGAGGGGATCTAATTTTTGGGGTTTATAGGATTTTGGCTGGAGAAATCTCCTCTAAGGAGAGGATGAAGAAGATGAACTCTCATTTGGACCCTTTTAAGATCCATACTCTCATAATTTTACAAGTTTTCCATTTCCTTTTCATCCATATGTCCAATCCCTAAATCAAGAAATCTAGGCCCTTGATCTCCCCTCCCAAGCACACCTCCTCCCTCCACTAACAAAAAAATTATATAAAAATTTCTCATGGTTGTATTTTCTTAGTAATACACATATTTCATGCATAATACTAGTATATCTATACATTGAAATATTATGTGCACAATAACTATGATGTATATATATATCATACATAACACTTAAAATTTCCAAAATTATTGAAACTCATTACATATTCAGTTAATCAATATCAAAAAAATTTCTCATATTCTATAAAGTCTTAATAACCCAAGATTTTTATTATTAAATCTAGGTTTAATAATCCGGGGTGTTACAGTTCTCACCCCCTTACAAACGTTTCATCTTGAAACTTGCTACCTAAAATGAGTAAGTATAAAATCTTCGCATTCCTTTTGTATATCACAAAATCTTTCTATAATGCAACATTTTTCTCAATCATTCACCTCGAAGATGCATTATCTCTTGATTAATTCTATGCTATGTCCTTATGATCCAAATTAATCTTGACGTCACTTGATATTTTAATCATTCCCTTACTCCAGTGTCCCATACCACTGGCAGCTTATACTGAGGGCCCACACCCCCAAAGAGCACATCCGAATTATGGCATGTGGGTGCCATAATTCGAACATAAGGCAGTGATCAAATATCCCGCGTTTGAGATTAGTCATCACGTAAGAACTCCTACCCCATTGAACTCTCCATATCAAACAATACATTCCTTACATACAAACACATACACATACATATCATTCATAGCAATCTGTCCTAACAATCAACCCTTTTTTTACATTACTTTCCAAATCTAGTTCCTATCCCCAAACCCTAGCTCTGATACCAACTGTAACGGTCCCAGTTTGCATAAATCTCAATTAACATAAACATCTATATTAATCAACAGATTATCATAATCAACTATAATTTCTTAATATTTTGAAAGCACCTCCTTTGTAATTACTGGTCGATGTGATATATACAATACGATACTTTCGGCTAACATCAGCCTACTTATTCTCAATCCAATCATATAACTGAACTCAAAATCATCCAGACAATCATAAAGATGTTTCGGCTTGACATTGTCTAACTTATGGAGAAACATAATAAAATAAGCTCTAGAGTACCCCTCTGGGCATCCATAAAAATTTGAAAATGATAAATTCTAACTTGTCATGATCATCACATTGATAATACACCTCTTGATATCACAAACCAATAAAATTATATCAAATGCCAACTTGAAATGAAGCTACTACAGTAGTTCTCTACATATATACAAGATTAATCATCTATCCCACAACCAACATGTATCATCTATAAGCACAATTATTTCAGAAGTACAACATGATTAGAAAAAAATTGATTGATTCAGAACGAACTCCACATAGCATAAACTAGACCCCTACCTCAAAGCAACCTGCAATATACAGTCTGAGGGGGAGTGAGCTCATCAGCGCATTGAGTAGAGTAGGACTACATCAGAGAATGATAACATATCAATGAGAAGTATTAATATTCAAGTAATAAGGGTAAATCTGAAAGAGTAAGAAGACAGAAAGAAATAATGACATCACATGGTTTAATAATCAAGACCATGGTCTCTAAAATCTTTGGGGATGACTAGACTCTGATGATCATAAATTCCTAATTCTTTTCTTGATTTTCATCTTTCCATATGAAAAATTGAAGAGCTATATAAAACAAATTTTTGTTTAGTTGTTTGAACTCGTTTTATGTATACATAGCATGTGTTACTTACGTGTCTTATATTACATACTATAATACACCAATCACTATAGTTAAGTCATAAACATAGTTTATGCATTCAGATAACACATACATTATAAGGTATACTTATATAACATATAGTCATATCATACTTCTCATATTACAATATCACATCACACTTCAAGTATTGTATCGATTAACCTGTACACTTTTACACATCATATAATATTTCATATCTCTTATAATAAAGCGAAGTTCCACAGTCCTACATCAAGGACAAGTATACAACACCATTCATTTTGAATAAGCACATTTTTACTTTATGACACACGGCCCATCTCAAACGCCGTCTTCGCAACCGCCAGCTTCCAACGGCCCCTTCCTTCAAATAACAACACACAGTGTCATTCCCCGTCTTCACACCTGCCAGCTCTCGCTGCCCCTTCCTTCGAAATATATATATATATATATATATATATATATATATATATATATTATATATATATATATATTATATATATATATATATATATATATATATATATATATATATATATATATATATATATATATAACCTTCTACTGGCTCCCGCCGGCCCCTTCCTTCTAAATACACCACACACAGATATAAATATATATATACACACACACATACATATACATATATACATATATATACACACATATACATATATATACACACACATATACATGTGTGTGTGCGTGCTATATATATGTGTGCGTGTGTGTGTGTGTACATGTGTATACATATGTGTATGTATGACAACAACACCATCTTCCCCCTTCCATCGGCTCTCGTCGGTCCCTTCCTTCTTTATATATATATATATATATATATATATATATATATATATATATATATATATATATATATATATATATATATATATATATAAGCACAATATGAATGTGCAATACTATATACAAGCCAAAATATTACAAACCATTCTGTTCATATATTTTTGAGTTTATTTATAACAACAAGTGCAGCTTATTTATAACAAGTCTTTCACTCCAATTCTCAAATATGTACCATACATATACTATTAATTTTATCCAGAATATAATCAACATTACAATTAACAAACATACTCAATATTTACGTCTAAGATCATGCACACAGGCAATACACATAGAATCAATTATCAAACTTTCTCTGATTATGCAACATATTACATACAATCATACATCAACAATTATACAAATCACTGACAGTAACAATCTATTAATCATTCAAATTCATATATTATTAAGATAATTCTTGAGGGGACGCCTACAACACTGTATAGTCACATGAAGTATTATATTAGACAGGTATTACCATTCATACATATGCAACGCTATTCTTATATATCACTTGTTATGCCAAAAGAAAGCAACTTTTTAGGGTTTTTAATTCTCTCAATTTATCAATTTGGTTCCCAACATTATATTTCTAAAATTCATTATAAAATCAATTTGAAGACTTATATTATTTTAGTCAATTTATCAGTAACTACTCTAAATAGGAGTTCAAAAGAGAGAGAGAATGGTTAAAAGACTCAGAATAGATTCATATTAATGCAATATTTATTAGAAAAGATGTGTTCAATTCTAAGCCTTCCTTATTATACTTTTCAAGGTGACTATGAATCAATATTGAATCAAATTCTAAAACACCCAAGACTACACATGTTTAGTGTAAATACCAATTGACCGCTATAAACACTCTCTTAACCATCAAGGTGGTGAAACTTTTCTATTACCATATAGAGCTATATATATGTGTATATATGATATGCGTACTTTTAGATGATGCTCTAAGTGAATTTGAATTTATTTATAGAAATTAGAATAATCTAAATCGTCACAGTTACCGTTTACTCATGGCGTATTGCAAGGCATCACACCCAATAAAAGAAAGGGACTTAATAAGAATTGATAAGATGCAATGCATATAAATGAATATCATAATTTCAAGTATGTATTAAGTTTAGTAACTTTATATGACATATACTATCTGTCAAGGGACTAATTTGGAGTTTAGATTTCAACTTTACATTTACACATATTCTATCCCTTAATGTCGTTTAACTATTGGTGAAGATCCTTACTATAATAGCATTCTACAATAGACATGACATATCTATCAGTATGCAAGAGTATTATTTGCTCAGAGAGCCTGACTAGACGTATAGGCAAGTTGAGACTGTAAGGAGAAGAGAAAAATTCAACGTACTTGTTAATTGAATGTAACTCCTTGATTTAACATATAATTTAATAAGACCTAACAATCAGTTATTCCTTAAATTTCTTCGATATGATGTAACTAATGTGGTCACAACTAAGATTTATTATATATATAAAATTATCCTCACTTATTCATGGTTTGAATTAAACTCGAAAACTGTTTGGATTTCCGCCAATACCGATCTTGATACTACTGATCCTACCATTCTGATTTCCCAACTTTATATCACACCACAAAAATCTTTCTTTTCAACTAATGTTCATGCATATTTTATCAGTTAAATAATATTCACATTTCATCATAATTTCCCAACTTTATATCATACCACGAAAATCTTTCTTTTCAACTAATGTCCATGCAAATTTTATCAGTTAAATAATATTCCATTTCATAATAAATTTTATGTTCACTCATCTATTAGTCTACCGTCAGTATAATTTAGTGTTGACTGTTAACTTGTCCAATTATTAGTTAGTTAAAATTGATTGAACTATAGTATGCACAAGTAACTTCCGGCGTTTCATGATTCTTCCACTGACTATTTGCCAATAAATATTCTATTCATAGTCCAGTTTACTAGGTCATAGAAGGGGTTATGTGTTAGGGCGAAATATGTCTTTTGGAGTCCATAACACAATAATTCTCTAATCTCAGTAAGGCTAAGAGCTAATTTAAGTTTAGGAGTAATGATCAACACACCAAGTATATATGCAACACCGTTAATGAGACATTGTCATAAAGGGTCAATACTTTACTTAAATAATTATGATATACCCGCGTTCATAACATGTGTTATTAGAAGAATGTGTTTAGTTCTAGGCTCAACACAACATGCCTGTATATAAATTCCAATAATTTCACATAGATCCCGCCTAAATATAAAGTCATCAAATCTGACCTCTCTAACAATCGAAGATGTTTTTATCATAACTCCTCTTTTTGATATAAGAATAAGACACAGACACTTTTAATGGAAATTAGACTTACTGATCTTTCTAACGATATATTACATGTTAGCTTAATTCACATGAACAGCCCTAATAAACAGAAAATCTTTTAGACATTCAAAATTCTGCAACCCTATATCTTCAACTAATTTGTCATGTTTCAGCGATAATTCGCAGCACAGACCTTGATTAGGACACCGCAAGAGCTGTAGAAAAGTAGACTAGATTTTCTTTCCAACTGTACATTACATAACCTATTTCGTTCCAAATATCCATACGAAAAAAACCTAAAGTTTCAGATTTCAGATCTTGACAGACTTTAATAGATTTATTCAACCATTTCAAAAGTGCTAAATTATGGAATTCATCACTTATTCTTTAATCTCCCCTCCAATTTTAAAAACCATAAACAAGATATGACCCTGAACATATTTAATTCTAGTTATATACTTGATCAATCATTATATTAATTCATCTCCATCTTCTAAATTTCACAACAAAAACAAGGATCTTCTACTCTATTTATAACCATTAGTTAGTTTACAAAATTGCAAGGATTAGGAAGAAATCAAGAAGGGATCTCCCTCAAATAACCAAGAACTATTACAAAAAGGAATCAAGATTTAACATGATGATCAAAATCTGAAAATAGGGCAAGATCTGAAATTAAACATATACTCTAAATCTGCAAAAGTATAGGGTACTCCCTCACCTCTTTCTTCTGACGCCTGGCTGCCCTGCCGCCTTGCCACCACACTTGGCCAGCGTGTGTCACCGCCAGGCAACCAGTTCATTTTGGTACTCCCTCCCTAATTCCTTCGGCAACCAGTTCGTTTTGGTTGCTGTAGATTACGTCTCTAAATGGGTAGAAGCTGTGCCAACTAAGACCAATGATAACAAAGTAGTTGTCAAATTTCTCAAAGAAAACATCTTCTCCCAATTTGGCACCCACAGAGCGATAATTAGTGATAATGGATCACATTTCTGCAATAGACTTTTTGAAGCTCTAATACGGAACTATTCCATCAATCACAAGTTATTCACTCCATAACATCCCCAGACAAATAGGCGGTCGAAGTCACCAATCGAAAGATCAAGCTCATTTTAGAAAAGACTGTCAGATAAAACCGAAAGGATTTGTCGGTCAAAGTCAACGATGCATTGTGGGCTTACCACCCTGCTTTTAAGACAGTCCTGAGGATGTCTCCTTACAGAATCATATTCGGAAAAGCTTGTCATCTGCCAGTCGAGTTAGAACACCGTGCCCTATGGGCTATTAAGCAACTCAATTTTGATCTGACTAAGACCAGTGAGCTAAGGAGACTGCAGGTCTCAGAATTAGAGGAGACACGGAATGAAGCCTACGAGAACGCTCGGATCACCAAAAGCAGGACTAAACTTTTTCATGACCAGATCATAAACCGAAAAAACTTTGCCCCGGGAGACAAGGTTCTGTTGTACAACTCAAGGCTTCACATTTTCTTGGGGAAGCTGAAGACTCGTTGGTCTGGACCATTTATTGTGCGCACCGTCTTTCCACACGGTACTGTGATTATTGTCGATCCAAAGAACAACACGAAATTCAAAGTGAATGGGCAAAGACTGAAACCCTTTTTGACCACTGAGCCTACATACCAGGCTGAACTTATGCTTAGTCTTTTCGCTCCATCATACACCTGACCATCGCCATCCACACACCACCAAAAAAAGTGTAATTAAAAAAATTTTTCTTTTTGTTTATATGTTCACCCCTTATATACTTGTACATAACCTTTTTGGAAATTTCTTCTTCTCCCTCTCCCTTAGCCTATTCGCACTTGGCCGGCCCGAGTCGACGGCGACGGTGATCTCTTTTCTTTCCCCTATTTATTGCATTTGCATTTACATGACTAAGTATTGAGGATAATGCATTAGATAGGTGTGGGGGTGCTAACATTCTTTCTTTTCTTTGTATTAAATAAAAAAATCTCCTTAACGAAAAAAAGAATTTTAATACTCTTTATAAAATGCCAAAAGGTTGAAAGAATTAAGGGAACCTTATTAAGGAATCTTTATTTTAGCCTAAAATAAAAATGAAACATTGGTTTGACTAAGAGTTGGGAGGAATAAGGAAAATAACTCATATCTTTTATTTAGCCTTAGTAGAATATGCATAAATTACACACACATGCTAGGAATTTAGAGACATAACTCTGAAAAAAATAAAGCTAGATAATTGTGCCTCAAGAATCATGATTACTCATGCCAAAAAAAAAGAATATATATGTATATAAGTAAATCTTGATTCCGTGGCCTACTCTACTTGCATATTTGACCTGAGGGGTATTTTTTCCACCTCGTGCCCTAAAACATCTGGTTTGGGAGTCATCGATTTGATATATGTTACAGAGTAAAGTAGAAAGCCTAATGAAATCAAGAATAAACATATAGATAAACATTAATAAAATTAAAATTATACTCAAAGTTGAGTTAAAAATTCCCAAGTACATCACACTTACACATTATGCATATCAATCTAAAGCAAAATAAACAGAATGAGTTAGAAGTACAAGATCCTTTCTAAATTCAAAGAAAACCCATAATTTCTTTTTTATGAAGGCTAAAGTATAGGAGGACTTATGAAGGTTAAACTAATTCTCATATCGTTCGGTCATTTTTACTTAGATGATTGAAAGTTCTTTTTCTTGAAAGAGGTTTAGCTTACAGCTAATATTTTTCGTCATTTATGGATTTTGTGGGTACAATCCGCTGAAAACTCTCAGGAGACAATACTCCTCCTCTAGGGGAAACCTAGAGGTTTAAAGGCTTGTTGCACTGCTCAGTGCAATCGCGTCACCTGCGAAAGTGGTGTAATAATTCTCTTGCTTTTGTTTTACTCCGGACGAGCAAAAAGATAAGTGTGGGGGTGTGATTAGTCTCTAATATTGCATATTTTTATCACATCCGCATATATATTTTGTAT
Source organism: Agave tequilana (assembly GCA_038442645.1). Taxonomy (NCBI): domain Eukaryota; kingdom Viridiplantae; phylum Streptophyta; class Magnoliopsida; order Asparagales; family Asparagaceae; genus Agave; species Agave tequilana. The sequence continues at coordinate 319,357 of JAVJIF010002685.1, forward strand.
TAATAAAGCTTTACTTGCTTGATCCTAGCTCATGGTGTGCAATGAAGAAGAAAACCCTAAATCACCATTTAATGGGTGATTAAAAGCCTACCAAGTAGCCATTGATCTTAAGAGGAGATTCTGTCAGTCCAGGAGATCAAATCCAAAATTCAGAAGTTCAGGTGACAGGGGATAGAAGGGACGGCATGCAACAGGAGGCCAGGCACGCGCCGCCCTGGCAGGGCTGCGGAAACGTGGCCCGGGCCACGTTTCCGCAGCCGTACTGGCGCTGCCGCGCCCGTGCTTTGGGCCAGGGGTTGCCCCTGGCCCCCTTTCTCTTGGTGCCTATAAATACCCCCTGGGGTTCTTCAGAGGGGGATATCCAGAGCTTTAAGAGTTATTATTATCTAGTTTTTAAAAGTTGTAGTTGTTTTTGTTTCCTTCTTCTTTTAGTTTTAGTTTAGCCATTAAAGTGAAAGAGAGAGAGTGTGTAAAACTTGTATTTGAAGGGTGACAAGCTTATACAAGTAGTTACTTCTCTTTCTTCTTTCCATTTACTTGTTGTTTTCATTTGCTTCTATCTCTTTATTTTAGTGTAACTCCTTTACTCTTTACCTCTTTTCTCTTGTTGTTTCCTTTACTATCATGTCTAACTAACTCTTTCATTGCATGGCTAACTAACTACTAACCCACTAATCTAACGACTTGATTGATAACCCAAATGAGTCAATAGTGCCAAACAAGCCTTGAGCAAACGAGAGCTATGACATCTTAAGACGAGAGTTCTAACTATAACTTACGTACAAGTATTAGTTCTCTTATATTTCATGCTTAATGGGTTTTTGATGATCTATAGATTATAAACCTTGCTTGTCTTTATAAGTAGAGATATTCCTATTAACTTTGTCGATACCATTAGTTCACTTGTGTCTTCCCTTATTCTCACCTTCAATTGGATCTTGATAAGAGAATGTTTAATTTTTGTCGTGTAAAGCTAAGTTAAAGGAAGAACTTTCACTAGATTTCTACGTAAATAGTTCCTATGCATAAGGGTTATGCTTACCTATGATCCATCGTGAGGCTACATCTTCAAGAATTTAGAGATTAGTGGGAGCACTTAGTAGAAAGTTAGCCATGCGTTTTTACCATCTAAAAGAATCACTTTTACAAACCACCAGCCATTTTAAACAATTCTTGAAACCAACTTGTTTTCATTTTCAAATTCTTTATTTGAAACAAAGAACTTTCTCTTTTCTTGAACAAAGAAGTTGCATCAAGCTTTCATCGCTCTCCCTCCTTGTGGATACGACCTGTATAGCCACTTTGCTACTACAGAAGATCGCAATAGCAGTAACATCGACCCACACTCCTTTACTTATATTTGTACATGATTTTTACCGATTAAATTTTGGCGCTATTGCTGGAGAGGGAACGCTTTATTGTTCAATACTAAAGATTTTCCTTTGGTCTTCTACGTAGAAGAAGTACCAAGGAGCTCATTATCACGGGAAGCGAAAGTGGCCGTGTGCCATTCCAGAGTGGAGAGGAGGAGAGAGAGATTGAGAGGAGATCTAATTTTTGGGGTTTTTAGGACTTTGGCCATGGAGAAATCTCCTCTAAGGAGAGGATAAAGAAGATGAACTCTCATTTGGACCCTTTTAAGTTCCATACTCCCATAATTTTACAAGTTTACCATTCTTTTTTAATCCATGTGTCCAATCCCCAAATCAAGAAGATCTACACCTTTGATCTCCCCTCCCATGTACACCTACTCCCTCCACTAACGAAAAAAAATATATAAAAATTTCTCATGGTTGTGTTTTCTTGGTAAATACACATATTTCATGCATTATACTAGTATATCTATACATTGAAGTACTATGTGCACAATAATTATGATGTATATATATTCATACATAACACTTAAAATTTCCAAAATTATTGAAGTTCATTACACATTCAGTTACTATATCAAAAAAATTTCTCATATTCTATATAGTCTTAATAACCCAAGATTTATATTATTAAATCTGGTTTAATAATCCGGGGTGTGGCATGGAGCCCTCGATTCCCTATGCAATCTTATCCTCTTCTTCTTCTTATATCCACAAGCTAGAAACCAAATGTCACCCTGACCTCGGCCTCGGCAACCCCAACCTCGACAACCCAAGCTCCTGCATCCCTGCTGAGTTTTGCTTCCTATTTGGGATGATGAAACAACACAAGAGAAAAATATCATTTTACCTAGAGGCATAAAACATCAATGCATGTGGCATTTTTTTTTACTGTACCCAGGAGTTGGCTAATTCCAGCTTGAAGCTGTTTTAGCAACTCCCAAAAACGAGGATAAATTGCCCTGTTTCAAGGCAACCCCTCTCAGGGCTAAACTCAGCAATTTTCCATTTGTTTGGCAAGATTAGCAAGGATAATAAGAACACAATTCTTGCTAACTCTTTTTACCAAAAAACCTAAAGGGATCATACGAAATAACTTTACACACAAGAGTTAGTGCTATATTGGTGCAAAATTGGTGTAGAGGTAAGGGGGTTGCCTGTAAAAGTAGGAAAAAAGTACTAAAATATTTCTTTTTAAAAATTCTAACGATGCCTTTAGGTTCGTACATTCATTACCTATCAACTATTGTTCAATTTTGGACAATTGGCAAGTGTTAGCTGCAGGAATAAAATACCCGTTGGGCGTGTTGGGACTTTATTGGCGCCTATAGTGGGCTAGACCCAATAAGAATATATGAAAGATCTTATCAGGATAAGATAAAGATAATCTTGATTTGAAATTCAAATTAAGATTGATCTACATCTTGATAGTTGTTGTTAGATTACAACTTTATCTCCAAAGATCTTGTCGGTTGGAGATAAGAATTACAACTATATCTCCTAAGATCTTGTTGATTGGAGATGAGGATTACAATCTTATCTCTTAAGAACTTGTTGGTTGGAGATGAAGATTACAACCCTATCTCCTAACCACTATATAAACCCATAAGAAGTACAATGTGGATTAAAGTTTTTCTTTTACTAAAGAGTACATCTCTTTTCTCTCAATCACAAAGTGATTTTATTGGGTACTTGAACTGTGGATTCAAGGGTGACCGTTCTTGAAACGTCCACCTACCGTCGAAAATCGAGACGTTCATAAGGAGAGGAATTGAACCTACCACTACTGCTACTTCCATCGAGATAATCCTAATCCCTCTCCTTCATATTTCTGTTTATCAAAAATTCCACATTAGCTGGCAACACTAGCTAATTTTTGTTGTCAAATACAATCTGAGGTTGCCTAAAAGACCCATGGATGATTGTTCAATGTTTCATCCTATGAAAATATATAAATAAGATAGTTGTCTATTTTAATTAAAAGATACAATGAAATTAAAAAAACGTCTTATATTTATGAGCCACCATAAGCACATACATGCGAAACATATGTCAAAAACTAATAAATGATAGCCAATTGATCATAGCTTAAATGTCAAGACCATTTTTTTCTCTTGTCGAAGATTGTGAGTTCAAATCTTCTCATATGTAAAAGACGAGAGGATTAAGAGGAATATTACATAATGGTTGGAATTCACCTATGTGTGCTTTAGATATTTCATTGTCCCTTCACTCAGGGATCATGATGTAAGCCTCATGGGCTTTTCTTAAAATAAAATTGAAAAAAGAAAAACGGTAAATGATAACTCTTGTATCCTAACTCCTACGACCAAACTCATAACACCTACTAACTCCTACTTTGGTGACATCGACCAAGAGACATACATGATATCACAAGATAAACTTCGCTAAGAGCATCTCTAAACGATTACAAATCTCCAATTTGCAGCCGCTCCAATAGAACTGCATTTTTTGCTCCTAAATGGAACAACCCTCTAAAACCTTCATATTCGGAGGCTTTCCTCCAATATGAAGGGCCCTCCATTTCACTATTCATCAAAATTTAATTCCTATTTTACCCTTCAACAACATACAACCTTTTACTTATTCCACTTTTATCCTTTTTAATTGAATACTAGTTACTTAAAATAAATATAAATTTAAATCTACTAAATATTTTTTAATGAAAATTATAGCATTGGAAAGTCTCGTAAATCCCTTCAAAATGAGACAAATATTGAATAATATTGATTGAAACATAAAACTGCAAGTCATCAAGTAATTGGAAATGATAATATATTCGAAAATTAGACGGAAAATAAACACACTACATTGAAATATATCGAAACTTTAAGAAAAAATTACATCACTTCATTGCTGCGTCTTTCCCACAAATGTTCAATTAATGTATTCGAAGAGCAAAATGAGCTTCTCTGTCTTTGAACTTCTTATGTCGAGTAAGGAACTGTCGGAATCGTTCGTTTCTTTTATCTCCATGTCTTCAAATATTTAGAATTGATGGTGGAGTAGAAATGACAACATCTTCTTGTCGTCGCATTCATCCTCGATAATCATATTGTGCATTATATGAAAGCAGTCATGATATCATGCAAAGTTTATTTATCTCAAAACATGATGCCCCTTGATGATAGCAAACGTGACTGAAGAACACCAAATGCCCGCTCCACATCTTTTCGACATGCTTTTTGCATCATTGCAAAATTTGTTTCTTTTTATCTTCGGATTGGGAAATAGTTAAAACAAACGTTGACTATTTCTATTTATGTACTTTTCCATTCCTTATATTTTCTCTGGGATGACCCGGACGGATTAAATATATCAATGTCTGCTTATTTCATTCTGAATGTCTAGTTTATAGTATATAATATGTTAATATTAATTATATTATATATTATATTATTAAATTATTATTTTTATTTTTGATTTTTTTTAAAAACAAGTAAAAGAAATGAAACAAGTAAAAGAAATGTAAAAGAAGAAAAATTGGTATGGAGTTTTAAATGGAGGGGTGTGGTTGGAGTTCAACTCCTCCATTTAAGCAAATTCCATAAAATCTTCTCATATGTAACAGACAAGAGGATTAAAAGGAATATTACATAATTGATGGATTTCACGTGCGTGCACTAGATATTTTGTTGTCCCTTCTCTCCGGGATCATAATGTAAGCCTTATGGCTTTTCTTAAAATAAAATTAAAAAAGGGTAAATGATAACTCCTGTATCCTAACTCCACAATCAAATTCATAACACCAACTAACTCCTACTTTAGTGGCATCAGAAGAGAGACACAGTGTAAGATCTCTATTCTATAATACCATGTTAATAATAAATAATAGTATGTTTAAAGTGTTACATGTATTTTGTATTGGTTATTACTTATTACCCTTATTATAAATACCTATTATTATTATTGTTGTTCATATTCTGTTATTGTGATTTGCATTTTCTATTTTTTCAAGCCCAAACCTTTGAGCCCAAACATAGAGGCCCAAAACTCATAAACCAATCCTATATTTGTAGCGCCCCGATCCTGCGAATACGGGCATGCTACGATGACGTACATACTTAGGGAGAATATACCCTCGCATTACATACGCTAAACCTCAGTACAAAGAATAAACACAATATACAGAATAATTTCAGCATAATAAGTACAAGAATACCTGCAAAATGTATTACAATGGGGTTACCTTTATGATATTATATAAAACATGATTAAAACAATAATTATTACTCGGGGAGTGATATATATATATAATATATATATTATATATTATATATATATATATATATATATTATATATATATATATATATATAGATATATATATATATATGTATGTATGTGTAATATTGGTTAAGATATATAATTTAATTATACGTTAATGAAGTCAGTTATATTATTAACATATATCAAGTCTTGCTTCTATTATATTTATTATTTATACTATTAGTACAGTAACATGACAGTATAGTGATGATAAATATGAACATTTACGTATGAAATAAGCAGAAGTAATCCCAGTATAGTATAAATGTGTCTACTGAGAATACATGGAACAAAGAGTATATGAGATGCAGTGTATTCGTGTACATGAATAGCGTGTTTGTGAACAATATAGGAAATGCAAAGTATACATGTGACATAATGGTAAATAAGATAGCAGAAAGTGTAACAAGTATATATGGATAATAATATACATGTATCGAGCATGTCATGTGCTTTATACAATAATAATAATCAGTATTGCTTGGTACTTTAATCAATCTCTTCCAGTGTCCCATACCACTGGCAGTTCATATCGGAGCCCGTACTCTAGACGAACCCATCCGAATATGGCATACATGTACCATCATCCAACGAGAGAATGACCAAATAACAAGCGTTCCCGATGTCACTATTATTTATACTATTTTATTTTGTTAATTGAAAACTCAAAGGTCAAGGGGCTCTAATCGGGTAAGTGTATCCCGTACATACCCAGGATCACAGCCTGCCATAATTTCCCCTAGTTGCTGAAGACCAAAGGACTGCCCGCTAGGGTGAACATAAACATGATGCTCCAGGAACATGTAAGCATATATATACATGTGGTAGTCAGCACTACGTTGTCCCTCGCGGAAGAACGAATATGGATCCAATGACATCCACCCAATAAGAACTAGTCAACCGTCAAGTCTCCCCCATCTCCATGACATATTTATTATATTAACCTACGCAGTGTATTAGGAATAAGAACAATGCATGGTACTTGTAATACGATAATAGGACATGAACTTTTTTGATATCATGAACAAGATAACGAGAATGGAAACAAGAGATGTGGGATTCTAGAGGTGGCCCCCGTGGTTTAAATCCATGTGGTACTTAGTTTCACACATCACATATTAACAACACTTATGTCCAGTAACAGGAGTATCATATGAAATCACCTAGAGGGGGTGAATAGGTGATAAGCTAATCTAATGATGAATTAATGCGGAATTTAAAACTATTTATGCAAACTAAAAACTAATAAGCTAAACATACCAAGTATAACACAAGAGTGTAGCCGAATTCCCGGTGAAGGGCTCTGAACTATCTTCTCAAGATTCCTCTAGATAAGAGTTGAGGTGCCACTATGGCTCTCTTGGTTGAATACAAGTGTGAGCAAACAATCTCCAAGCATATATCAATATAAGCACAAGTATATCAAGCAAGTAATGAATATGAACAATAAGAGCATGCAAGATATAAACACAAGTGAGAGATAGAGAGATAGAGCAATCGCAAACACGGGAGATTTATTTCAAGGTTCGAGCACCCTTAATCTACGTCCCCGCCTTCAACACAAAGAAGGATTTTCACTAGAATAGATCCTACAGGATCACTCGGTGCCGCAACACCTACAACGAGTTCACACTAGAACTCCTTGGACTCACTAGTCCCTCTCTTATTCCCGCAAGAACTACACATACAAGCACACTAGCTTGCCGAGGCCGCATCTCTACACTGAGCTCCACAAGAACTCGAAACAACACGAACCCGCAAGTTCACCTCCTCAAATACAAAGATGAAACACTTTGGTGACTTAACACTTTGATCACCTAAAACTCTCTCACAACAAAGATCCCTATAGGATTGATGTAGTAATGGATAGCTCAAGTATGTGTGAGAAAAACTTGGATAGAATTTATGGTGAAAAACTCAGAAATCTCTTTTTCAAAGCACTCTTGAAAAACTCTCCTTTGATATGGAAGTATTTGGCTCTAAAACAATTGGAGATAAACACTTAAAAAGGTAGGAAAAACTAGCTTGAAACCCACTTCAAATCGTGTTTTAAACAGCCCAAAACAACCCCATATAAATAGGCTCCCAAAACTAGCCGTTGGGGACAACTCAGCAGAACTTTCTGCTGTCGGTCGACCGGCAAACGGTCAGAGTTCTGACCGTTGTGACGGTCGACCGAGGCCTGGATATAAAGAGCAGAAGCTCTCTACGGGTCGACCGCCCGGTCAACCGGAGCCAGATACAGAGAGCAGAACTCTCTTGCGGTCGACCGGGTCGGTCGACCGGCCTCCAGCCAAACAGGGCTGTGCACATTTGTGCACATTGGTCAACCGCCCGGTCTACCGGCAACACAGGCTTTAGGGATTTAAAACTCGGTCTTTTTACCTTCAATAAAATCCCATAAATTCTCATAAATTCTACAAAAATAAGTTCATTGATATACTTTGATATACAAACATGTTTGATTAAATCAAAACATATTACAAACATTTTGAACTCTTTTTGTGATATGGAAATTTTGGCTTAAACAAAAAATCTGTATTTTGCAAAAACTATCTCCAAATTGAAAAATGATTTTTTCAAAACTTCTCCAAATACAAAAACAAGATATTTTAAATGCTTTTGAAGCTTAGTGTGTATGAATATGATCCACTACACATATATGATGAAATATCTATGTTTTAGACAATAAGCTCTAAAATAAGTTTTGATAAAACACATGTATATTTGAAGCTTAGAAACCAAACCGGTATTTTCTAAACAAAAACTCTTTTATGAAAACACATATAAATCTGTGTGTGAGTGTATATGAACTTGAGCAATCCACCAACTAATCTATCCACATTTTATCTAAAAATAAAATCTTGACACTTACAAATATGACACAAGTCTTCTTGGAAATCTTCTCTTTGAAAATCTTCTTCTCCTTTTTGATTTGGTCCAAACCTTGATCCAATGAGTTAGACTCCTCTTGAGTACTTGATGCAATCTTGATGCGCGAGCTCTTGAATCAACATGTGCTAACTTCAAATCTTGACTTTAAATCCTTTGTTAAAGCTAAATACCAACTAAGATCTTGATCAAATATCTTAGACTAATTAAACACAAGATCATTAGTATTATAAACTACATGAGTTAATCATCATCAAAACTAGAGCAATGGGCCTTCGGGCCAACAATCTCCCCTTTTTTGATGATGACAAAACTCATGGAGTTATATATGCATGGATTAAAGATAATCTTCATAGAAGCCCCCTTAACTCATGCATAACAATAAACAAATAGATATTCAATGAAGTACATAAAACTAAACAAATATATATGCATAAATAAGGTAAGAGAAACATGCATAAATCAAAATTTCTTCTCCCAAAAACCTTCTCCCCCTTTTTGTATAAACTTTCAAAATCCTTCTCCCCCTTTTTGTATAAACTTTCAAAATCCTTCTCCCTTTTTTTGTATAAACATAAAATGCATAAACTCAATATATACATAAACTCAATTGCTAAATATGCATATATAAACTCAAAATCATTCTCCCCTTTTTGTCAATCATCAACAAAGGGGTGAAAAATAAATCAACAATAAGGATATATATGCGATATACATTTATGAAGAGGAAGACGGTAAGTTAGCTCCCTGCATACATGCATTACATGAAGAAGGGATGACAAAACCCTAACGCACATAAGCATAATATATAATGCATAAGTGGAGATGTTAAGCTCCCCCTACACACGTGTACCACATAAAGAAGAGATGTCATGCTCCTCAATATAAGATACACTCAACATGAATATATATATAGAAGAGATATTAAACTCCCCTTGTATATAGGCAATACATATCAAAATATTTTTAACACAAATTTGATAATACTTAAAGCAATAAAACAAATTTTGAGATACCACTTGTAAATAAAAAACTTTAAGATACTAATAAAGGGAAAACATTTTGTATTTTTGATATGAATAGAAATATATAGTAAAATTTGATGCCAAATAAAATGTTAATTGAAATACCAATTGAAATCTATTATAAATTTTGATACCAAATAAAATGTCAATTGAAATACCAATTGAAAATAATGCATAAGCTTATAAAGATACCAATTTATTTTTAATTTTAATTCAAGCTTAGGATAAACATAATTTGTGCTTTAAACATGTAATGGATATTGTAGATCAAGCACAATCAAAACATATATATATATATATATATATATATATATATATATATATATATATATATATATATATATATATATATATATATGTATGTATGTATGTATGTATGTATGTATGTATGTATGTATGTATGTATGTATGTATGAAAAAGAAAATACCAATTGAAATTGATATTATTTGAGATTTTGAGACATACATATATAGAAAATAAATATGAGTATACAAAAACAGAATTCCATGAAGAACATGTGCATAACTCATACCTATCCACCCTATTCATGCACATGATAAAAGATTTTCAAATAGAGCATACAAGGCATGGTCGCCCATCCAACCGCCCTTAAAGAGTAGAAGTTTACAAAAATGAGATTTGAAAATAGTTGTATTTTGAAAACACTACCAAATGAAGAATAAATAACTAGTTAAAGTAATTTTTGAGAAACTAGTTAAAGACCCTTCAAAACATCAAACCAAATCATATATCCCATGAAACATGCTAAAAACACAGAAATTGACACTCAAAATCTATAAAGCTCAAAAATTCTCATGAAAACAATGTCATGAGTAAACAAATAAAATGTGAATGCACAAGAATCACGTAAATAGCATTTTTATGAAAATGATCAATAAAGCTCAAAATAAACATAAATATCTTTTATCAAAAGCACAAAAATGTATTTTTCATTAAAATCAAACTTCAAAGGTATATGTATGTTTTATCCAAAACTAAAAATATACATACATATCCTAAACACAAAGAGTCTATAATATAATTTGCATGAAGGCAAGAGACTCAATGGTATACATGTATATTTATTAGTTTTAGACAAGAATAACATATACATGAAGTAAAACATGCATAAGAATAGGGAAAATAAGTTAAATGCACGAATCATCAAAACTAGGCTATACAAATGAGCAATTAAGTACAAACATACAATAATCAAATGTGGCTCACTAGTTGTACGAGTATATGCACGAGTTTTAATGAAAATTTACATTTAAACATGTAATCAAAACATGAAGTGCAAAACCATAAAGAAACATGATTATTAAGGTAAATGCACATATTTTTAGAGTAATGATATATACAATAGCTAAACTAAAGTGAGAACACAAAATATGAATCTATATGAACATGGGTGTATCTCAATACTATACATGTATGTCATATGTCTAAATAACATGGCATTTAATAACAATAATGAAAAACATGCTAAAGATCAATAATCTAAAAGCATGTAAACAAATAAGGAGTTAGAGATAGTTTAGGGCACATCTCTATATCTCCAAACTACGGTGGTCCTCCTACCAAACTTCCTTGATAGTGATGCATCAATTGTATGTCCATCTAGCCCATGCATTCACCACCAAGGCATCAATTCTCTCACGTCATGTGAGAGCCCACACCTACATCAACACAAGAGGTAGGAATTTTGGTACCCATTTTCTCTTGGGTCCACGAGGATTAGCATTATTCGGAACCCAAACATTTTTATTAGCAAAATTAATATGATTTATCTTATCAAGATAAAACTTTGCTAAATGGCCTTTGCGGCCGCAATGTGTACATTTGTACACTCTAGTATGCACATGAGAATGGGTGTGATCATGATGTGCAAAGTGTGCATATGTGTGTCGTGAGTGATGTGCATGTACATGTGGAGCTTGTTTCTTTTAAAACAAGGTTTCCAATTTATTATGATTAATGCACAATTGCTCAAGGTTGAGCTTAAACAATCTATTCTATTTTTCAAAAATTGAATCTCATTTTTATCAATGGTTGCATGAAGAGCATGGCAAGTATGAGAATCAACAACCCTTCTTTTTAGAAATATTTTCCTTTTCTTTTGAAATAAATTTTCTTTTTAAGAGTTGTTTTCTTCCAAAATAATTTCTTTTCTTTTTTCACCAAAATAACTTTATTTTTCAAAGAAGTATTTCCTTCACAAAGATCATTTAATTTAGAAGACAAAGAAATATTATCCTTTTTCAACATATCATTTTCTTTTGAAATACATGCAAATTTATTTTTAAGAGAGTCATTTTCTTTAACAAAGAAGTGTTGTTCTTTTTCAATTTATTATTATCCTTTTTAAGCAAATCATATTTTTTAAGAAGTTGTTGACAAAATGAAGTAAGCTCATCATAAGACATGTCAACATCCTAATCAAGTTCGGATTCGGAGTTTACCTCAAGGGGATTATCCCTTTGGACCATGTAGCACAAGTTGAAAACATCACTTCCATCATCCGAGTCACTCCCCGTATAATATTGCTTTTGTTCGCCAAGGGAGACTATAGTGTTCCATACTACAAAAGCCGAATCAAAATTAGCAACCTTAAATAAATATTCATCATTTAGGGTACTCTTTAAAGCATGAAGGCCTTTTGTATTAGCCTTAAGATTTTTGCCCTTTAAACAATACGAATCTTTAATAGTGGCAAAATAAACATGAATACCTAGGGCTTTGAGGTACATTGACATCTTAACTTTCCAAGTTTGGATGTTAAGAATATCAAAAGTGGGAGGTGACATGAAATCCATGTGTGGTAAATATTGTGATTAGCAAAAAATAAGGATTTTAACTCTAGGTTGTTAGACCCAAATCAAGAGCACCAAGCTCTGATACCAATTGAAATCACTTAGAGGGGGTGAAAGGTGATAAGCTAATCTATTGATGAATTAATGCGGAATTTAAAACTATTTATGCAAACTAAAAACTAATAAGCTAAATACACAAGTAAAACACGAGAGTGTAGCCGAATTCCCGGTGAAGAGATTTGGACTATCTCCTCAAGATTCTTCTAGATAAGAGTTAAGGTGCCGCCATGGCTCTCTTGGTTGAATAGAAGTGTGAGCAAACAATCCCCAAGCATATATTAATATAAGTACAAGTATATCAAGCAGGTAATGAATATGAACAATAAGAGCATGCAAGATATAAACACAAGTGAGAGATAGAGAGAGAGCAATCGCAAACACGGGAGATTTGTTTTGAGGTTCGAGCACCCTTATTCTACGTCCCCGCCTTCAACACTATGAAGGATTTCCACTAGAATCGATCCCACCAGATCACTCAGTGCCGCAACACCTATAACGAGTTCACACTAGAATTCCTTGGACTCACTAGTCCCTCTCTTGTTCCCACAAGAACTACACACGCAAGCACACTAGCTTGCCGAGGCCGCACCTCTACACCGAGCTCCCACAAGAACTCGAAACAATACGAACCCGCAAGTTCGCCTCCTCAAATACAAAGATGAAACAGTTGGTGATCTCTACACTTTGATCACCTAAAACTCTCTCACAATAAAGATCCCTATAGGATTGATGTAGCAATGGATAGCTCAAGTATGTGTGAGAAAAACTTGGATAGAATTTGTGGTGAAAAACTCAAGAAATCTCTTTTTCAAAACACTCTTGAAAACTCTCCTTTTTATATAGAAGTATTTGGCTCTAAAAAAGTGGAGATAAACACTTAGAAAGGTAGGAAAAATTAGCTTGAAAACCCACTTCAAATCTTGTTTTAAATAGCCAAAAACAGCCCCATATAAATAGGCTCCAAAATTAGCCGTTGGGGACAACTCAGCAGTTCTACTGTCGGTCGACTGCCCGGTCGACCGACCAATGGTCAGATTTCTGACCGTTGTGCCATCGGTCGACCGGCCGATCGATCGAGGCCTGGATACATAGAGCAGAAGCTCTCTGTCGGTCGACCGTTCAGTCGACCGGGGCCAGATCCAGAGAGCAGAACTCTCTGGCGGTCGACCGGGTCGGTCGACCGGCCCTCCAGCCAAACTGGGTTGTGCACGTTTGTGCACATTGGTCGACCGACCTCTGGCTCGGTCGACCGTGCGGTCGATCGGCAGAAGGCCAGAACACAGGTTTTAGGGATTTAAAACTCGGTCTTTTTACCTTCAATAAAATCTCATAAATTCTCATAACTTCTACAAAAATAAGTTCATTGATATACTTTGATATACAAACATGTTTGATTAAAAATCAAAATATATTAAACATTTTGAACTCTTTTTGTGATATAAAATTTTGGCTTAAACAAAAAATCTGTATTTTCCAAAAACTATCTCCAAATTGAAAAATAATTTTCAAAACTTCTCCAAATATAAAAACAAGATATTTTAAACACTTTTGAAGCTTAGTGTGTATGGATATGATCCACTACACATATATGATGAAATATCTATGTTTTGACAACAAGCTCTAAAATAAGTTTTGATAAAACACATGTATATTTTGAAGCTTAGAAACCAAACCGGTATTTTCTAAACAAAAACTCTTTTATGAAAACACATATAAATCTTATGTGTGAGTGTATATGAACTGTAAGTTCACCTAGAGGGGGGTGAATAGGTGATGGCTAATCTAATGGTCACTTAATGACAAATGATGCGGAATTAAAATCAATATGACCTAAATGAACTTTTACACTAAACACCACGTATAACCAAAGAGTGTTGCCGAATTCCCCGTGAAGGGCTCTGGACAAACTCCTCTAGATTCCCCTTGAATGGGTTGAGGTGCCGCGTTGGCTCTCTTGGTTAAATACAAGTGTTAGCAACACAACCCAAGTAAGTATATCGAAATGAGCACACAAATATATCAAGCATATAAAGATTAACACTATAATTGAATGCAAGATATAAGTAAGGGAGAGAGAGAGGGAGAGAGAGAGAGAGAGAGAGAAGGCAATCGCAAACACAAAGGGTTTGTTTCGAGGTTCGAGCATACTTGCTCTACATCCCCGCCTTCGACACACGAAGGATTTCCACTATGCAAGATCCCAATGGATCTCTCCTCGGTGCCGCAACACCTACAATCCCATGGACTCTCTAGTCCCGTACACACCGCAAGCCCACCGGCTTGCCGAGGCCGCACCTCAAACAATAAGAGTTTGCACCCGAACCCTAAACAACCACGAGCACACTTACCCGTCTCCTCAAAATACAAGAAAAGATCTTTGGTGATCACAACACTTTGATCACCTAACAAAAGCTCTCACAACACAATCCTATGGATAGATTAGGCAATGGATAGCTCAAGTGATTGTGAGAAAAGCAAGGATTGAATCTATGGTGAAAAACTCAAAGAATCACTTTTAAACACTCTTGATAAATTCTTCCCTTTTAGATAGGAAATATTTGCTCTCAAATATGTGGAGAAAACTCTTTTAAAAGAATAAGAAAACTGGCTCAAAGCTCTCCTAAAATCTTGTTACAAAACAATGACCAAACCCCAAATATATAGGCTGTCAAAAACTAGCCGTTGGGGTCTGTCAGGCCTGCCGGTCGACCGGTCGGTCGACCGCCAACGGTCAGAAATCCGACCGTTGGAGCCACGGTCGACCGCCCGGGTCGACCGAGCCACTGGAGCAGAGAGTCGAACTCTCTGTCGGTCGACCCGTACGATCGGCTGAAATTTCCAGAGAGCAGAGCTCTCTGGAGCGGTCGACCGTCCGGTCGGCCGTCCTCCAGTGCACAAAGGCGTGCACGTCTGTGCACGTCGGTCGACCGCGCCAGTCGATCGACTTCAGAGTTAGTCGACTAGCAAGGTAGTAAGTCGACTAGCTGAAGCCTGAAAACAGTTTTTCTGAGATTTAAAAACTAAGTCTTTTGGTTCACATAAAATCCCATAAATACATAGAAATTCTACAAAAATAGTTTTACCAATATACTTTGATATACAAACATGCTTGCACAAAATCAAGGCATGTTATAAAAGATTGGACTATTTTTGTAACTTGGAAATATTGGCTCAAAAATAAAACTGTTTTTCAAAAATATTTTTCCAAAACATGTTTTTTCAAATCTTCATCAAATACAAAAACAATATATACTTTTAAAGCATAGTGTGTATGGATATGATCCACTACACAATCAAGATGAAATATCTATGTTTTTGACAATAAGCATAAACTTGTTTTTTGATTGAAAGATGTAAACATGAATACCAAAGACCAAATAGTATTTTGTCACAAAAAAATCTTTTCTAAACTAAAATTCTTTTATGAAAAGACGACTAAATCAAGAGTGTGTGTGTGTGATTGAGGTACAACCTGCACACAAAATACGGAATTATAGAACTTAAGAAAGAAGATGTGCAAGTGCTCAATTCTTCCGCTATAGCAAGTGGCTATGCGGGTCGTGATCCACAAGGAGGGTTTTGCGATAGAAGCGTTTACGTTCTTTATTGAAATCTTATGAACACAAAACGAGAGTTCTTCTCTGCTTTTAAAGTTAAGAAAAAGAAAAAGAAAGTTAAAAGTTAAAGTTAAGAAGAAAGTGAGAGATGAAGAAGGTGGAAAAAATCAGAAAACGGCGAAAGAAAGCGACTATGTACAAATGAATTGGAAAAAAGAATAAAAACGATTTGGAAGAAGTGGTGTTTGTGATTTAATTTACAGAAATAAAAGAAAAGAATTAAAAACAATTGCTTACCTTCTTTTCGCCAAAAGCTTACCCTGAGTCTTCAGCGACGATTTTACCTTGAAGTGGAGGCATTCAGCGTATAGCCCATAAGATTTGAGCATTGGTCTTCTTCCACATTACATCATCAAGACTACTTCAAGAATGAAATGATACAGAGAGAGACTCTATTCCATCGTCATGAGCTATCGGTGGCACTCGCAACGGCAAGGCTCTTTCGATGCTCTTAGACTCACTTGGAAGACAATTGTAGCAAAAAGAAAAGTAAAATAGAAAAGAAGAAGAAGAAGAAGACTAAAAAGAAGTACATACACATAAAGAACATCGATTCGATTTCATAACAATCAAAGAAAAGAAATAAATCTTACACCGGTGTCACTCCAGCTCAAGCTTCATTCTTGTTCTTCGATGAAAGTCTGATCTCCTCTTCTTTACATAAATGAAAATTACAATTACATGAAAAACAAAAACAAAAACCTAAACTAAGAAATGGAAAAACTAGTCTAAATCCTAACTCTGCATTGGCGTCCCTTTTCAGCACAAAGAATGGCCTTTTATAGGCCAAAAACCCAATCCATAGGATCCCAGGGAGGTCGGGGGAGCAAACGCTCCCCTAACTCCCTAACAATGCCGCGGAAACGCGGCTTTTTGCCGCGTTTCGCGGCCTGGCCACACCCTGTTGGTGGGTCTCCCCGGTTTGGCTTCCTGCTTTTATCTTCAGTTGGTTTCTTCGTTTGAGTCCCAGATTCTGATGAAATGGCCTTTGATTCTTGGCTTTAACCGATCGATTGTGAGAGGATTCTTCTCAACCGGTTTTCAACCTCTTGATTTTGTCCTGATTTCTTGAGTGCGAATTTAATTCTGATTTAATTCAGAATTTTGGTGGGCTTGGGCTCATTTCTCTTCATCTCCTTAAAGATTGGGCCTGCAAATAAATTAAGCAATTAATTAGGACAATGCAGGCTTTTATTCTATAATAAGTATGGAAATATGATATTTAAATATGCAACATTAGCGACCAATCAGTGTGATCTATACTTGAGCAATCCACCACTATTCTATCCTTTACATTTTATCTAAAACATAAAAATCTTATACCTAGACACAAGTCTTCATCTTGAAGTCTTCCCTTGAAGTCTTCTCATCTTCTTGACTTGGTCCAAGCTTGATCCAAAAGCTCCTTGGATCACACCGTGCTAGCTCAAAATCTTGACATTTTATCCTTTGTTGAGCAATGCACCTACTAAGATCTTGATAATGAATCTGTCACTAATTAAACACAAGATCATTAGTAAACATAACTTCATGAGTTGATCATCATGAAAACTAGGGTGATAGGCCTTTGGGCCAACAATCTCCCCTTTTTGATGATAACAAAACTCATGAAGTTATATATGCATGGATTAAAGTAAAGCTTCAAAGAAGCTCCCCCTTAACTCATGCATAACAAATAAACAATAATATATGCAATGAAAGCACATGAATATGTATGCAAGTATTCTTTTTCTCCTAGTTGCAATACAAAACATATATGCATAACTAACAAGAAAGACAAATACTTCTCCCCCTTAAGCAATGAAAACATGCAATAAAAACACTCAAATACTTCTCCCCCTTTTTGTCAATCATCAACAAAGGGTTCAAAGTAAAATAAGTCAAACAAATCTTCTCCCCCTTTTTGTCAAAAACAAAAAAATCAAGAAGGGGTAAAATCAAATCGATCAATAGAAATTATATGCGATATACATTCATGAAGAGGAAGACGCTAAGTTAACTTCCCTACACATATGCATTACATGAAGAAGGGATGATAAGCCCCAATTCACATAACACATATTATGTAATGCATAAGAGGAGATGTGAAGCTCCCCCTACACACGTGTATCACATAAAGAAGAGATGTTAAGCTCCTCAATACACAAAACACTCAACATGAATCTATATGTAGAAGAGATGTTAATGTTGGAACCTATTTCGATGAAGACGTTCGTGAAGATTAATTCATTGGAGCTCTTACACATGACGAATCAAGAGTCCGACATGATCAAGATGTGCCAAGAAGAGTTGATAGAGTGTGGGTTGTAAATGTGGAATAGCATGTAAAATCCTTGACACAAACACACACTTCATTGGTCCATTAGTTGACTTGAAGTCTTTTATAAGTCGACTAACCCATTGACTAGTCGACTTACTCCAAACCCAAGTCGACTAATTCTGTGTCAAATATCTGACCCAACTCTCTGTTTGATAATTAGTCGATCGACAGTAAACCAAGTCGACTAATATCATTTTGTAGTCGACTTATAGAATTCCCCTAGTCGACTAATCCTTGACCCAGTCGACTATAAAGCAGTTGCAGTCGACTTGAAGTAGTTATTCTGAAACTGTTCTTCCAACGGCCACTGACCTAGTCGACTAATAGCTAAACCTAGTCGACTAATAGAAGGAATTTTGCCTAGGTTAGTCGACTAACTCCATGGGCAAGTCGACTAATAGGCAGTTCTGACTGTTGGACAGTTTTCATTATCTGGTCTTTTGTGCAACTGTTTTCAACGTTCCTTTGATTCAAAATGCACCTGTAACTACCCTAACTTACCCTAATCTTCAGCTATATAAGGGGTAGTTAGTCCAAAGACCATTTACCAAGATTTTCCATCAGTTTTCCAAAAGTCAAAATCCAGAAAACCTGAAAACTGATTTCTAACTTCAATTCTTCACCAAAAGACAATTCCTATTGTGAAGTTCTCTGAAGTTCTTGTTTCCTATACTGAACCTTGTCCACATACACATTCAGTACCAAGGCTTATAGGATAAAAGAGTTGTAATTCTCAAAGTGTTCATTGTACACGGGAGGCTTCTTGGTTGAAGAGGCAAGTTGTACAAGGTGACCATTGTACACGGGAGGCTTCTTGGTTGAAGAGGCAGTTGTACAAAGGTAAAAGGTGTTCTCTTGGTGGAAGAGAAGGTGTACACATTTGGAGAAGGGGATTCGACAAGTGGTGTACATGTTGTATTGATTTTGGGTGGCAAGATCAAGGTTAAAGGAAAATCTCAAGCGGGTGACTTGGGGACTGGATGTAGGTCACAAGGACCGAACCAGGATAAATCTCTTGTTTGCGTTTGTCAATTTCTGAGATTGTTTTCCTTTACATGCAAGTTATTTGTTTTATTTATTTGCCTAACGATTAATCCTTCTTGTCTAGTGTTTGTGTTGACTTGTGTTGTATTTTAGATCATTGTTGCCTACAAGAGATAATTCCGCAATTAGTCCTTATCTCAACTATCCAACAATTGGTATCAGAGCCCGGCACCAACATCAAGGTTCAAGGCAACAACCGGCGTACACGCTCTGATCCTACATTTGGTATCAAAGCGAGGGCGGATATGTAATACCCAGTTCCCGGAATACGTACTTAGTTGCGTATTCAGTTTTTCGATCGTATTTTTCGATTTACTTCTTGTATTTGACCGATTTTAGTTTTAAATATCATTTTCTAATATTTTATATTTTCTAGGATTTTCTGGAATTTCTCGAATTAAATGAAAATCTTCAAAACCGGTGTCGACCAGTACCGCTGATCGATTCCCGGATTTTTAATTTACAGACAGATTGGAATTTCTCGAAGAGTCTTTAGACATTTCCTCTTAGAATCATATTTCCTACCTAAATACTTTTTCTGAGGATTTTATGAATTTATGAAAATTCCACCGGAGTCGGTATCGGCCAGTATCCGGGATTTTTAATTTCAAAACGATAAATTATTTCTTCAAACGAATTTCACCATGAGTCTTAGAATATTATTCTTGATTTTGGTAAATTTTGCGAATCGTTCCGAGATACTTGATTTCGGGACGATTTCGGTATTTTTCGAAATGTTTTCCGCATCCACGACTCAAACCGGGAATCAGCCTTTTCAACAGTTTCACTTTCGAGTCCAAGAAAATATCTTCCCTTTTAATTTCTTTTCCTTTTTCCTTTTTCTTTCTTTCTTTTCCTTCCACCACAATTTACAAACTTCTCCAATCTTCTCCAACTTTCCACCACAAATATCTCTTCAAAATATCTCCACCACAAACAAAATATCCAACCTCTCAAGCTCTCTCTCTCTCTTCCATGGCCGGCCATGAGTGGCCAAGAGAAACACCTCACCCCTTTTATTTACACAAAACCCCCTCCCTAAATTCTTTTTACATCTCCTTCATACTTCATTCAACTATAAAAGGTTTTCTTCCTTCTTTTCTTTTCATTATCTTCATTCTCCACCAAGAAAGCCTTCACCCTCACCAATTCCTCCTTCATCTCAACCACAACCACAACCACTACAACCTCCTACCTCCATCTTCTTCCTCCTTCAACTCCATTAAACCAACTACAAACCACAAACCACCACCAAAGCCTTTACCTTCTCCAACAACAACCACCACTCCATCATTTTCTTGAAGGCCGGCCACCTCCTTTGGATTAGGGGCCGCGCTCCTCTTCATCATCGGCAAGACCTTAGGCCGGTACCCTCCTTTTGGATTGGGGCCGAGCTTTCTTCGTCGGTAATATCACCGTAGATCATTCCGGTAATCGTTCGCGATTATTCCGGTGATCGTTTTAGTGATATTCGGCGACAACGATCATTTCGGACGCCTAAAGCTTCAAGTATCGGTTTAGGCGAGTAACTTTACTCGCCAAGACATGGACTTGTAAACTCATTTTTATTATTGTATTTTATGTCGTGCGGTGTGGCTGTACTGTTAGACGCGGAGTTACCTCCTGCGTCTAGGCATTTCCTTAACGCGGCCTTCGCGTTATTGTATCGATGCGACGCAAAGCTAAAGCTCGCGTCTGTGTTCTATTATATTGACATGACGCGGAGTTATACTCACGTCCGCGTTCTCCTCATGCCCTGATTTAAACGCAGGTCACGAGCCTCGCGTTTTGATACCTTCGTGACGCGATCCCCGCGTCTGAGAGCCCCGCGTCTGCTACTTTCGCGTCTGCTATGCCCATGTCGATGTTCTTCTTGCATTAACGCGACGCAGAACCCATGTCCGTGTCCGCGTTCACCTCGCGTCCTGACTTGAATGCAGACCTCGCGTTTGCGGCACCTTTGCGACGCGAACCCCGCGTCTGCTATTTTCGCGTCTGCTACTCCCAGACGAATATCACCTCTTGCCATGCTATCTCTTGACACCAGGCATGATACACTTGACTCTTATAATTATCACGATAATGGGAATGATAACCGGACATCATGCTTTACCAACTTGATTTACATGATAGTACGATTGTACTCCTGATATTCCTGACTTGCTCCTGCTCATTCCCGAAATCTGATAATTATCTAAAGAACTCGTAAAATGAGACAACTTGCATCGGGTCGGGGGAAATATGCGGCTATCAATATATGTTCGTGTTTACAGTGGTATTAGGTATGTTGTGCAACTAAACTATCCGGTCTGACCTGTGGGCCTCCAGGCGACCGAGGGGAGTGCTGGCTCCCTCTTCCTGATACCATCATGATAAAGGGCATACATAAGTCCCTCCTGATAGGCCTTGCGGCTGGTTCCGTCACCAAGCAACGGAACACCCTGGACCGTGGTCCCGGGCAAGCACGGGACCCACTGTAAACATAGTTCATTGATACCCCCGCTGGTTTCCAATAACAACCTTGCTTTACTCGGATATGGATCTATGTGCGCTGGGACGCTAGTTCACATAGCTAGATATCAAAGTAAGACAAGTAATAATAATAAAAGACGCTAACTGTGGATCCGTTGTACACGCCTGGATTACGGGGACATGAGATAAAGGTATATAGATGAGGGTTTCCTTGTTTGGATTATTCCTTCGAGGTACTAGTCTCATAGAGCCGTAACCTAAACTTGTACAACGTCTTTTCAACTCTAAATTGTTGTGCTTCCATTACTTGCTGGCTGAATATTTATTATACTGTTCCAACTCTCCTGCTCTTGTCTCTTTGCCACTCGGCTGTAACCTGATCATTTGTTTGGGAGGTCCTGACTCCCTTGAATTTGTATGTTCAGGTTCCGGAGCTTGGATTGAAGTGGAGCCGTCCACAGAAGATCAAGCTTTCCTTGTTGAGCAGGCCGACTAGTTCGGTTTCTCTCGTGCCAGACTTTTCTCTTCGACTCACGGGATCCTCGTCCAACTCGTGAGCATCTTGTGTTCATATTGTAAATCGTACTTTTGGACATGGTTGTGATATAAGACACATGTATTGTGTAATAGTATATCATATCCTGTGATAACTTTGTAATTTGTACTTCTTAAGTTGGCATATGAATGAATACCACGCTTTGTAGTACTCTGATTCTTGCTTGTACTAATGCTTAGCGTATATACGTGAGGGTATTTCTGACCTGCGTATATACGTCGCAGTGACGTCCCCCATACCGTGGAATCGGGGCGTTACAGGATACAAGTCAACAACAAGGATGGCAACGGAGTTCTCATCATCTCAGTTCAAAGAAGGACATTCTACACAACGTCCACCGCTATTTGACGGAACCAACTACAACTATTGGAAGTGTAGAATGAAGATATACTTGCAGTCACTCAACTACGACCTTTGGAACATCGTAGAAGCATCATACACCAAGCCTACAACCAACTACAACGCTTGGAGTGAAGATCAAAAGAAAAACGCGAACCTTGACGCCAAAGCGATGAATGCTCTATTCTGTGCCCTTACCAAAGAAGAGTTCAACCGTGTTTCAACAGCAACTTCTGCACATCAAATATGGCATACTCTTCAGGTAACACACGAAGGCACTAGTAAAGTTAAGGAATCTAAAATATCTGTTCTTGTCCATAGGTTGAGTTATTTAAAATGGAGGAGAATGAAACCATATCCGAAATGGTTACAAGATTCACCGACATCACCAATACTCTTGCATCCTTGGAAAGGACTACACCCAAGTTGAAAGAGTTCGAAAGATCCTTCGTGCACTCACACCAGAATGGGAGAAAAAGACAACCGCCATTGAAGAGGCGAATGATCTCTCAACTATGACATTAGAAAAACCTAATCGGTAATCTAATGGCATATGAAGTGCAGTTAGAAGAAAGAAAGAAGGACCAAGAAAGACAACACCGCTCAAAGAAGAAAGAACTCGCCTTCCATGCATCTTCCGACACGGACAATGATGACGAAGAGGGAGATGGCAATGCTCTCAAAGAAGTTCAGGAAATTTCTTAAGCAAGGTAAATTCAAGTGTTTTAATTGTGATAAACCAGGACATATGAAGATGGATTGCCCTTTACTCAAGAAGAAAGATAAGTACAAGAGTAAGAAGTTCAGAAAGAAGAAGAACTACGAAGCATCTTCAGAATATAGTGATTCCTCATTTTCTGATAAAGAAGAATCCACTGAACATGTTAACTTATGTTACATGCCATAGAAGATGAAGAGGTATCGTTTTCTGAACTCTCTGATGCATTTAATGAGTTATTTATGAATCTGAAAAATGAAAAACTGAAAAACAGATTTTTGTTAAAAGAAAATGAGAAACTTTTACAGGAAAATTCTGTTTATGCATTACAATGTTCTTCTATAAATTCTCAACAAGATGAAACTGAAAATGTCATATCATCTTTGAAAATTGAAAATGAGAAGTTTATAAAAGAAAACATTTTTCTGAAAATGGAAACTAAGTCTTTGAATGATAGAATTTCAATATTAGATAAAGACATGTTAGTTTTCAAAAAGAAATATGAAGATCTTATGCAAAATGTGACTAAGTTTAATAAAGGAAAAGAAAATTTGAATGCTTTATTATCTTTACAGAAATTGTCACATGATAATCATGGTATTGGATTTATTGCAAAATCTTCATGTTATAGTAATCCATATAGTTCTTTTGTAAAAAGAAAGCCTAAGAAAAATAAGTTTATATGGATTCCTAAAAATTTAAATTTTCATGATAAAAATACATATATTGCATCATATATTCATGATATTTGTGATTCTTGCAACTATGTGTATATTAACAGGTGGAAACCAAATTCTAAATGGATTTGGAGTCCTAAAGGTTAAAATGATCTTTTATGTTTGGTACCAACTAACGTTTATCTTGCAGGTACCATATAAAAAAAAATTTGATAAAGATCAACTATGTATATATGTACTAATATATTTGTTGCAGGGGGAGAACAAAATATTTCTCTATCTGTTATAACCCATTTCTGCAGGGGGAGGAAAAAGATAACATATTTTCTGCAGGGGGAGGACTTGTGCACACAAAGCGTCGTCATCAAAAAGGGGGAGAATGTTGGAACCTATTTCGATGAAGACGTTCGTGAAGATCAATTCATTTGGAGCTCTTACACATGACGAATCAAGAGTCCGACATGATCAAGATGTGCCAAGAAGAGTTGATAGAGTGTGGGTTGTAAATGTGGAATAGCATGTAAAAGCCTTGACACAAACACACACTTCATTGGTCCATTAGTCGACTTGAAGTCTTTTATAAGTCGACTAACCCATTGACTAGTCGACTTACTCCAAACCCAAGTCGACTAATTCTGTGTCAAATATCTGACCCAACTCTCTGTTTGATAATTAGTCGACCGACAGTAAACCAAGTCGACTAATATCATTTTGTAGTCGACTTATAGAATTCCCCTAGTCGACTAATCCTTGACCCAGTCGACTATAAAGCAGTTGCAGTCGACTTGAAGTAGTTATTCTGAAACTGTTCTTCTAACGGCCACTGACCTAGTCGACTAATAGCTAAACCTAGTCGACTAATAGAAGGAATTTTGCCTAGGTTAGTCGACTAACTCCATGGGCAAGTCGACTAATAGGCAGTTCTGACTGTTGGACAGTTTTCATTATCTGGTCTTTTGTGCAACTGTTTTCAACGTTCCTTTGATTCAAAATGCACCTGTAACTACCCTAACTTACCCTAGTCTTCAGCTATATAAGGGGTAGTTAGTCCAAAGGCCATTTACCAAGATTTTCCATCAGTTTTCCAAAAGTCAAAATCCAGAAAACCTGAAAACTGATTTCTAACTTCAGTTCTTCACCAAAAGACAATTCCTATTGTGAAGTTCTCTGAAGTTCTTGTTTCCTATACTGAACCTTGTCCACATACACATTCAGTACCAAGGCTTATAGGATAAAAAGAGTTGTAATTCTCAAAGTGTTCATTGTACACGGGAGGCTTCTTGGTTGAAGAGGCAAGTTGTACAAGGTGACCATTGTACACGGGAGGCTTCTTGGTTGAAGAGGCAGTTGTACAAAGGTAAAAGGTGTTCTCTTGGTGGAAGAGAAGGTGTACACATTTGGAGAAGGGGATTCGACAAGTGGTGTACATGTTGTATTAATTTTAGGTGGCAAGATCAAGGTTAAAGGAAAATCTCAAGCGGGTGGCTTGGGGACTGGATGTAGGTCACAAGGACCGAACAGGATAAATCTCTTTGTTTGCGTTTGTCAATTTCTGAGATTTGTTTTCCTTTACATGCAAGTTATTTGTTTTATTTATTTGCCTAACGATTAATCCTTCTTGTCTAGTGTTTGTGTTGACTTGTGTTGTATTTTAGATCATTGTTGCCTACAAGAGATACTTCCGCAATTAGTCCTTATCTCAACGATCCAACAGTTAAGCTCTCCTTGCATATAGACAATACAAGTCAAAAATTTTAAGTTTTTCTTTAAAATTTTGAAATTCTTAATAAAACACATTTTGAGATATCAAGTAAACATATATATATTTTTTTTTATATCAATTTTGAAAACATATTGCATAAGCTTTAAGAATTACCAATTGAAAGTTAAATTAAGCTTAGCATATACATTGTGTTTTAAGAACAATTGATTCACTCTCTTAAAGCATAAATAGATCACATATATGTATGAAAAGATAATACCAATAGAAATTGATATAATTTAAATTTGAAAGCATTCATACATACAATCAAAATATGAGTATATAAAAATCATATTGATACCAATTGAAAATATCCAATGATACCAATTGACGAGTAAGCTTATCATATACTCTACCATATGAAGAATTTGCACTAGTTAATATGAAAATATTTAAACTAGTACGGAATCCTTCAAGTAAGGAATAAAGCAAAAATGTCAATTAATCTCAATATTCCTTTAAATCATCACACATTTTTTTATTAAAAACAAAATTTATATTTTAAGATATATGTATGTTTTGACAACACAATAAGTATACATACATATCTCTTAAACACAATTGAGTCCATATAAATAGATTTGCATTAAAGGCAAATGACTCAAGAGGTATACATGTATATCTTAAAGTTTGGCAAAATACACATATACATGAAATGAAAACACATGATCATAAATCAAATCCAAAAAGTGGGAATACAAGTTTAAAGATGTATGGATCATCAAAACTAGGTTATACTAGCACACCTAATGGGCACAAATAAGCAATCAAACCCAATCATATTTAGATTTATTTGTGACCCACAAAATGTTCAAGTATAAATCCTAGTGTTGATAAAAACTAACATTTAAACTAATATTCAATACATGAAGCATCAAATCTTTTAGATCACAAAAGAATTTATCCATATAATTGAAATAAAGTAGGATCATGTGGATAATCTTATAAATTAATAGAAGAATAGAGAACTAGTTTAAATTGATTTTGAATAACTAGTTAAAGATCCTTCAAATAACATCAAATCATATGTTTTTCATAAACATAACTAGACACACAAACATTTAAGCACTCATAGTCCATAAATCTCAAAATTAGCTTGAAAAATAAAAGATGAGTGTTCAAAGGTTATGTAAATGGTATTTTCATGAAAATAGACAATGAAGCTTAAAATAGACATGAAAATTATTTTTATAAAAATTCATATTTTTTTTTTAAATAACTTCAAGGTATATGTATGGTATATCCAAAGCTAACAATATGCATACATATCCCAAGTATAAAAGAGTCTATTAAAAGTATTTGCATGAAAGCAAGAGACTCACGGGTATACATGTATATTTATTAGATTGAATTAAAAATACATATACATGAAGTAAAGCATAAAAATAGGCAAAACATGTATAAAAGAGAATCATCAAAACTAGTCTATACATATGCATATAGTGGATACAAATGAGCATGAAGTTCAAATATATATGAGTCAATTGTAGTTCACTATTCATATATGTATAAATGCAAGTTTGACACATTCTACATCTAAGCATGTAAATACCACATGAAGCACACAAAAATATGAACATCCTATATGATATATGAAATTAAAAGCATGTACATAAAAGTAAGAGTTTAGAGATTGTTACCAACTCTAAAGCTCCTAACATGGTGGTCTTTCCCACCAAAAACTCCTTGATAGCGGTGCTCCAAATATGTGTCCTTTTAGTTCAAATGCACCCACCATCAAGGCACCAAATCTCTCACGTTTTGCGAGAGCCCTCACCTACATCAAATACACAAGGTGGGGGTTTTGGTACCCATATTTTCTTGGGTCCTTTGGGGTTAGTCTTGTAAGGAACCCAAAATCTTTTATTAGCAAAATTTATAGAATTAATCTTATCATAACAAAACTTTGCTAAATGGCCTTTGCGGCCACAATGTGTACATGTATACACCTTAGTATGCTTATGAGTGTGATTGTGATCGTGACGTGCAACATAAGCATATGCATGATGATGATGTGCATGAATGAATGGAGTTTGTTTCTTTGAAAACATAGACTCCAATCTAGTGTGATTGAATGCACAAGAGTTCAAAGTTGAACTCAAATTATTAATTTTATTTTTCAAAACATTTATCTCATTTGTGGTAGCATGTAAAGCATGATGAGATATGGAATCATTTTTCTTGTTCTTTTAGAGACAAAATCTTTTTCTTTTTCTTTTTCAACAAATTTTCTTTTTAAGGACTTATTTTCTTGAAAAACAACTTCCTTTTGTTTTTCCACCAAAGCAATTTTATCTTTCAAAATAGTGTTCCCTTCACATAAATCATTTAATTTAGACATCAAGGAAACATTTTTATTTTCAAAACCTCATTCTCTTTTTCAATGCATGCAACCTTATTTTCTAATGAATCTTTTTCATTAAGCATGCAATCAAATTTCTTTTCAAATTTTTATTATCTTTCTCTAAACATGCAATGTTAGATTTAAATGAATCTTGTTCTATATGCATGCAAGCAATGTTCTTTTTCAAATTTTTATTTTCCTTTTTAATCATGTCATATTTCTCAAGCAATTGTTGACAAAAGGAAGTGAGCTCATCATATGACATGTCTTCATCATCGGATTCGGTGTTTACCTCAAGGGGGTTATCCCCTTGGACCATATAGCATGCATTGGAGGTGTCGCTTCCAACGTCCGAATCACTCCCGGCATAATATAGATCCCTTTCGTCAAGGGAGGTGATGATGTTCTAAGCTACAAAAGCCGAATCAATATTAGAAACCCTAGAAAGATATTCATCATTTAGGGTACATTTAAGAGCATGAAGGGCTTTTGCATTAGCCTCAATGTACTTGCTATTATTAATATATGAATCATTTATGGTAGCAAGATAAACATGAATGCCTAAGGCCTTGAGGTACAATGACATCTTAACCTTCCAAATTTGGATGTTAAGAATGTCATAGGTGGGTGGTGACATGAACTCCATAGTGTGGGTACCAATCTTGTGATTAGCCTACAAATGAGGATCTTTAACTCTAGGTTGTAAGACCCAAATCAAGAGCACTTGGCTCTGATACCAATTGTAAGTTCACCTAGAGGGGGGTGAATAGGTGATGGCTAATCTAATGGTCACTTAAATGATGCGGAATTAAAAACAATTATGACCTAAATGAACTTTTACACTAAACACCACGTATAACCAAAGAGTGTTGCTGAATTCCCTGTGAAGGGCTCTGGACAAACTCCTCTAGATTCCCCTTGAATGGGTTGAGGTGCCGCGTTGGCTCTCTTGTTAAATACAAGTGTTAGCAAATAACCCAAGTAAGTATATCGAAATGAGCACACAAATATATCAAGCATATAAAGATTAACACTATAATTGAATGCAAGATATAAGTAAGGGAGAGAGAGAGAAAAGGCAATCGCAAACACAAAGGGTTTGTTTCGAGGTTCGAGCACACTTGCTCTACATCCCCGCCTTCGACACACGAAGGATTTCCACTATGCAAGATCCCAATGGATCTCTCCTCCGTGCCGCAACACCTACAATTCCACGGACTCTCTAGTCCCGTACACACCGCAAGCCCACCGACTCACCGAGGCCGCACCTCAAACAACAAGAGTTCGCACCCGAACCCTAAACAACCACGAGCACACTTGCCCGTCTCCTCAAAGTACAAGAAAAGATCTTTAGTGATCAAAACACTTTGATCACCTAACAAAAGCTCTCACAACACAATCCTATGGATAGATTAGGCAATGGATAGCTCAAGTGATTGTGAGAAAAGTAAGGATTGAATCTATGGTGAAAAACTCAAAGAATCACTTTTAAACACTCTTGATAAATTCTTCCCTTTAGATAGGAAATATTTGCTCTCAAATATGTGGAGAAAACTCTTTTAAAAGAATAAGAAAAACTGGCTCAAAGCTCTCCTAAAATCTTGTTACAAAACAATGACCAAACCCCCAAATATATAGGCTGTCAAAAACTAGCCGTTGGGGTCTGTCAGGCCTGCCGGTCGACCGGGTCGGTCGACCGCCAACGGTCAGAAATCCGACCGTTGGAGCCACGGTCGACCGCCCGGGTCGACCGAGCCACTGGAGCAGAGAGTCGAACTCTCTGTCGGTCGACCCGTACGTGATTGAGATTTTAGAATTTGTAAATAAGAAGAATGAGTTGTAGAATTCTTAGTCTCAATGCTATCTGCTGCAGCAAGGGCCAAAGCGGGTCGATCTACAGGGAAGGATGCGATGCAAGCTTTTCGGACGATTTCTCTGTATACTTCCAATAAGACAAATGAGAGATTAGGTTTGAGATATATATGATTATAAAGATGTGGTTTTACTGATCTTCTACCACAACCCTTATTGCAAATTAAGGACATTGAACATCATCTTGAAATGTATGAAATTGATCCTAGGTTTATTAAAGAAAATGCAAGCATGAGAAAAAGATTATTCAATCATACTAGTTTGCACTTTTAAACATCCAACAATTTTTTCATCTTAACATCTAAGTACAGCGTAAGAGAAGCTTTACCTTGAAGTTACGTTGTCAAAGTCCTTAAGCATGAAGTGCGAAGAATTATTTTAAAGGTGTAACATAGATCAGAAAGCGAGTCATCAATTTAATCTTCAAGCAATCTACCTTAGACCTAAGGTTTCTAGAAAGTGTTATCAATCCGTTCAATTCTTAATTGCTCTAGGGTTGCTTAAGAATTCAGCAAACCACAATAAAGAGTTAGTTCATCATTATTTTTTATCTTTTCAATTTATCTTTTTTTTAATTTTTTAGTTGAAAAAGAAAGATTGCAAAAGAAAGGAAAACCAAAACAGAGAGAGATTGCAGAGAAAAACTAAATTAAAAGACAATAAAAGAAATGGCAAAGAGGTAACCTTTATTTGATAATGTCCTCCAAATACAAGCTCCTTCTTCACCACAATGTGCTTTAAAGAAAAAATTACAACTTGCAGAAATTTAAGAAAAAGCTAAAGAAAAACCATAATCTTCTCTGGATGCCCTCTCTGCTGCGCCTGCAGGGGTATTTATAGGTGCAGAAGGTGATAGAGTCCTGATAGAGCCCAGCCACCAAATTTCGTTCGTAATCTCATCTTCTTTGCCGCGGAAACGCGGCTCTGGCCGCGTTTCCGCGGCCATACAGTGGCAGATGGCCACGCGCTTTGGCTCGTGGCTTCTCCTAGTCCGTCCATCTGGGGGTATGCTTCTGGAAGCTGGATCCTGGCTCTTCATTTTGAATTTTCGAGATAACTTAGAAATCAAGTTACCCTAAATCTAAATCCCTTCAAAAACGAATCTCATCCTTGCACTCTTATTTATCCTCATCCACCAAGCATTTAGGGTAGAATAGAATTCTATCCTTTCCCTCTTTGTAGTATTTGCAATTTTTACAATTTGTATTTGCACTTTTGACTTCTTGTAATTGCACTTTTGCACCTGAGCTTGGACTTGAGCTTGGATATGGGCTTTTGGGCTTCATTAAGCTTTAATTCTTTATTTAATTCAATACTCAAGGCCTGCACACATTAAATAACAAAATATTAGTAAATGTCCAGAATTATATGAATAAATATGAAAATGTGATGGTAAATATGATGACAATTATGCATTTTTCACTACCAATCACACCCCCATACTTATCTTTTTGCTCGTCCTCGAGTAAAAATCAAAGAGAAAAAGAAAAATTAATCTAACCTAACTCACTTTCGTAGGAATCACGGTTGCACTTAGCATGTGCAACAAGCCGTTAAACCCCTAGGTTACCCTAGAGGACGAGTGTTGTCTCGTGAGGGTTTTCAGCGGATTACACCCACAAAATCCATAAAAAGGAGAATATTCGAATTATATTTGAAGAGACTAAGTAGTCTATAAGTTTTAGGATTATCATTTTATTCATTCTTAAACTTAGTCTTAATAAAGTGAATTGTTATTTATTTTAGGTAAGGATCAAAATTGAATGTTGTATAGTCTTTTTCGTTACCCTAAGTCATATGCATCCTTGTAACTTTACTAGGAATTCCTTAACTTGGACTCTCATGCCTCTTTATTAATTTTATAACTTCATCTAATTTTCTTTCGTGTAAGTATCAAGGCTTCTTGAGGCCCTCATACCTAACTAATTGACTATTAGATGTGTTAGCACATGTATAATATTTCTCAGTTTTCTTTGGCTTTCTAATCCACCCATGTAGTGAACTTAAAGTCGGTGGCTCCCAAACCGGTCGGCTTTAGGGCACCAGGTGAGAAAACACCCCGCGGACTCAAATTCGAGTGAACTAGGCCACAAAACTAAGGACTTTATTTTATTTAGAACTCACCTTTAGGCGTGAATACTTATGCTTCTTGAGGCACATGTATCCAGCTTAATTGGTGAAATTTTTTTTAATAATTTTTTTTATGAGGCACAAGGGTCTTTGTCTTAGAATCCTAGATATACATTAGGTATGCACATTTTATTAAGGTAAAAATCAAGACTAATTACTTATTCAATTTCTCCTCCTATACCTAAAAATTCAACAATTTATTTATTTTGACCAAGTTTTTAGAAATCCTAATCATGATTTTCCTAATTCTTAAAACTAACTCAGGTTTCTTTCAAAAAATAAGTCAAAATACTGTCCTTTTTATAAAATATATATTTTTTATTTTTATTTTTATTATTATTTTTTTTATGTTAGAACAAATAAAGAGAAAAAAAAATTTTTGTTAAAATAATGTTAAAATATAAAGAAATGTTTATTATTATTATTTTTTTTAATTAGTTAGTCTCTTCCTATGTTAGTAAACTCCCCCACACTTATCTCATGCATTGTCCTCAATGTATGAAATGAATGAATATATGCATGAAATAAAGTGTAAAGAGAGGCAAAGAATAATAGTATACCATTGTATGTACAACACATGTATCACTCTCACCTAGAGCTGCTTAGGATTCATCCCTCTAGCTCGTTTCCCATCATTCCAATGGGTCTCTTTATAAGGCACAATGGGGAGACCAACGTTCTTGTTTAACTCTCTTTTTCCCCAGTTTCATCTTCTTTAGGCTCTTCCTCATCATATGTCTACATCCATTATTCAAAAATTCATCACATCTTTCAGTTGGAACTTCCTTACTATGAATGCCGAGAAATTCTAGCTCAGTTCCATACATCTCCTCAAAACTTAGGTCAACATTTTTCCCTGGAAGTGAATAATTAACCAACATCTCCCTAGTCGATGTATCTAAACACAGGAGTTCTTTTTCAAAGAGGCTTTCGAAAGTTAAGTCGATAGAAGGTTCTTGAACTATATTCTCATGCGATATATCAATGCTTGGCTCATTGAAGATACTCAAATCAAATCTTCATTTTTTAAAGGGAACTTTAAAATTATAATCCCCAACATGTGTCATCTTATCACTAAAATCGCACTTATCCTCAAATAACTTGTCAAGAAATAGAGACTCATTTTCACTTTCTTTCTCACAAATGTTCTCAATGAAGTTTACCTCAAATGTTTGGTCTTTTATCTTACGAGATTGGTTTTCTAAGTTGAAGACATTGACCTCTTTAGTCATGTTTCCAAAAGTCAATCTCATGGATCCGTTCCTACAATTTATGATAGCATTTGCAGTTGCAAGGAACGGACGCCCTAAGATAACGGGAGTTTGAGACCGAGGAGTTGATACAGGTTCGGTCTCCAGAACAATAAAATCTACTGGGTAGATAAACTCCCCAACTCGGATGAGCACATCGGTAATTTATCCTTTGGAAATTTTTATGGATCGGTCAGCTAATTGGATTGTAACCTTAGTCGGACTAAGCTCGCCCAACCCAAATTGTTGGTAGACTGAGAAGGGGAGTAAGTTGATACTTGCTCCCAAATCAAGAAGTGCATGCTTAATTGCAGTTTGACCTATTGTGCAAGAGATGGTCGGGCAATCGGGATCCTTGTATTTTACAGGGATTTGATTGGACAATAGCTCACTAATGTTAGTGGCTAGAAAAACCGTCTTGGGCACATTAGTCTTTCTCTTCTTTGTGCGCATGTCCTTAAGAAACTTAGCATAACTAGGGACTTGTTGGATTGCATCAAGAAGAGGTATATTGATCTTGACTTGATTAAAAATCTCGCGTACCTTATCCATTTGTGCACATTGCTTATCTTTAAGCCTATTTGGGTAGGGTGCGATGGGCTTGTGCATGTCTTCGGCTGACTTGTCTTTTTTAGTGTTGTTGGCATCAAGTTGAAATGGAGTGGGATCAGGCAAGCTGAATGCTTGTTTAGAACTTGATGGTGTTGATATTTGGTTATCAACCTGTTTTCCCGACCGCAATGTATGAATCGCATTGCACTGACTCATATGATTCTCTTGAGCCAAATGAGCTTGACCAGAGTTCCTAGGGTTTGGGAATGGTTGACTAGGTAGAGTACCCTTTTGCCTTTCTTGCTGATTCATTTGCATCTCTATCCTAGTCAAGACTTGAGCCAGCGTCTCGTTACTTTTAACGAGAGTGTCCACCTTTCTTTCCATATTGGAGAGCCTTGTTTCCATTTGTGAATATTGGAAAGAGGGTAGAGGATTTTGGGGGGCGGATTTTGGAAATTGTTGGAGAGTTTGGGCCTAGTTTGATCATTGTTGCTTGGGCCCCATGAAAAATGGGATGATTTCTCCAACCGGGATTATAGGTGGGTGAATATGGATTGTTGGCGGGCCTTGTGAAGGCAGTACTCATATGTTCGGGCAAGCTTTGATGCGCGATAAAGACGGGACATTCTTCGAACACATGGTTCATATCTTGGCAATAAGTACAGCCCGCCGAAGGTGTTGGGCTGACTTGGTTCACAGAGACTAGTTCTTTAGATTCAAGAGCCTCTAGTCTTCGCATCACAGCAGCTAACTTAGCATCGGTTGCTATGTTGGCCTCAATGGAATGAATACCTCCTTTAGAAGAAGTAGGGTCATTAGTCCTAAATTTTTCTGGAGTTGGTTCCCATTGGATGGTATTATCAGCTAATTCTTCATATAATAACCATCCTTCAGTTTCGTCCTTTTTCAGAAATCCTCCTTGGCACATGGATTCTAACAGCGTTTTAGTTTGATATTCTAATCCATCATATAGAACTTGGCAAAGTCGCCATTTCTCTATCCCATGGTGAGGGCATTGGGCAAGGAGGTCCTTAAAACGTTCGAAATACTTCCAAAAAGGTTCATTGGCTGTTTGCTTAAACTGTAAGATGTTCTTCCTAATTAGAGCAGTCTTGTGGATGGGATAAAATTTCTTTAAGAAGGCCTTAACAAAATTATCCCACGAAGATGTTGAACCGGCCTCTAGACTGTAGAGCCATTTCTTTGCTAAATCCTTTAAAGCAAAGGGGACAAACCTAAGTTTAATGGCATCTTCTCCTAACTTGGGTATCTTCATCATGAGACATACTTCTTCAAATTCCCTTATGAAGAAGTATGCATCCTCGGATTCAAGTCCATGAAATTTGGGAAGAGTGTTGATGTATTGTGGCTTGAGCTCAAATTGGTCAACATCTTCATCGGTAAGCTTGATGCAAGAAGGAAGAGAGGTCCTAATAGGATAGAACCTATCTTGGAGTGATATTGGTTGTGCCATGTGTGGGTCGGGCTTTTGCTCGGGTGGTGAACTAGTTCTAGTTAGCATGGATGTAAGTGGGTCTCTCGACCAAGCGGACATGCACAATTGGCAAACAAGTTCACCCAATCAATCAATAAGAAAGAAAAACAATCAAAAATCCTAATCTAGGGTAAGCCTTGACCTAGACGACTCCTAACTTTAGACTGTCCTTAGGAGGTCTACTGTCGATGTTAACTACAAGCTAATCGGCCAGGTAGGTGGCAAGACCGGTGGGAGGTTTTCCGTCAGAGACGTTCCTTAATTAAATAACCACCGTTCTTCGGGCTTTCGGCCCTCAATCCCCTGCCTAGACACCGATTTGACAAGAGTTAATTTCGAACAATTTTCCTCCTTAGGTCAATCTCCTATTGAGTCTGAGTTAACCTAGGGCCAACGTCTAGTCAAATTTTACTTAAGGTTAGGCTTGTGAGTGTGACGGATATGATTTGTGGGCCAAGGAAGGGTGATGAAATCCCCACCTTATCTTATTTGTGGGTTATGCCCTTAAGATATTTTGTGTACGTGTAAAGCTGTAGAAAAGTAATCACTCAAGAAAGCAGTAAATCAGCCAAGAGTGTTTCCTAATCTATATGCAATGCAGACGTACCTTGTCGCCAGCACTCTTCAATAGAATTAAAAAATTAAAATAGACACGTGCCCTAAATGCAAGAGTCTAATTTTTTTTTATTATCAACAAATGGGTTAATGTTATTAATTAGCAGTTGCAGAATGATCACAGAGAAAATTTATCACAGCAGTAAGCAGTATTTGTAATTCTGAGCAACCTGCAGAAAAATTAATTAGTAGTGAACTACTAGTGCCGCGTTTCTGCGGCTTTTGCCGCGTTTGCGCGGCACAGAAGTAGGCCCTGTTGCTCTGCCTTCGAGGGCAGAGGCACAGAGTTGCTATATGTGTTTTCTGCTATTAATTTTCTTGCTCTGTACCTGCAAACAGAAAGAATAAACAAGTTAATTTTGAGAAAATCGTGCCGTTCCTTCCCTGCAACGGCGCCAAAATGTTGATTGAGATTTTAGAATTTGTAAATAAGAAGAATAAGTTGTAGAATTCTTAGTCTCAAAGCTATCCACTGCAGCAAGGGCCAAAGCGGGTCGATCCACAGGGAAGGATGCGATGCAAGCTTTTCGGACGATTTCTCTGTATACTTCCAATAAGACAAATGAGAGATTAGGTTTGAGATATACATGATTATAAAGATGTGGTTTTACTGATCTTCTACCACAACCCTTATTGCAAATTAAGGACATTGAACATCATCTTGAAATGTATGAAATTGATCCTAGGTTTATTAAAGAAAATGCAAGCAAGAGAAAAAGATTATTCAATCATACTAGTTTGCACTTTTAAACATCCAATAATTTTTTCATCTTAACATCTAAGTACAGCGTAAGAGAAGCTTTACCTTGAAGTTACGTTGTCAAAGTCCTTAAGCATGAAGTGTGAAGAATTATTTTAAAGGTGTAACATAGATCAGAAAGCGAGTCATCAATTTAATCTTCAAGCAATCTACCTTAGACCTAGGGTTTCTAGAAAGTGTTATCAATCCGTTCAATTCTTAATTGCTCTAGGGTTGCTTAAGAATTCAGCAAACCACAATAAAGAGTTAGTTCATCATTATTTTTATCTTTTCAATTTATCTTTTTTTAAATTTTATTTAGTTGAAAAAGAAAGATTGCAAAAGAAAGGAAAACCAAAACAGAGAGAGATTGCAGAGAAAAACTAAATTAAAAGACAATAAAAGAAATGGCAAAGAGGTAACCTTTATTTGATAATGTCCTCCAAATACAAGCTCCTTCTTCACCACAATGTGCTTTAAAGAAAAAATTACAACTTGCAGAAATTTAAGAAAAAGCTAAAGAAAAACCCTAATCTTCTCTGGATGCCCTCTCTGCTGCGCCTGCAGGGGTATTTATAGGTGCAGAAGGTGATAGAGTCCTGATAGAACCCAGCCACCAAATTTCGTACGTAATCTCATCTTCTTTGCCGCGGAAACGCGGCTTTGGCCGCGTTTCCGCGGCCATACAGTGGCAGATGGCCACGCGCTTTGGAGCGTGGCTTCTCCTGGTCCGTCCATCTGGGAGTATGCTTCTGGAAGCTGGATCCTGGCTCTTCATTTTGGATTTTCGAGATAACTTAGAAATCAAGTTACCCTAAATCCAAATCCCTTCAAAAACGAATCTCATCCTTGCACTCTTATTTATCCTCATCCACCAAGCATTTAGGGTAGAATAGAATTCTATCCTTTCCCTCTTTGTAGTATTTGCAATTTTTACAATTTGTATTTGCACTTTTGACTTCTTGTAATTGCACTTTGCACCTGGGCTTGGACTTGGGCTTGGATATGGGCTTTTGGGCTTCATTAAGCTTTAATTCTTTATTAATTCAATACTCAAGGCCTGCACACATTAAATAATAAATATTAGTAAATGTGCAGAATTATATGAATAAATATGAAAATGTGATGGTAAATATGATGATAATTATGCATTTTTCACTACCGATCAGTACGGTCGGCCGAAATTTCCAGAGAGCAGAGCTCTCTGGAGCGGTCGACCGTCCGGTCGGCCATCCTCCAGTGCACAAAGGCGTGCACGTCTGTGCACGTCGGTCGACCGCGCCGGTCGACCGACTTCAGAGTTAGTCGACTAGCAAGGTAGTAAGTCGACTAGCTGAAGCCTGAAAACAGTTTTTCTGGGATTTAAAACTAAGTCTTTTGGTTCACATAAAATCCCATAAATACATAGAAATTCTACAAAAATAGTTTTACTAATATACTTTGATATACAAACATGCTTGCACAAAATCAAGGCATGTTATAAAAGATTGGACTATTTTTGTAACTTGGAAATATTGGCTCAAAAATAAAACTGTTTTTCAAAAATATTTTTCCAAAACATGTTTTCCAAATCTTCATCAAATACAAAAACAAGATATACTTTTAAAGCATAGTGTGTATGGATATGATCCACTACACAATCAAGATGAAATATCTATGTTTTTGAGAATAAGCATAAACTTGGTTTTTGATTGAAAGATGTAAACATGAATACCAAAGACCAAATAGTATTTTGTCACAAAAAAAAATCTTTTCTAAACTAAAATTCTTTTATGAAAAGACAACTAAATCAAGAGTGTGATCTATACTTGAGCAATCCACCACTATTCTATCCTTTACATTTTATCTAAAACATAAAAATCTTATACATAGACACAAGTCTTCATCTTGAAGTCTTCCCTTGAAGTCTTCTCATCTTCTTGACTAGGTCCAAGCTTGATCCAAAAGCTCCTTGGATCACACCGTGCTAGCTCAAAATCTTGATATTTTATCCTTTGTTGAGCTATGCACCTACTAAGATCTGATAATGAATCTGTCACTAATTAAACATAAGATCATTAGTAAACATAACTTCATGAGTTGATCATCATCAAAACTAGGGTGATAGGCCTTTGGGCCAACATGAACTTGAGCAATCCACTAACTAATCTATCCATTACATTTTATCTAAAAATAAAATCTTGACACTTACAAACATGACACAAGTCTTCTTGGAAATCTTCTTTTGAAAATCTTCTCCTTTTTGACTTGGTCCAAACTTTGATCCAATAAGTTAGACTCCTCTTGAGTACTTGATGCAATTTTGATGCGCGAGCTCTTGAATCAACATGTGCTAGCTCCAAAACTTGACTTAAATCCTTTGTTGAAGCTAAACACCAACTAAGATCTTGATCAAATATCTGAGACTGATTAAACACAAGATCATTAGTACTATAACTACATGAGTTAATCATCATCAAAACTAGAGAAATAGGCCTTCGGGCCAACATCATAATGTTATCAGTAATAGGAAATAGTCATATAACAGGAATACATGAATATCCATGTAATAAGAACAATGATCAATATAACAGGAATACAGAAACAATCAACGCATGTATACATGTGAATCTATGTAATAGTATTATAAGAACATGAAATAACTGTGTATAGAGTATCCGTGTAGTGATGATACAAATATATGAAATAACAGTACCTAGTGAAATAGCGTATTAGCGTATCAGAGGTACATGAACATGAAATAATAGTGTCATATGTAACATCATCTGTGTGATAGTGATACATGTACATAAAGTGACAGTGTCCGGTATAACAGTATATCCGTGTCACGGTGCTACAAGTACATGAACTAACAGTGTCCGCAATCATAACAAACACATGGTAATGTGCATTTAACAGTGATACATGATCATGAAATAATCATATCGTTATAATCGTGTTTGGTGTCATGAGTGAGGTAACAGTGATAATGTCAGAGTGATACTGTTAAAGTAATCACGTTTCAATATATTATTATTTGTTATCCCGATTGCAATATAATTAATATGATCAGTATCAAAATATTTATACGTCATTATCTATTTTCAAACTCTTCACAACCATTATTAAGTATCAATTTGTTAATCTGGAATTCTTTTATTTTCAGTATAATATGTACTTACTTGTAGATAATATATTTATACTTTATATTAAATTAAGAAACAAAATAAATTATTATTTTATTGAATATGTTTAAAGAGCAATCACGCATATTCTACTTATAGTGATTTACCAATAATTATCGTTATGAAATAATAATCATAATGACTTACCAATAATTACAGTTTATAAATAAAATACAACATATATTTTAGTTACAGTGTTTTACCAATATTTACAATTTATTAAAAAATATTTACAGCGATTTACCAATGATCATGTTTCAATAAATAAAGCAATCAATTAGTTTCATTCAACATGATAAAGTATAATTTATAAAAGAAAAATACTCACATAGCTAGTATAGGGATATAGTTTGTCTTTCTACGATCGTAACAATTCAAGAATCGTTCAGATCAGACTCTGGACGGTCCAGATATTGCCCGAACACTAAAATCAATAAAATAGGTTAATTATGTAATGAAATGATTTAAATTGTAAATATTATAAATAGGGAGGGCTTTATATCAAAAATTATCTTTATAATGGTTTGGGTTTGGATTGCTAACGGGTCAGGTCCAGATCCCATAACCCAGATCCATTTACTTAAGTGGAATGGGTTAATGGGTTTGGGTTTAATGTTAATGGTTTGAATTTATACATAATTAGAGAAAGAATGAGAGAGAAGAGAGGGGAGCCGGGGGAGGCATCTGCTGGCCTGCGCGGCCAGCAGTGGCCACACGGCGAAGACGGCCGGCGGCGGCGATCTGGCCGGCGGCGGCGCTAGGGGAAGAGAGAGAAAGTTAGAGAGTAAGGGATGGAGAGAGAAGAAGGAAAGAAGAGAGAGAGAAAAGAGAAAGAGAGAAAGAGAAGGAAGTGAGTGGAAAGGGCTGTCCTGGGCTGGCCAGACCGGCGCTGTGCCGCCAGCGGCGTAGGCTGGGCGGCGGTCAGAGCGCCGGGAGGTAATGGTGGCCACTAGTGGCTTGGAGGAGAGAGAGAGAGAAGGATTAAATATAATAGAGAGATTAGAAAGAGAGAGAGAAATTGAAGTGAGATGGAGAGAAGGTGCCTGTGCTGGGGCTGGCCAGGGCTGGCCAGAGCTGGTCGAAGAGGCAGCAGCGGCGGTGGCTGAGTGGCCAAGGAGGAGGAAGGAGAGAGAGGTTAAAATTAGAGAGAGACCATTGAGAGAGAGGTATAGAGAGAGGAGATGTGGATTCTATGGGAAGAGAAAAAATGGTGGTGACTGAGGCGGGAGCATAATGGGAAAGAAAGAGGAAAATTAGAGGAGAAGAAAAGAAAATAATAAATCTAATATTATTTTATTAATATTTTAATTGGGTCATAATTTGACTAGTTCAGAACGGT
The DNA here is from genome assembly GCA_038442645.1 of Agave tequilana. NCBI lineage: Eukaryota > Viridiplantae > Streptophyta > Magnoliopsida > Asparagales > Asparagaceae > Agave > Agave tequilana. The sequence goes on from JAVJIF010002685.1 coordinate 360,818, forward strand.
TTTCAAAAATTCTGAAAAATAAGAAATATTAAGCTAAGGAGTAATGTGAAATCGAAATTAAGAAATTTAGTTTCGTTTGCAACTTAAAAATCCTGGAATATATTGGCGATACCGGTCGACACCGATTCGGCCAGATTTTTAACTAATTCAAAAAAAACCTAAAATACACTAAAGTTAAAAATATAATTTTGAAGAATAATTTGAAAACAGATTCTTGAAATTCAACTCTATTTTTAATTAAAAAATCAAAGAATTAATTATCGGTATCAGTCAATACTGAATTTGAATATTTTCAAAATAATCCAGAAAAATTTTCAGAAAATTCTGAAAAATCCAAAATATTGGAAAATGATATTTGAACTGAAACGGTTCAATATGACTACTGGGAATGTCAAATCAAATATGTACGCCGTATCGAGTACTGATACCGAGATACGTACATCTAGAACCGGAGGGTTACATAAATCGTAACACCAAATCCTAATCCTAACAAATCCCTTTTAGGGCCTGTTTGTTTCGTTGCAAAACGTCGCAAGTTGTAAGTCGTAAAATGAGAATGGAAAAAGTGAACTGTAGTAGAGAAAATATATTGTGTTTTACGGTGTTTGGTTGATAAAGTGAAGTGTAAATGGAAAAGTATATTGTGTTTTACGGTGTTTGGTTGATAAAGTGAAAGTGTAAATGGTAAAGTATATTGTGTTTTATGTGTTTGGTTGATAAAGTGAAAGTGTAAATGGTAAAGTATAGTGTGTTTTACGGTGTTTGGTTGGTAATGTAAAAGTGTAAGTGGAAAAGTTGACCACAAAATTAACTGTAGCAGTGATTTAAATATTATAAATACTATTAAATTAAATCTACTATTGCAAATTAAATTGTATTAATAAATTTGAGATAAAAAATTAATAATCTTAATATTTTATTTATAACAATAATATTAATAAAATATTAGTATAAATAGTAAAATATTACTAAAATATTAACTAAATAAATAATATAAAATTTAAAAAAATCTAAAGAACATTAATAGAATTTTAAGAATACTAATAAAATATAAATATAAAAAATGTTACAACAATAATAAAATATAGTTATAATATTATAATATTAAAAATACTTGAAAATTATTATAATATAAATTTTATTATAATATTATTGTAATATTATAGAAATATAAAAAATAAAGTAAAATATAATTATAATTTAATAATAAATTATCATTATAGTATTATTATACTGAATTATTATTACAATATTAACATAATAAAATATTAATATAATAATAAAATATTATATGATATTAATAAAGTAATTTTTTATATAAAAAATAAATAATTAAATATATAGTAATTTTATATAAAGTATAATACTGTTATATTAATAAAATATTAACTCTAAATAAAATAATAAAAAATGGAATAAGTATAATAAAATAATAAAATATTAAATAAAATATTAAATTAAAATAGTAAAATATTAAATATTAAAACAATAAAAAAGTTAAAGATTAAAAATATAAAATAATTAAATATTAAATAAAAAATTGAACACTATTAAAATATTAAATATTTAATAATATTTAATTATATATTGATTATCAAGTAACTATTTTGAACTGTAAGTATACTACAAGTGACAGTTACATGACCACAAAATTAACTGTAGCAACTATAAGTGGGAAAATATGCGTGTAAAAGTGAGATTTACATGACCACAAATTAACTGTAGCAACTGCAAGTGGGAAAAGAAGAGTTGCAAAAGTGTTTTGCATTTTGCATTTTGCAAACGAAGCCAAACAACTTTAAATGTAAAGTTGCAAAACTTTTTGCATTTGCAAACGTTTTGCAACTTACCATTAATCCTAAAATCCAAACCCTAATTCACTTCATAAATGGTAAGATGGGTTTAAGTCTTGAAAAACCGTTTTAGATCTGATCCGTTTCAATAACAAAGGTAAAGTATGTTGAGCCCCTATAAATAAATTATTATATTATGTATCTTCTAGATTATATTTGGACCTGTTAATATTTATAGTTGTGATTGAACAATACCTTGGCCATTGAAACCCGGATCATTTTCAGTGGACCGACACGCAAGGTAATTGGAGACCCGGATTCGAGTGGAAGTAGGTTGACCATTTCAGAACCAACACCTGGATCCGCGACATTTCATGTGAGTGTTTTTTTTTATTTTTATTAAATTACATTTTATGTTTAATTATTCTCCTGTTCAATTGTGTTCACACATGACAATTACAGTTCATGACACCATAATATTATATTGATATATATTGTTTAATCAGTTATCATCACTGTTCTCTTATTGTCCTAGTATTCTAAATAACAGTATGATAGTATCGTTTTTCTTTTTTAGTCATAGTTCAGATGACGATTGACTAAATAAGAATATTACTTTATTGATATATTGGATCTTTATACTGAGGCCTGCCAGTGGATTATAATTTGACTTGGGGATGGAGAATATATTAGACATAGTACTGAGGTTTAATGTATGTGGACTCAACATTTTGCTATTGAGATGTAGGTGTTTCTCTTTAATGATTTATAATATTATTGAATTTTTTGAATTTATTCATGCTTGGATTGGTCAGTGATTTTTTATTGAAATATAATTTGACTAGAGATTGGGAGCAGATCAGATTAGTTAGTACAATGAATTTTACAGATATGCAGTAGATCATTAGTGACAGATTATTAAACGGTAAGAGTGTGGAATATTTTGGGGATGATAAATTAGATATACCCTTGATACTACATATATGGACTTAATCTTAGTTACTGAGATATTAGTATTTTATCTGTTGTTATTTCATTGTTTACATTTGATTTAGATCTGGTTGTGATGAGTTATAAATTGTAATTCAATTAAATCTTGAGGTTTGATGAATTCCTAATTATGATTAAATGTGTGGACTTTACCTGAGAAATTTACCATACTTGGTTTTCTTTATTTGGTGATAAAATCTGATGAAAATTCAGTTGGATATTGTAAATTGATTAAATAGGACATGACTTCATTAGTATATTAGATCTTGGACTTAAATCTATCAGTGGACTCAATTGTGGTGGACTTGACCTTGGGTCAAGAAATAAGTATAGATTAGATTGATCAAAACTAGTGGAACATACTTTTATACAATTGAATTATTACTTTTTGGATCGGTGATTGAATTCAATTAAAGTGAGAGTGGATTGATCGGATAGTGATGATTGGTTAGACGTTGCTAAGTATTTATTAGTTGGAACTCAGATATACTGGTGACTTAGAGGATTAAAGTAGATTAATAGAAAAGAAATAATTGATTTATTGGTCTATTGAGCTTGGGGGTTGTTTTATTAGATTACTTTGACATGAATTTAATATTCGATATCTATGATGATTGTATTGAGATTATGAGTTGATAGATCAGTTACTGTTATATCCAATACGAATGGATGAGATCTTGATCAGTTCTACATGAGTTTGCCAATTGGTTCAGTATCCTAGCATGTTATTCATATGAGACTGTATAAAGACAGATTAGAACATCTCATGCCATTAATATTATTTCCTGTTACTGAAAATTACTGAGAAAAATATTATTAAACCATAACGCTGTGTACTGTCTACTGTCTTATCGTTTACACGGTTATTGTTCAGATTGTTACTGCTATTGTTCATTATTACTGTCACTGTTTATACTGTTATTGTCACTTTATTATCTCAATAATCCAGATATCATGGATATTGACTGCTCTAAGTAAACTGAATAATAATGTAATTGGACAACTTGCACTGGGACTGGGGAATTGATAGAGGAGATAGCGTCTGTATTTAGGTGGACCTAGGATACAAATTGCGCAACCAAGATACAGTTCCACTGTAAGGTTCCGGGGGATGACTGACATCCCATCTGTTATTTTTCTGCTATTCCACAGTGATACTGTGTGTACTGTTTACTGTTACTGACTACTTAACTGTAGGGCCTGGTTCAGCGCCAAGCATCTGAGCTGTGATTTTGAGTATGTACAGAACCTACTTAAAACATAGACAATGTCTCCAACCAATCAGTTTCAATAACATAGGATCCTGATTGACACATGTAGTAGGCATTGTATGGGATTCGTTTATTGCATGTGGTATTTGGTGTTCGCTGACATAACTAATAATAATAAACTGTTCATAATGTACTGTAAATTGACTATGCCCACCTGTTATATATAAATACATGATATAATAGACACCTGATTCTAGCATAGACTGTTCTCACTACTGTTCATTCATGTTATGCATGTTACTTCTTATCCAGTATATTTTATAGTAGTTATCATAGGATGCTCACATGTTATATGCACGTGCACTTCCCTCATTTTACACACTAATTGGGAGTTTTCTGACTCCCGGGATTTGCACATCCAGGTATGGACTATTTCTTTTACTGAGCAGGTATTTGGAAAGGATCACCCACATTATGAGGAGTCTGTAGTTCCTTTCCTGATCATCCATCCTGTATTGTTCATGCTTTTATCACTATTATTATCATGGCAGATTGATTCTCTATAAGTTAGATTTAGTAGTTGTTTTATTGATTTATTCATAGAATAATGTTATTACTGTGTAGAAGTTTATGTCATATTGTAGTAGCTTCATTGCTTGCACAGTTGATTGATATAATTTGTTCAAGTTACATGAGGCTTATCGTATATGCATAAGATATTTTTCTCGCGTGCCGATTCTCGTCACGTTTTCACTCTAACTTATTTTGAGAAACGGGAGGGACAGAACAAGATGAACTCACGAAAGCCCCTTCATTTTATTTTAATTCAAAGCGAACAGAACCACGCAATCACATAGCAAAGATGCAGCTCCTTCGATCGTCTCCCGCTCCGCTCCAGTCCTATCTCCCTCCTCCCCCTTCCCTTCTCCTCCTCTCCTCTCCTCTCAAAATCGCCTTCTCCCCCAAAACCCTAAACCCTAGAAGAATCAAGCAGCAGCAGCTCTCAGTCGCCTGCCGCAGCTCCAATTACTTCGACCAGCAGCGCTTCTCCGCCTCAACGCCGCCCGCTTACTCCCCTCCTCGGCCTCCCGGAGGTGACAATTTTGAACTTCAATTTCTCATGCGGAGCATTTGAGCCGCTGTTAATTTCATTCCTCTTGCGATTTTAGCAGGCTTGCCGTCTAAGGTTTTTGTGGGGTACTCGATTTACAAAGGGAAGGCTGCGCTCACTGTAGAGCCTAGGGCGCCCGAATTCACTCCGTTGGATGTAAAGCTCAAATATTGCGCTGAGAATTCTGCCATTTCTTTTTTCTTGAAGAGGATTAAAATTTTTATGGGGTTGGTTTTTGTGCAGTCAGGGGCTTACAAGGTGTCGAAGGAGGGTTTTGTTCTGCTACAGTTTGCACCGGCGGTGGCTGCGCGCAATATGATTGGAGCCGGAAGCAGGTATTCTGGATTATTTTTTAGATTCTGGTTCTCAGTTTTAGTTCAATTGTAGACCATCAAAAAGTTAATTGCTTGCAAGTTGTAATAAATACATTTGCACCTAAACGGAAATGGATTAATCATAGAATTTGTATTGTCAGAGGTAATTACACTCTAAATTTATCAAATTATGAGGAAAAGGCTTAAGAATGGCTGGATTATGGAAGTTGCATCAAATCGTAAACCCATCCTTTTGGACCTAAACCTAAACCTGGGTTTTTAACAATTTCTTTAGATATGCATCTCTATTCGCTTCTCTTATCTCACCATTGTTTGGCCTCATGGATCGCTAAGTGAACAATGCTTCCCCAATATTGTATTGCGTCTTCAAGTTTCAGAACTTCTTAAAAAGATTTCTCTTTATCAATTATTATTGCTCTGAATCTTTGATTATTTTATGTTCTTTTTTAACGTGACATGTTTCTCTGATGGTCTTACTAAAGCTTATAAAGAAATAAAATATCAAAAAAGTAAACTTATCAGAACTTATACTTTTACATTGGTTGGTATACCAATCAACACACATATCTTCGTATACAATTTTTGTCCTGGCTAGTGTGCAACTTTTGCTCCCATTTCCAATTTCATCTGTGATTGTAGCAGGCTTGTTTTTTTATTATTTCCTTGAACATCACTTAAACTTCTTTATTGCCTTGCAAATCATTCTATTGTGTCACTATCTCACTTAGTCACACTAATATCAATTTGAATACAAGCAATCAGTTTACATCTTCCATTTCTCATAGAAAATTCAAAAATAATTTTATAATTTTGTCTCTTTTGAATCTTTCTGATTTTTAAGCCATTTCACGTATGGTTCTTTTAGTTTTCTAACATACGTGGAGTTGTGGATGGGCATCCATCCGAATAAGTTTGGTAACAGTACATCACTATGTCTATCTTTGATCTTCTCTGTTCATGTCCCTCTTTAAACGACCATGTATTGCATGAAATCTGAATATGTACCTGATGTTGATTTCTAAAGTGGTAGGTGATTTGATTGAGTAGATTGACACTAGAAGGACCTGCTAGTCCTTATCATGCTGTAAATATAGTCAAATGCGCTACTGATGAGAAATTTTCCATTGATTACTTTAATTTTTCAGATCCTCTTACATGATTTCAGATTTTATAATTTCTTCCATTTATTTCTTTTCGACTCAAGTCAGTTCATTCAAGGTTCTGTTAGTTTCTAATTTTGTTGGACTTGGGAGCTTAGAGCAGCTACTGAATCCCAACATTGCATCCATATGTCTAAGCTCTCTTTTGTCTTGTTCTTTCCCCTCCTCTTCTAAAGCACCACACGATGCATGTATGTATTTCATCACTACTGGTTGCATGAGGTTGATTTCTAAACGGGGAGCTGGTCAGAGATCACAGATTGATTGACAAACTACGAAGTTCCTGAAGTTTACCTGATCTCTTTGGGTATATTCTTTAGTAACCCACTCCTCACCTTGATGGTGTCAACAAACCAAAAACAAATAAAGCAAAGTGCTTTTATATCCTAAGATATCCAATTGCTCATAATTTATATCTTCCCAGATACGAGATACTTTAGTTTAACGTTTGCCTATTTTAAACATGTTGGACCCTTGAGCGTGCTCCAGTATGTACTTGGACGATATGCCAGTATCATTCTTGACATATTCTTTACGCTCTTGGACTCGAAAGTCTCGGAATCTTAGAAATTAAATACTAATAGCATGCAAGAGAGGAAAATGCAAAAGAGGAAAACCCTGGCCTTAGATAACCAATTCTAAGTTATATTTAAAAAAATGATTAAATGAGAACGGGGGGGGGGGGGAATGAAGGAAAGAAAAAGATTATCGATTTTCCTTATTTGATCTTAGAAAGATGAACAGACTATTGAGCACAGAAAGCTTCTTGGGTGAATTGCCACTATCATTCTTGACAATTTGATGGTTCTTCTGCACTTGAATTAAGAACAACAATATTTGAATCCCAAAAGCATAATAATAACCTGGGTAGAACTGGTAAACAACATGATCAGACATGGCTGAAAATAAACAATAATTATTGAATGTCAACAAGAGGGTAAAAAAAGTATTGAGTAAAGAAATGAGTCTTTCAGAGCCACCCCCACCCCAACCCCCATTTTCTCCGTGTCATCAATGTGGAAATCACCCATGACTTGCTTATTTTTTGACATAAGGTTTCTTATTCCTTTTGTTATGTGAATGTAAGGTCACTATAGTGTGACCTTGAGTTCGCAGTCGAGTCACGACTACCTCTTCAGTGGGGGTTAAGGTTGTGTATGTCTGACCATTCCCAGACTCTACAATGTCGAGAGCCTCCTCCATTGGGTTGCGCCACGCCCCGTTTCTTAAAATACGTGAAAACGGGATCGCGACGAGAGTCGACGTCATATATACGCGATCTTTTATTCATCTGTGATCATGTGTAGACATTATATGTATTGTTGCAGTAATATTGATATATCATAGTGATTATATAACTTGTTCAGGCTATTTTAGGCTTAGCGTGTATACGGGGGGGTGGAAAGTTGGGATTAGGAACATCAAGAGACTCAAAAGGATGGATTTTCAAAGAGAGGACGATCAATTCTCAAGTGGACTCGATATCGTGTGAATAACATATGTATATTGCAGTGTAAATACAACTTGTCTCAAGTTATAGGTAAAAACTAAGCGAACCTGGCTCTAAGACTAAGAAAATCCTGTCACGCCCCGCTTCCCAAAATACGTAGAAACGGGGTCACGACGAGAGTCGACAATGTATATACGCAAGAAGAATTCCTCATGTATAACACGCTAAGCCTAAAATAACCTGAACAAGCTATATAACCACTATGATAAATCACTATCACTGCAACAATACATATAATGTCTACACATGTTCACAGATGAATAAAGGAATAAGACAGGTAATGAGTCAAATATATCAGAAATCAAGTAGACGATGGGATAAAAGAAAGTAAGAATACCAGTAATCGAAAAAATAAAACTTAAGGCTGCTCGTAACACATGTGATTCTCCCCAAACACCTGATCAGCAAGATAACATACATAGACCTAGATATGCAAATCTAGGGAGCAGCACTCCCAATGAGTGTGTAAAATAAGGGGAGGGTGCACATGCATAATGTGTGTACATAACACTATAAACCTGCTATACAATATATTGATAAGTAAAAATAAATGAAGTAAATGGGCAGTAATATGGATAACACACAGTAGGTCATGTGTCAAGTCAGAACAATGGCGATAATCGACTACCTAGAACCATGTGGTAGAGTCAGGTATCTATCACAGTCTATATATCAAGTGTCTGCCACAGTATAATAAATCAATAACAGTATATTAAATCAACAACTGTACAATGCACACAATTGTGATTATTAATTATGTCAGCGAACATCAATTACACATGTAATAGACGAATCCATATTACGCTACTACACGTGTCAATCTGGATCCTAAGTTATTGAAACTGATAGAAGAGATATTGTCCATGTTTAGGTGAGTTCCGTACATTACCCGGAACCACGCCCAAATCGCGCTGCTGAACCAGGTCCTACCGCTAGGTAGTCAATAATAATAACAATATGAACAATTCATGATGTCAATCATCCCAGAACTTCTGCAATGGAACCGTATCTCGGCTGCGCAACCTGGATCCTAAGTCCACCCAAAACAGACGCTGTCTCCTCCATCAATTTCCTAATTCGATGCAAGGTGTTTATTACATTATTATTTAGATCAATCAATATCACATGTTATTTCGATTACTGGGACGATACGGTGATAGTAACAATGTCAATGATGGTAACAAAACAATGTGAACAATATAGCCATGTATGCGCTAAAACAATAGAATAATACATACGTTATAGTCTGACAATATTTTTTCAGTATTTCAATAACATGAAATAATACAAGTCTGAATACATGATCCTTATTATACAATCCCATCTAGAATCAATCAAAACCTCACCCTCGTACTAAAGAGATATCAGTAACTGATCCATCAACTCATAGTCTCAATAACAATCACTATGAATATCAAACATTGAATTCAAGGTTAAAGTATTTGATATAGTATTCCACAAGTTCAATAAACCAATAATCAGCTCTCTCATCCTGTCGATCCACTCTAGTTTTTTATATTATCAATATATCTATCTTCTAGCACCAATATATCAGAGTCCCAATATAAATAGTGAGCTACATCTAATCATATCATCGTTATTGAATAACATTAAGATCATCGATCAAGATTTTCACAGACTTTCACTTTTATAAAGGTTAATTACAAGATCCATATACTGAGGTAACAATGCAACTGTATACATGTCTAAACCACTAGTTCTGGTCAATCTAATCAAGAACATATTTCTCAACTCAAAGTCAACTCCACTCCAATCGAGACTATTAGTGATCCAAATCCAAAATCCAGTCTTTTAATAAAGACACATCTTATTGAAGAGTCCATAGTATTTAAATGAATTTCCATCAAATAATCACCAAATAATTGTTGATAAATACTCACATAAAAACACTTATCCACTAAAACGAACTAGGTCAATCACATATCAAACCAAGTCACAGTTAAGGTATAACACTGCTAGTCTTGAATCCGAAATGGTAACAATTACACAAGAAATGATGGGACAAATAATATCTCAGTGATATATACAGTCTATTTATATGTTTAAACCTCAAGAGTATATCTATTTCATTATCTCTCATGTATTTGAGTTCTCCTGTAATATCCCAGGACTAGTGATTTATGACACGCATACAAAATAAACTACTCAACTAAACTGATCCACTTCCCAATTCCGAGTCAAGCTCTACCCCGACAGAGTCCACTAATAGATCTAGTACAGATGATTCAACAAATTCGGGATTGTGTTTATCTATCACTAACATGTAAAATAACTGAATGAAGATGTGCATGAACATTACAGAGCAAAATATCATACTATAAATTAATCCATACGTTTATGATTCTAAATGTGATAGAATTAATTAAATAATATAAATAACGAATATTTAATAATTTATAAAAAGAAACACTCACATGAAATGACGCGGTTCGAGTTTGAATCGCCTTCTACTCTGCACTGCATGAAACGGTACGGATTATCTAATCGCCTCATGTGTCGGTTTTCGAATCGCCAACGTAGGGTTACAACGAACACGAATCCAGATCGGATCGGGTCTCTGTTACGGGTTCGAATCTCACAAGCTTTCGTATCGTTGCAAGACGCAATCATACACACATAATATACTCACACATGCGTATACTACACACACAAAACAGACGTGCATATACACCCATACTAACATAATACATACACACGTACACCTTCACACATGCATTCACAAACACACTTACACATACACATTAATACATACACACACATATATACACTCACCCACACACACCTAAACACATGCGCACACATCAATACACAGGCACATGTACATACCTACATATTATTATAGAAAGAGATAGAAACACAGAGAGAGGGACATGAACATATAATTATAATCATATGATACAACCACACAGAGAGAATAACTCACGCATGGGGAGGCACAATGGGAGATGGCCATTGACGGCGGAGCTCACAGAGGATGTCGGTGGCTCGCCGGAGGAGAGTAGGCCGGTTGTTGCGAGCTCCGGGAGTTGCCGCTGTGTGGCGAGGTGGAGCTCGCGGTTGCCGACAGAGAAGCGATGGCTGCTCGAGGGAGTGCACACGCAAAGGGATGGGCTTGCGTGAAGGCCTCGCGACGGGTTGCCGGAGATGTGGCCATGGAGAGGGCTTGCGGGGGGGAGTGGTGCGGCAGTAGGAAGGGGAGGATTTGGGTGGCCTGCGCAGAGGTGTTGGGGGTGGTACTCGGCAAGGAGGCGCGCAAGGAGGGGCTCCAACGTGCGCCGGAGGTAAGGAGGCTGCCGTGGTGGGAGAGGCTTGGGCGGCCATGATGGAGAGGAGATGGTGTGGTTGAGGTGCAGAGAAGGGGGAGAGGAGAGAGATGATTGGTTGGGATTTAAGATTAGATAGGATTAGTTAGGATTTAGGATTAGTGTTAGGATAGGATTGGGTAGTCAGGATGTGGGTTTTGGGCTTCTAGGTCGGTCCAGGGAAAATGAAAAGAAAAATAAAAGGGAAAATGATAGAAGGGAATGGGCTTGGTTAAATGAATTAAGGAAAAATGAAAGAAAAATGTGGAATAGGCTATAGTTATAGGGAGAAAATTAATAGAAATATAATAATAATAAATAATAATTAATACATACATACATATATATATACATACATATATACATATATACATAATACATATATATACATATATACATATATACATATATATATAATATATATATACATATATATATTAAAAATACTATCATTTATATTAAACCGGTATTATAAAATAGGGGTATTACAAATTGCCTTCTCCATTTGTGAAGTTTGTTTGTATTCTTTAGCATCTGTTGAGGAGCAATTTAAATCTCTAAATGATTGATGATTCTACAGAGTATATTGCTTTTATACAATCTTTATCAGATGTACTTGAATGTATTGAATACTACTTCATTTCTAGATATCTTACTATTCAATTTGCTTAAGTCTTATCTAGCCTACACATTTTGAACATTTTTTAACAAGTCATTGGGCGATGTCTATATTTAGTATGTGGTTGAGTAGTCATGTGCCTGACATTTTGCATAGGTCTTCTCTCTATCTGTTGCGGAGATTGGAACTTTGATGAGTCTTGGTGCAAAGGACTCGTGCGAGTTTTTTCATGATCCATTCAAAGGAAGGAGGTATATTGTATATCACATATTTCTACCAATTTACTAAAGAAGATGATGCATATGGTTAATAACTTAATGTTTTTTTTTTCCATATCGTTTAACATGTTCTTATTTTATAATTAACAGAAGATGTTTAATCTTATATGCAGAGCATGTTTTTGAATATTTGGTAAATGTTAAGTGGTTACACCATTAATTCGCATAAGTCCACACTCCATTTTTATGCACACTTACATTGTCACAGTTCTTAAAAAATAAGCTTACCCAATTCTTTGTCTGTGTTAAAATGCCCTGAAGAATGTGGTATCTGTCCTCTATGCTTAAGGGTCAAATTTCTATTAGTCCTTTACAAGCTTGTCCTTTGTTAAATTCTATGTAAGCCCAGAGAACAAGCCATCAAAATAGATTGCAAATAATAAAATGCAGGTTTGGAAATTAAATATTCTCTTAATTTAAACCTTCAAACTTTACATTTTATGAACCAAACCACCATCCTCCCGTTATAGATGCCTGAAGCTGGGGACCCTTTTTCGGCATTAAGGTCAAGTGCACTGCAAGTGCACTTTAGTTCAGTTTACCCTGACGGGCCTGACGTGAATAAGCAAATTTGGAGTTGAATGCTCATAGTGTTCTCAAAGTTGTCTTTTAGTGAGGGCAATGCTCGTGTTGTCTAGAGGTTCAAATCGACCAAACTGAGGGTTTGAGAGCTTCCACGGGATTATTCACCTTATTTTTGAAAACTTGATTCACATAATTTTAGAAATATGCAAATTTATATACTCTTTAGTCCTTAATTTGACTTTTAAGGCTCGCGTGATCAAGTGCTATTTTACAACAAATGTTTGAAAGTGGAGAATCAATCTAAGCACAAGCAAATAAATATTGATAAAATAAAGCAAAAGGAGACACAAATTACATGGTCGATTGGACAACATATGTCCACGGGCGAAAAAGGAGTAGAATCTACTATTATTGAAGGATAAACAAATCTCTTTAACAAAACCCTAACATAATCGCCAGTATAAAACTCTCTTAAACCCTAAATTCTTTATATAACAGAGAGAGAGAAGGGAGAAAAGAGACTTGACTCTTATTTATAGATTTTTTATTGGTAAAATCCTACATAAATAAGAATCCTAGCCGTTTTCTATTTCCTCTTTCTTTTCTTTTTTGTTCTATTAGAATATAAATATAATACCCTCAACTCTCACCTCAACTTCAGATTTTAATGTAATGACAAGGAGTTTAACATGATATCAGAGCAACCAACGTTCAATTCCCACTGGCATTTAAAAATGATTTAAAAAAACAAAAATAGCACTGTGCAAAAGCTCAAGTTTCGGCCATAAAAACCGCACTCGACCTGCGGGGGCATGTTAGATATAAATATAATACTCTCAACCCTCACTTCAACTTTAGATTTTGGTGCAGCGACATGGACTTTAATAGTTTCTTTCTCTTCATCTAGTAAGGTTCCTTCTAAGTGTGTGTTCTTGTAAGAAATAGTAACTTAAATAAATTGAATTCGAGTCAAACCAAAACGGGCCAGATTTGGTTGAGAATTTAAGTCACAAACTAACAAATCTCTATCTTGACTTAAATGTGAAACAACCATCTCTTTAATATGCCTAGACGACTATCTCAATGCAGTGTAGACCAAACAAGTTTAGACCCTGCATCAAGGTTCTAAATATCGGTATCGGATCGTATCGGATGTGGGTTTTCCATATTGAGATCGTATCGGATGTGAGTTTTCATATCGGATATCAGAGGAGAAATCGGGGATACGCGCGCATATCAGGCGTTCATATCAGACACTATATATAATGAAATCTTAATAAAAAAAGTTGCTTCAGTATCATAGATATCATCTACCAAATAAAAATAATGTAATATGTATACAAAGATGGTAAAAAAATAATGTATATTTGAAGCAGTCGGGAGTCGTGCAATAATTAAGTTATTTCATGGAATGAAAAATATAAGATTAGAAGTTGTATAATCTACTTACTTGAAAATCAAGCGTCATCGTCAATTCACGGAGGAGAATCGAGTCCTAGCGATGCAAATAACACATCTAATGTGACGGATCGGGTTTGGGTTAATACTAATGGGTTCAAAGAACGAACCCAATTAAAATAAATCCATATCTGATGATTTTGCATTGACTCATATCGGGCGATTTATCGGCCAATATTTCAAATATCGGCCTTTTTTGCTGCAAACGATATGGGCGAATGATTTTCCCATATCGTATCGCGCCGGCAAAAAACGAGACATCGGCCGATATCTCGATCGACTCGGCCTATATTAAAAATAGGGCTCTGCATTGACTTGAATACTCAAAATCCTCCAAATCCAAACTATAAAATAGGAACATGATTCCAAACTGGAATACAAATATGGTTTCACAACGCACCTGTTCTGCATAACCCAGGTACATTGATGTTGAGTCGAATATGTTAGTATTTGAAGTGCCCTTATATTCATGGAGAAGAATTCAGGTTTAGCAGTTTCCTAATGCAGATCTGTCTCCTGTTTTGATTTGAATACTGGTTTCCTATTTCTTCGAGAAGATGCTGATTTGGTTATCGGAGTTTGTGAAGGACTAGGATCATCCTAGGTGCCTATATAAACCCCCTGGGGTAGCCTTTTGAAGGTGTGTAAGAATTCAAGAGAAACTCTGTTTCCACTATTGAGAGTTGTGAGAGAGATCTCATTGTAACAGCTGTATTTTCTTCTCTGTTTTGAATAAAAATTTCTCCCTTCCTCCCTGTGGACGTAGGCACATTGCTGAATCACGTTAAATCTTGTATTTTTTGATTGTGTGGTGATTACTTGCTAGTGGTAGTGTTGGCCCAAAGGCCCATCACTCTAGTTTTGATGATGATTAACTCATGTAGCTATTTACTAATGATCTTGTGTTAAATTAGTGACAGATTCATGATCAAGATCTTAGTAGGTGCATAGCTTCAACAAAGGATTTAAAGTCAAGATTTGGAGCTAGCACGGGTGTTTGGACCAAGTCAAGAAGATGAGAAGACTTCAAGTGAAGACTTCAAGATCAAGACTTGTGTCTAGGTATAGAGATTTGTTTTTAGATAAAAATGTAAAGGATAGAATAGTTGGTGGATTGCTCAAGTATATATCACACACACACTCTTGATTTAGTTGTCTTTTCATAAAAGAATTTTCAGTTTAGAAAAGACTTTCTTTTTGGAAAAATATAGTTTTGGTTTTGGAGTTTCAAGTATCATGTTTTTAACCAAACCTTATTTAGAGCTTAATGTCAAAAACATAGATATTTCATCTTGATTGTGTAGTGGATCATATCCATACACATTATGCCTTAAAATGAATTACAATATCTTGTTTTTGTATTTGGAGAAGTTTGGAAAAACAAAGTTTTAGAAAAATCAAGTTTGGAAAAATACAGTTTTCATTTGAATCAATATTTCTAACTTACAAAAATAGTTCAAAAACATTTGTAACATGTCTTGATTTTTTGCAAGCATGTTGATTATCAAAGTATAACATTGAAACTATTTTTGTAGATTTTTCGTATTTTATGGGATTTTATTGAGCCAAAAAGACAAACTTTTTAATCCTGTTTTCTGTTTTCAGGCTTCAGCAAGTCGACTGTATAGTCGACTAGGGCTGAAGTCGGTCGACCGGACCGGTCGACCGACGTGCACAGCGTGCACGCCTTGACCTGGCAGATGGCGGTCGACCGTCCAGAGAGCTCTGCTCTCTGGAAATGCCCGGCCGACGGGCGGTTGACCGGACAGAGAGTTTGCTCTCTGTATCTTGCCTCGGTCGACCGGTCGGTTGACCGATGGCACAACGGTCTGAAATATGACGGTCGACCGGTCGACCGACAGGTCTGACAGAGCCCCAACGGCTAGTTTTTCAAACTCTATAAATGGGTCATTTGGGGCTGTTTTCTTTAATATTTGAGGAGAGCTTTCAAGCTAGTTTTTCTTATCCTTTCAAAAGGTTTTCTCCACATATTTGAGAGCAATACTTCCAATTAAAAGGAGAGTTATCAAGAGTGTTTAAAGTGATTCTTTGAGTTTTTCCTCCACATTCTCAATCCTTGTTTTCTCACACACAGTGTTTTAAATGTCGGCCGACATTTCCGCAATGTCGGCCGACATTTCGTTTTCAAGCCCTCACCGCCACAACATCCTCACCCGCATTTGAAATGGCGTTTTAGAAAATTTCGGCCGACATTTCGGGAAAAATCCGATATGTCGGCCGATATTTTCCCGAAATGTCGGCCAACATTTTGGAAAAAAACCCAATATGTTGATTGGTCTTGAAAGTTAGAGCAATTGAGAAATTTTAACAACGGATTAGTGAATATATGCAAAATATTTAAGTTAATTATACATATTTTAAACATATTTATGTAGTTTTGCATAAGTTATGTATGTATTACCTTGATAAGAATTTTAAATTATATTATTAAGACATTTAGGATATATATTTGTTATCTGTCATGACGTCCGAAATTTACTAAATTGCCCCGAAATATCTCCGAAATCTGAAATCCGACATCGATTACGACATCTGACATTCCCTGATATCCGACATTTAAAACACTGCTCACACAACACTGAGCTATCCATTGCTATATCTACCTATAGGGATTTGTTGTGAGAGGATTTTAGGTGATCAAGAGTTGTGATCACCAAAGTTCTACTTTGTTCCTTTGAGGAGACGGACGTGTGTGTTCGCATTGTTTCGGGTCCTAGTGTGGACTCGGTGTTTCAGGTTCGGGTGCGAATTCCGTGTTTGAGGTGCGGCCTCTGCGAGCTGTGGGGCTTGCGTGTGTACGGACTAGAGAGAGTCCAAGGAGTTCTAGTGGGAACTCGTGTAGGTGTTGTTGCGGCACCGGGTGATCAGTGGGATCGATTATAGTGGGAAATTCTTCGTGTGTCGAAGGCGGGGATGTAGAAAAAGGGTGCTCGAACCTCGAAACAAATCCCTTGTGTTTGCGATGCTCACACTCTCTCTCTTTGTTTCTTTGTTATATCTTGCATACTTTTATTGTGCTCATCTTTATATGCTAGATATTCATTGTGTGCTAAATTGACATACTTGCTTGGGTTGTTTGCTAACACTTGTATTTCAACCAAGAGAGCCAACGCGGCACCTCAACTCATATCTAGGGGAATCTGAGGAGTTTGTCCAGAGCCCTTCACGGGGAATTCGGCAACACTCTTGTGTTATACGTGGTGTTTAGTGTAATAGTTAGTTTAGGTCATAATAGTTTTAATTCGCATTATTTGGCATTAAGTGACCATTAGATTAGCCATCACCTATTCACCCCCCTCTAGGTGAACTTACAATTGGTATCAGAGCCAAGTGCTCTTGATTGGGTCTTACAACTAGAGTTAAAGATCCTCTTTTTAGGCTAATCACTATTTTGTACACACACTATGGACTTTATGTCTCCACCCACCTTTGACATTCTTAAACATCCAAATTTGGAAGGTTAAGATGTCTTTGTACCTCAAAGCCTTAGGAATTCATGTTTATCTTGCCACCATTAAAATGATTATTGTTTAAAATGGCAACAATTTTGAGGCTAATGCAAAAGCCCTACATGCTTTAAGATCTACCCTAAATGATGATTATTTATTTAGGGTTTCTAATGTTGATTCGGCTTTTGTAGCTTGGAACATCATCACCTCCCTTGGCGAAAAAGGATCTATATTATGCCGGGAGCGATTCGGACGTTGGAAGCGACACCTCCAACACATGCTATATGGTCCAAGGGGATAACTCCCTTGAGGTAAACACCGAATCGATGATGAAGACATGTCATATGATGAGCTCACTATTTTTGTCAACAACTTAGGAAATATGACATGCTTTAGAAAAGATAATAAAAATTTGAAAAAGAACATTGCTTGCATGCATAAAGAACATGATCATTTAGAAGTAACATTGCATGTTTAGAAAAAGATAATAAAATTTGAAAAAGGAATTTGATTGCATGCTTATTGAAAAAGATTCATTAGAAAATAAGGTGCATGCTTATGAAAAAGATTCATTAGAAAATAAGGTTGCATGCATTGGAAAAGGAAAATGAGATTTGAAAAATGAGAATGTTTCCTTGATGACCAAATTAAATAATCTTTGTGAAGGAAACACTATTTGAAAAATAAAGTTGATTTGGTGGAAAAAACAAAAGGAAGTTATTTTTCAAGAAAATAAGTCTTTTGAAAAGAAAAATTTGTGAAAAAGAAAAAGAAGATGTTTGTAAAAGAAAAGAAAAATGATCATATATCTCATCATGCTTACATGCTACCACAAATGAGATAAATGTATTTGAAAAATAAAATAATAAAGTTTGAGTTAAACTTTGAGCTCGTGTGCATTCAACCATTCTAGATGGAGTCCATGTTTGCAAAGAAACAAACTCGACCTTCTCATGCACATCATCATCATGCATATGCTTATGTTGCACACCATGATCATACACACTCACATAAGCATAAAAGGTGTACAAGTGTACACATTGTGACCGCAAAGGCCATTTAGCAAAGTTTTGTTTTGACAAGATACATCATTTAAATTTTGCTAATCATAAAAGATTTTGGGTTCCTTATAGTACTAACCCAAAGGACCCAAGCAAAAATGGGTACCAAAACCCCCACCATGTGTATTTGATGTAGGTGAGGGCTTTCACAAGACGTGAGAGTTTTGGTGCCTTGGTGGTGGTTGCACATGGACTAGAAGGACATAAATTGATGCATCACTATCAAGGATGTTTTGGTGGGACGACCACCATGTTTGGAGCTTTAGAGTTGGTATCCATATCTAAACTCCCATTTTATTTATGTTCATGCTTGTCATCATTCATGATATTCATAGCATGTTCATGTTTTATGTTTTGATGTGCTTCATGTGGTAAAAAACTAGTTTAAATGTAGTTTTTATCAAAACTTGTATTATACATGTACAAATAGTGAGGACATATGATTTATATATTTCATGCTCATTTGTACCCATATATGCACATGTATAGACTAGTTTTGATGATTCTTTCATTTATACATGCTTTACCAATTTTTCAATGTTTTACTTCATGTATAATGCATTTTCATTCAAATATATAAATATACATGTATACCCGTGAGTCTCCTTGCCTTAATGCAAACATCATTAATAGACCTTTTTATGTTTGGATAGTTATGGTATTGTTAGGATTGGATGAATCACATATACCTAGAAGCGTGTTTTGTTTAATGAAAATTGATTTTTCATGTTTTTGTTTTGTTAAAAATGTGACTTATAATCTTTTTGAGCTTCAATGATTATTTCATGAAATGCTAATTACATGATTTTTGAACACTCACACCTTATTTTTGTCATGACTTAGTTTCATGGACATATTTTTGAGCTGATAGACTATGAGTGTAAAATTTTGTGTATTTAGTATGATTTATAAAAAAAACAATATTTCATGTTTTGAAGGATCTTAACTAGTTTTTCAAAATTAATTTAACTAGTTATTTATTCTTCAATGTTTATGAGATATACACTTGATCTTACCTTGCTTCAATGTATCATTGGATCATTTCAATTGGTATCATTTGACTATATTTTTGTATTTACTCATAGTTTGTTTTTATATATGTATGTATCAATGTCAATTGGTATATTTTTTTCATACATATATATGATCTTCATGTGCTTAACTTACAATGGTTCACACTTTTTAAGCACAAAGTTTATGATAAAAAATTATTTGATCATTATGTTTACTATGGTATCAATATGTTTCAACTTCATATATGTAAATTTCAATGGTATCATATGATTTACAATAATGATTATTTTCAATTTGGTATCTTAAAATTTTGTTTGCTTTACAAGAGCTCTGATACTTTAAAAATTTTTTTTGGAAAAATTAAAAATGTTTTGATGTGTATTTCCTATATGCAAGGAGAGCTTAACATCTCTTCTACATATAGATTCATGTTGAGTGTATCTCTGTATTGAGGAGCTTGACAACTCTTCTTTATGTGGTACACATGTGTAGGGGAGCTTCACATCTCCTCTTATGCATTACATATTATACGTTATGTGATATTAGGGCTTGTCATCCCTCTTTCATGTAATGTATATGTGTAGGGAAGTTACTAACCGTCTTTCTTCATGAATGTATATCGCATATAAACTTTTATTGATTGACTTGTGTTAACCCCTTCTTGATTTTTTTTTTGTTTATGACAAAAAGGGGAGAAAAATTTTGTTTTACTTTAACCCCCTTTGTTGATGATTGACAAAAAGGGGGAGAAAGATTTTGGTTTATATGCATGTTTTGTGAAAAAGATTGTTATGCATATATGTTTTTGGTTTTGCAAATAGGAGAAAAAGAATTTGATTTGATTTATCTCCATTCATTTGCATTCATGTTTATGTGCTTTCATTGCATATCTATTGTTTATTTGTTATGCATGAGTTAATGGGGAGCTTCTTAGAAGCTTTACTTTTAATCCATGCATATATAACTTCATGAGTTTTGTCATCATCAAAAAGGGGGAGATTGTTGGCCCAAAGGCCCATCACTCTAGTTTTGATGATGATTAACTCATGTAGTTATGTTTACTAATGAT